>CM060438.1:101824634-102424634 GCA_030545235.1 Helianthus tuberosus | reverse complement strand
AATTCGGTTTGGGGGGGGGGGGTATAGTTGCAAAATTTCAACTAAAGTCTAACTACAAGTTAGAACCCAAGTGTTGGATGGTATATGTTAGATTGTTTATTATTAGCGGGTGTTATGGCATACGGGGATCATGACTGGCCATAAATAATAAAACAAGGTATTTGACAAAAATTTAGTGTCCCAGGTAATGTCCGGTTATACGATTAAATACCGTTCCGTTAAAATGTTTAATTATGCCGAAAAAGGTCCTTTATGTATATTTTTGTAACATAAATTATTCCCGGTGCTTAGGAAAATATACGGGACCGTTCTATAATGTTTTTGCACTTTATTAGTAATTTAAAATGCTAAGTTTGGTATTAAAGTGCAGAATTTTTGTACTTGAGGTACGTTTTAGGCACATCCGGTCACTATAAACTTCACCTAGTGACGCAGTTCTACAATCCTCACCTCCCTACACTCACTACCAGTGTAGCAATCTATTCCCGGCTCATACTGGCCTTAGAGGCAGTGTCTGCCTGATGCTGGTTATGTCAGCATGTTTCCTGGGTTATCCGTATAGTGTGCTCACTGTGCTTTTGTGCATCAAGGTTGTCACTGATATGTGTAAATGATAGAGTGACAGTATAAATGTGATGCATGAGTATGTATGCAACAGAAATCAGTAAGCAGTTTAAACACATATGTAAGCAAGCACAGTAATTAAGCAGTAATTAAATATTAATTAATTCGTACGGATACCTGGTTTGGTGATGGTTGTCACATTCTCCCCCCGTTAAAGAAATTTCGTCCCGAAATTTAAGTTCTGCTACTAGATGCAGGGTTCTTAGGAAATAAATGGGGGTACTTCTCCTTCATTCGATCCTCACGTTCCCACGTGAATTCAGGTCCATGCCTAGCATTCCAACGAACTTTGACGAGTTTGACGCTGCTCCTGCGAGTTTTATTAACTTTCCAATCCGTGACCTCAACAGGTTCTTCAGTAAAGTGGAGCGTGTTATCGATATGAACTTCGTCAGCTGGAATGATCACTGTGTCTTGTGTTGGACTTTTTCTCAAATTGGATATATGGAATGTATCGTGAACACCATGGAGTTCAGCAGGTAGGTCCAACTTGTAGGCTACTAGCCCAATCCTTTGCAGAATTCTGAAAGGGCCAATATAACGCGGATTCAACTTTCCACGCTTCCCGAAGCGGGCCACCCCCTTCCAGGGTGAAACTTTCAATAAAACCATATCTCCAACTTGGAATTCCAAATGTTTCCGGTTTGGATCTGCATAGGCTTTCTGTCTTTCGCGAGCCGCTTCGATACGTTTTCGAATCTGCGCAATCTTGTCTGTCGTCTCTTGGACGATTTCGGGACCAACAAGTTGTCTATCACCTGCGTCAGCCCAGCATAATGGTGATCGACACTTGCGTCCGTAAAGAGCTTCAAATGGCGCGGCTCCAATACTAGTGTGGTAGCTGTTGTTGTATGAAAATTCGGCCAGTGGTAAATGCTTATCCCAGCTACCACCAAGATCCATTACACATGCTCTCAGCATATCCTCCAATGTCTGAATAGTTCTTTCACTTTGGCCATCAGTTTGCGGATGGAATGCAGTGCTCAAATTCAATTGTGAGCCAAAAGCTTCTTGGAAGGATTGCCAAATCCTTGATACAAATCTCCCATCTCTATCAGAGATGATTGAGAGTGGCACTCCATGACGTGCAACGATTTCTCTCATGTAAATTTCCGCAAGTTTGCTCGCATTGTCTTTCATTTTTGATCGGCAAGAAATGTGTGGACTTTGTTAGGCGGTCAACTATCACCCAAATAGTATCATGACCCCTGGGCGTCTTGGGCAGTTTCGTTATAAAATCCATTGAAATCTGTTCCCATTTCCACTTGGGAATTTCAGGTTGTTGCAGAAGTCCCGAAGGCTTCTGGTATTCAGCTTTTACCTTGGCACACGTTAAACATTTGCTAATGTAAACAGCAACGTCGCCCTTCATCCTGGGCCACCAATAATAATCTTTAAGGTCCTGGTACATCTTATCCGCACCGGGATGAATAGAGTACCGTGATTTGTGTGCCTCATCAAAAATAACTTTTCTCAACCCACCAAACAGAGGAACCCAAATCCTTTTCATAAAACATAACGTTCCTTCCTCGTTTGGCACTAATTGCTTCTCCATCCCACGGAGATACTCTTCTTCAAAGTTTCTTTCCTTAAGAGCTTCTTTCTGCGCAGCACGAATGCGCAGGGAAAGATCTGTCTGAATAATCATCTCCAAAGCCCTAACCCTTATGGGCTTGATCCTTTCTTTACGACTTAGGGCATCGGTGACCACATTCTCCTTCCCTGGATGGTACTTTATCTCGCAGTCGTAATCGTTCAACAATTCGACCCACCGTCTTTGTCTCATGTTCAGCTCTTTCTGGTTGAATATGTGTTGTAAACTCTTGTGGTCTGTGAAGATTGTACACTTCGTACCATATAGGTAGTGTCTCCAGATCTTTAATGCAAATATCACTGCGCCTAGTTCCAAATCATGCGTGGTATAGTTCCTTTCATGTACTTTCAACTGGCGTGACGCGTAAGCTATAACTTTCTGGCGTTCCATCAACACGCAACCCAATCCTTGACGTGAGGCGTTACAGTATACCACGAAATCATCTGTACCTTCCGGTAGTGCTAAGATCGGCGCATTGCAGAGCTTATCTTTTAACAACTGAAATGCTTCTTCCTGTTTGATTCCCCAATCAAACTTCTTATCCTTCTGTGTGAGGAGTGTCAGTGATTGAGCGATTTTTAAAAAATCCTCAATGAACCTTCGATAGTAACCAGCCAAGCCTAAGAATTGTCGAATCTCGGTTGGCGTCTTTGGAGTTTCCCAATTTTTGATTGCTTCAATCTTGGTGGGATCGACATGGATTCCATTTCCATTAACCACGTGTCCAAGGAATTGGACTTCACGTAGCCAAAACTCGCACTTAGAGAATTTGGCATACAACTGTTCCTTTTTCAACAACTCCAGAATAGCTCTTAAGTGCTGTTCATGTTCAGCCTTTGTCTTCGAGTAAATCAAAATATCGTCGATGAATACAATCACGAACTTATCGAGATACGGCTTGCAGACTCGGTTCATTAGGTCCATAAAAACAGCAGGCGCGTTGGTCAGGCCAAACGGCATGACTAGGAACTCGTAGTGTCCATAACGAGTTCTGAAGGCTGTCTTCGGGATGCTCTCTTCTTGTATTCTTAGCTGATGGTACCCAGATCGAGGATCGATCTTAGAGTAAAAACTTGAACCCTGGAGTTGATCGAATAGATCATCGATTCTTGGCAGAGGGTATCTATTCTTGATCGTCAGCTTATTCAACTCCCGGTAGTCAATACACATACGAAAACTACCGTCTTTCTTTTTGACAAATAAAACTGGAGCTCCCCAAGGTGAGAAGCTTGGTCGGATGAATCCTTTGTCAAGTAACTCCTGGAGTTGTGTCGACAACTCCTGCATCTCTGACGGTGCAAGTCTATAAGGTGCCCTAGCTACATGCGCGGCGCCTGGAACTAAGTTAATGTGAAATTCCACTTGCCTTTGGGGTGGCAATCCTGGCAAGTCTTCTGGAAAGACTTCAGGATATTCCCTCACGATAGGGATGTCTTCGATTTTTGGCTCAGCAGCTTTCTTATCCACGATGTGTGCCAGGAAGGCAGCACATCCCTTTTGTAAACACCTACGAGCTTTCAGGCAACTGATAATTCTTAAAGGCGTATCCCGCTTCTCCCCATGAACCACAATTGTTTCTCCATCTTTAGTTGGGATACGAACTACCTTTTCGTGAAAAACAATCTCAGCCCTGTTGCTTGATAACCAATCCATTCCTACTACCACGTCGAAGCTCCCCAGCTGGACTGGTAGTAGATCCAAAGTAAACTCACGCCCTCCCAATTCGATTACACAACCTCTGACCACTTCATTGGCTTCTACTAACTTTCCATTAGCCAATTCAATTGAGTAAGGAATATCTAATTTACTAGCGGCTAATCCAAGCATATTCCTAAACTCTAACGATACGAAGCTATAATCGGCACCAGTATCAAATAAAACGGATGCAAAGCGTTGGTTTACAGGGAACGTACCAGTAACAACATTGGGATCCTGGCGCGCTTCCCTCGCTTCGATATTGAAAACTCTTCCACGCGCTTGATTCAATTCTGGCAGTTCCGCTTAAAATGCCCCATATCACCACAGTTAAAGCAACCTGGTCTTTGCCCGTTTCCACCTCCATTCCCAGCTTGATTATTGTTTTGGTTTCGATTTACAGTACCAGCTTGATTCGCGTTGTTGCCTCGATTTCCATTCCCTCCGTTATTTCCTTGTGCACGATTTCCATTTCCATCACGATTATTGTTTCTACTACCGAAACCTCCCTGGCCACCCCGACCAGTATTAACCCAGCAAGTATCCTTCAAATGTCCATTTTTCCCACAAGTTTCACATGTTCTTAGTCTGCACTAACCGGTATGATGGCGCTGGCATGTGTTACACTTGGGCAGAGTGCCCATGTATGCCCTTCCTTTCCTACCAGTACCAGTCGTAGCTCGGGTCGGCGTGTTTGACTCTCCTTTCCTGCCATCACTGCTTGTGCCTTGTTTGAAATTCGAGAATTTTCTTTTGTTATGCCCGGACGACTCTACATGAGTCTCCTTCTTCTTTTGCTCAACCTCAGAAAACTTGTTTAGGCGGATCGCCTCCTCAGTGAGAGCTACGCTTAGATCGATCGCCTCAGTGATTGTTGCCGGTTTTGAAGAGGTCACCATACTAATGATTTGAGGAGCTAAACCCCAAATGAAACGCTCAATCTGCTTAAATTCTGGCGTGACCATATAAGGTACAACCTGTGACAGGTCATGAAACCTCTGAACATATTCCGCAATTTTTGGTCCTTCCATCTTCAGATGCCAAAACTCAGTTTCCAACTTTTGAATTTCAGCGCGAGAGCAATACTTTTTGCGCATGAGCTCTTTCAGCTCGTTCCACGTCAATGCGTAGGCTGCGGCTTCACCAAGTGTTTGGACTTGTAAATTCCACCATGACAGGGCTCCGTTCAAGAATAGCCCAGAGATGTAAGTAACCTGCTGATCTGGAGCGCATTTGCTCATGCGGAGAACTGATTCAGTCTTTTCTGCCCAACGAACAAAAGCAACAGCACCTCCGGTGCCATCAAAGTTTACAGGTTTGCAGTCTAAGAACTGCTTGTAGGTGCACCCTGCACATAAGTTACAATATATGAATGGCATTAGCAAACTTGCTATAGATATCCAATGTATCATGGTATGCCTTAATAACTTAGTATTACCATGAGGCGGATTGTTGTTGCCGTTATTGTTTGAGCTGCCTCCGCTAGGTCCTCCTTGAGAGGCGGCGTATTGCGCGATGGCGGCAGCGATGATCTGTTGGAGTTCTGCCTCGTTGGCAGGCATGCGTGGATCACGTCTCGGTGGCATCTTCTAAAAGATGGTTTACGCGAGTCAGGTCAGGGTAGGTAAAGTGTACTTTTATAACGATAGTAGTAATACATAACATCTCATGTTAAAATAAACCAAATACATAACATCTCATGTTATACACAATCAATCACACAACATCCCATGTTATAAATATATCAATAAATCAGCCATGCATGTAATGAGAACACTGCGATTAAGCTTTTATATAACCAAGACCACGATTACAATGTTTACAAGTTCCACAATGTAACATACATCCAAAAAGGGACCAAGGGTCACAACGCCCATGCCCGAAACATCTAAACATATACAAATACCAAACATCAAAAGTCATCATCGTCAGGTGGTCTTCAAAAGCTATGTAGCCGACTTAATCGCCGTCTTCTCATCAAAAGTGGTGGTACCTACATCAAACCAAAAGAGCCCTCATGCTGCTGGTGGTGGAGGAAGAAAATGAAAATAGAAAAAACTGCGCATGAGGAGCCAGTCCTCCTCCATGGCGTGGTGAGAACGAGACAGATGCTCTAACTGCTGCTCCAAGTCCTGAACACGAAGCGTCAGCGCGTCATGCTGCAGCATAAATGAAACGAGGACATCCTCATAAGAAGGCTCGACATAATAGGCATGATATGGATCTGTCGGCGGCACGACGGATGACGGTGTCCAGAGAAAAGGCTCCCTGGCTGGATCAAAAGGTGGCACAAAGAATGGTGGTGCAGAGGGAATAGCCGATGAAGACTGTGGCATAACTGGAATAGATGTCGGCACATGTCCAAAGGGATGAGCCGAGGAACCCTCTCCAGGTCGAGCTGGAGGTGTGTACTGTGCAAATGCAAAAGAGAAATCAACGTGACGTGCATCGATGGTATGAGGAGGAATAGGTGGAAGCTCATCATCCGCAGGAATCCACCCATGCTGGGCGTGCTCATCTCGTGGGTCAATCTATGCCTCAAAAAGTGCTAGATCAAACTGTACAGGCATAGGGTCAAGGTGGGGTACAACAAAAGGATCAGCAGGTATATCAGCGATAAGTGGGGGATCAACATGATCAGCAGCAATAACATGGTCACCCTCCAGTAGTGGTGCATCAGCAGGGTGATCATCAATGGGTGGGTCAGCAATCACAGGATCAATAGGTATGTCAGCATGGACAGGTGGTGGAACAAAGGAAGCTACCGACTCAAGAGAGTCAGGAATCGATGAATCAGAATGGGCCTCCTCAACAGGAATCTCAACTAATGGAAGAGCGACATCCTCTGCTATCGGGGCCCCACCCTCATGGTGGTCCTCAGGGGGACCCGCGAATAGATCGAGGTCGTCATCGATCTCAAAATCGTGCGGCAAATCATCTGCAGCAAAAGCAGCATGTGGAACAGGAGCAGGGATCTCCACAAGAGGTAGATCCCCGACAGGAACACCATCAGCATGAGGTATATCATCCCCAAAATCGGGTATAGCAAAAGGCTGGAATGCATCCTCGTCAGTGCTGTCTGTATCTGATGTATGAACCTCTGAATCAGTGTACATCGGGTCGTCAGAGTCTACTGCCACTGGGTCTGAAACCCCGCTCGATGAAGACATAATGTCTGTAATACAACCACAGATATGCACATATATCAATCATATAATCAAGTAATCACATAAGTCACTAATAAGAAATCAAATAGTTCTCCTAGTCCCACTAGCCTCCCAGCCTCCCAGACTGACTCCCTAGTCCCACTAGACAACTACCTCAGCCTCCCAGACCGAGCCTCAGCCTCCCAGACTGAGCCTATAATTAACAAATAAAATGTGCTCAACATTTGTTTGTAAAAACATTTTGGATCTGGACTTAAGTGGTATGCAGTGTAAAAATGTTTTCGTGAGAGCCCTAGTGATCATAGTCTAGACTCGAGAAGGAATCCTAGTTCGCTATGATCAGAGCTCTGATACCAAGCTGTCACACCCCGGCTTTGCGGAAGCGTGGGTCAATTTGGTGTGACTTCTTAATACCATAGCTTAATCACAACAAGCTATATGAAAATAAAACATGCAGATCATCCATTGATTTGTGTTTGAAAAGTAAAATACCACAACATTGTCTTAATGCGTTGACACATGCAACGGAAGTTACAACCTGATAACATAAAAACTTAGTCCTTAAAACGCAACCACAATTATAACATAAACACTGTTTAAGACTTGCGACTCGTCCAGGTAAAAGTCACGACCCCTAAACGTGGATGATCCCGTAACTCTAACATAGCGGGAAAACGTAGCATACCGTGCCAGATCCTTAGTTCCCTGAAATACATGTAAGTTGGAAAAATCAACATAATGTTGAGCGAGTTCATGTGAAAATGAGTATGTAAAATCCTTGTAAGTATAAAAACCCTGGTATGTAGCAAATAAGGAAATAGAGATCACCAATGGGTTGCAAGGCCATTGGTATGTGTGAAGTGCAAGTAGGAAGACTCAAACCTAGCGGATTTGTGCGTCGGGTACATAGTCACTCCAAGGTCCGTACTGTGGGCCTGGAGCTGGGCTCGCTACACCCAAATAGATCTACCGCATTGTGTCCCTCGGTCCTACCATGAGGATTAATGGCCTCCAGTTCCCGCCTACCCACTCACATAATCTAAGTAATAATCCTCCTTACGCTAACCATACCATGTATAAAGTACTCGTAATCATAGTAACATGTATTTCACCCCCGCAGTTTAGAAAACTGAAAACAGTTAAGAGAAAAGGGGGACTTGAACTCACAGTAATGCGTCCTCGATAACAGCAACTCAAACTCGGTTTGTAGCACGACAACCTACAACGTGCTAATATCTATTAGACGAACGGCCGTGCCTTAGCTTAGAGTTCTAACGTTCTTGGGGAAATAGTTAGACAACTATTTCGTGTGTATATTTCTTGGTTATCGTATACATAGATTCCTTCCCAAGGATGGGGTATTCGTACATGTATTATGTATTTGGTGACTTAAAGTATTGACAAAATATATTTACAAGTTTCATATCCAACACTTTAAAGTTTCGTGTCAAAACTCATGGCGAGGTTTAATTCCGAGAAATAAAGTTAAACATATTTGTTAGAAAAATAATTTTTCTAAGTCTCGGTATTTTTAGAAAAATTCGCCAGAACTTCCCCTAAAAACGGGAGTGTCCGTGCTAATACGCACATCATTTTCTTTTTGAAATCAACCCATGATCATCAACAATCAACCCTTACGTTTTAACACGCAAAATACTACCCTTGTCGTTTCAGTTTCAATATGTGAAAAACTGGACTGTTTTCAGACGAGTAAATAAAATACTTAACTTTTTCCAAAAATTCCCAAATTTTTGCGGAACGTCATAATCGACCAACAAATTATTGTGTAAAAATTTCGGGGTCTAGTTCATTATCAATAATTTATAAAAAATCGTTTACCGAACTGTGATCAGATTTGTTACATTCTGATCATAGTTTACGGAAAAATTCGTCAAAAATTCCTCGTGAATCCGTTTATCGAAATTCCAGTTCGAGGGTCACAAATACATCCGTGACCATCTTTGATAAAAGTTTCAGGGGCAGGTTTGGTTCAGGTTTTAAGTTGTGATTGAAAACGCACAGCCCAATTTGCTGCAGTAAAAATCAGCCTTAGCTGCTGTCACGAAAACAGATTTTTAAAATAGTAACCGACCTCAGAAAAATATAATTCCAGCGCCATTTTATTTGTTTTTCGAAATGACACGATTTAGGTTTTTGAAATTCTGTTTTTCGAGTTTTTAAAGTCCGTTTACAGCCTGTTGAAGGCGGCTGGAAAAGTACATCAGCATGTTATTTCACGGTTTAAACATTACTAAATCGCATCAACGAGTGTCCGAACAATGTATTTAGCAAGAAAACAACTTTTAAACATCAAGCATGTTTTAACCAACCCTCAAACCCACAAGATTCCGCTTCATAATTCAGTCACAAGTAAACTTTTATGTAGCTTTTATGTTCATAACACATGTTTCATATTTTCTAGTATCCTTGTAATTTAGTGATTTAAACAACAAAACATCATACTACATATCATAATTTTCGAACAAGATGAAATCAAGTGTAAGGAAACTTACTACTAGCCTCTAGCTAGGGAAGAATCAAATGAAGAAAGTGATGAGAAAATGATGGTGAGAAGGACTAGAACAAGCTCCTATGAAGTCCCTTCAAGTTGCACCTTCCATGGATGAAAACTAAGCTTTGAATGGACAATGTAATGAAGAAGATGATGATGTTTAAGGTGGTGATGGTGTGTTCGGTTTTGGGCAGCCGATCAAGAGGGAGAGAGAGTGAAATTGGAGTGTGTAATCTTATGAAGTGATAAGTGTAAGACATGGCCATACTTATACATGATCTCCACATTAAATCAAGTAGGGGATTTGGAGTATGGGGGTGGGTCCCCTTGAGGGCTGAATTCGGTTTGGGGGGGGGGGGGTATAGTTGCAAAATTTCAACTAAAGTCTAACTACAAGTTAGAACCCAAGTGTTGGATGGTATATGTTAGATTGTTTATTATTAGCGGGTGTTATGGCATACGGGGATCATGACTGGCCATAAATAATAAAACAAGGTATTTGACAAAAATTTAGTGTCCCGGGTAATGTCCGGTTATACGATTAAATACCGTTCCGTTAAAATGTTTAATTATGCCGAAAAAGGTCCTTTATGTATATTTTTGTAACATAAATTATTCCCGGTACTTAGGAAAATATACGGGACCGTTCTATAATGTTTTTGCACTTTATTGGTAATTTAAAATGCTAAGTTTGGAATTAAAGTGCAGAATTTTTGTACTTGAGGTACGTTTTAGGCACATCCGGTCACTATAAACTTCACCTAGTGACGCAGTTCTACAATCCTCACATCCCTACACTCACTACCAGTGTAGCAATCTATTCCCGGCTCATACTGGCCTTAGAGGCAGTGTCTGCCTGATGCTGGTTATGTCAGCATATTTCCTGGGTTATCCGTATAGTGTGCTCACTGTGCTTTTGTGCATCAAGGTTGTCACTGATGTTTATGTGTAAATGATAGAGTGACAGTATAAATGTGATGCATGAGTATGTATGTAACAGAAATCAGTAAGCAGTTTAAACACAGATGTAAGCAAGCACAGTAATTAAGCAGTAATTAAATATTAATTAATTCGTACGGATACCTGGTTTGGTGAGGGTTTTCGCAAAAAATATTTCTTCTTTGATTTTTCTTGTTACATAAGTGTTTCTATACTTATTTAACCTTTAAAATACAGTTTATTTATGCAAGAACCAAGATCAAGTAAATCTTATGTTTTTAACTTGGTTCCTTTGAAAAACCATCCATAAAATTTTAGATCTACAAGTATTACAACTTACTTTGATCATTATTTTTCAAGAAAACCACATATCCTTTCAAGTTCATGTTTCTTATGAGGATATTCTATGATCCTACAACACTTTCATCCTCTCATCTTGCTAGATTATGTTTTTAATCATGATCTAGCAAGATCATATGATGATCAACATCATTTTCACAAGCAATCAACAATCAACAAGTATTACAACACATAAACATTAAGATTTCTTATGTATTCAAGCTTATGTTCATATTTTATTCTTGTGATTCTTCATGTTTTTCAAGATTATCATTATGTAACATCTTTTAACCACTTGAAATAGATGTAAAATAGAAAGATCAAGATTCTTACCACAAGGCTAGGGATGATCAAGAGAAGAAATAGAGTGGATAAAAGCAAATGGTGAAGGTCCTTCAATCTCCAAGGCCTCCAAGCTTCCTAACTTAGCTTGTTATACCTCTAGATCACCTTGGAATGTATGGAAGAATGTCAAAAATGGAGGTGTAGTGTGAGGGGGTGTTGGCCATAGCTATGGGGGAAAGAGGAGGAGGAGGAGAAGGTGAAGTTTGCTTGAAGTGAAAATGGTAAGTGCTTAATGTCTCATTGTTCTTATAATCTTACACCCAACATTTAGATGGTATAAGGCATCTCATGTGTGGCATATTCTAGATAAGATCCATTAAAATATTCAAGAAAAATCCCAAGTGGGCCCATGTTGTAACCGGCCTCAAATGGGGGAGGGGGTAAAGTGTAATATTCCAAACATTAGTTGGTTAAATCTAGTTTGATTCCAAGTATTAAAGTTAGGTATTTAGGGGTTTAGTGTTTATGAGATGTAATATGATGTTCGGTGATCATAACTAGCTTTGTAACACTAAAGCAGTGCTTCTAGTAAAAATTTGATGTTTCGGGTAGTGTCCGGTTGTTCGTTTCGTTAATGTTCGTTAAAGTGCTGAATTGCGCAGTTTAGTGTGCTTTGTGTAGTCTTTTATGACAGTTTTGATTTCCGACACTTAGGAAAGCATTTAGGACCATTAAATCATAATTCTGCATTATATTTATATGTTAAATTGGTGAAAATTGCTGAATTTGTTTATTTACTGCAAAATTCTGCAGTTTTAGTGTGTTTCTGGCACTTTCCGGTACCTATGTCATCACTAGGAAGGCAGTTCTGTAATTCCTACGTTCCTACACACTATACTAGTGTATCACTTGGTCCTGGGGCTTATCTTGTGTCTTAACATCATGTCTATCTAAGTACTGAACTCCCGTCAGTACTTCTAGTTTGTCTGATAACTAAGCCAACATTGTTCTGTGCATTAATAGAACTATATTTTGTTGCATGTAGTAATGATAAAAGTCTTGCAACATGAAATCCCTTTGTAAGTTTATAACAGAAATTCATTCGTCTTATAAACTAGATCATGCACAGTCATTAAAGCACAAATTACTGTCTAATTGTTGTACGGAATGTACGGAAAAGTGACAGTTGTCACAGAGTGTACCCAAAACGTGGTGGATACGCAGCTGGTACTTCCTATATATAATCATTTTTGACATATTGGCAAACTTCGTACAATGTGCCATGAGAAGGCCGTGAGTTGTGGGGTTTAAACTAATGTGAACTATGTGAATCTTGTTGAACCTTGAGTCTTTAATCTATCGTGTGTGAATCTATACTATGAGACTTTGTGAACCTAGACTTATACGACCCTATTGTTGGATCACTAGGATGTCTTCTCGGAAGCTATCCGACACTCTCAAGAGATCCAGGGAGAAATCTCAGAAAAAGATGATGTGTTTCATGGCCGACCAGATCGCTCGAGTCGTGCCAAAGATCGTCTCTGAAATCCAAGGATCAAACAGTCCTCCATCCTCTGCGGACTCTAAGACGGAGAAAGAAAAGTCTACCAAATTCACCTACAAACATTTCATCTCCTGCAACCCTAAGCCCTTCACGGGCAGTGATGGGGTGACTGGTATGCTCGAGTGGTTTGACAGCATTCAAGTTACCTTCTGTAACATATGTGCCTCCACGGCCATCAAACAAATACCAACATTTCATCTCCTGCAACCCTAAGCCCTTCACGGGCAGTGATGGGGTGACTGGTATGCTCGAGTGGTTTAACAGCATTCAAGTTACCTTCTGTAACATATGTGCCTCCACGGCCATCAAACAAATACCAAATCAATGAAATGTTTCATTTCATACTTGGGATTTGTATAAATATGTGTATCCTTTACACATATCAATTCTCGTTCGATTTCAAGCTCTAAATCGCTTTCTGGAAAGTTATACGCGAACTGATGCGTAAACGTAATCAGTTTAACGCGAAAAACTCTACGGGATAGTGACATAGGCTCAAAATACCTTAAATAACCTTTACATAACTTAGAAATAAGTTTTGGAGGTTTGGTGTGGCAAAATCAAGTTTATTCGCTTACAGGGACTAATTTCGACAAACTGCGAAAGTATGCCTATTTGTACTGTAACAAACCTTTCGGAATATGATAATAAGTTAAACATGCCCTAAATATCCATTACATAGCTTAGAAATAGGCTTTGAGATGTTTGGTGCGCAAAAATAAACTTTCTTGGTCAATAGGGACTAAAAGCGTCAAAAAGTGCATAAGTTTGCAATTTCGCGCATATCTGACGTTCTGAATATATCCGGACATCCAAAAATTTATGTAATCATTAAAATATTTTATTTTAGTGATTGGCATGATAAAATTCCATTCGTCGCTTAATTTGGATCGTTTTTGCGTTCGTTACGACTTCCGTCGTAATTACCCGAATAACGCAACCGTACGACCAAGCGAACCGACATCCGAGATGTTTTTGAGCATATATTAAGTTCCCTATACTTTAACTTCATTTTAGAGTTTTGAAATGGGGTTAACTGGGCTTAAACGTTTCAAATATGCATCGAAAACCAAGTTTTAGGCCTGCAGGGGCTAAAATTGTAATTCTTCCAAACTTGCTAGGCCTGGGGCGTATGCCCAGGCCTATTCTTACGCGGCCCGCGAGATCCCATCAGACATAAACATTGAATTTGGACTTCTAGTCTATTTTTGATGGTTTTAACCCAATGTTTTGCATACTTTGGGCTAGATTTGATGGTTTTTAGTATGCCCCTTGTATTACAATACCATGTGCCCACATGGAGGGTCAAGATCGAAGCACGTTTTCCGAGAAACGATCCTAATAGTTGTGGGTTTTCTATAAATACCCATCACCTTCATCCTCATTCCTCACAATCTGATTCAAATAGTTCTAAGTTGGGGTTTAACACTTCATACCTGAGCAATTTGAATCAAGATCTTCTAGCTTGTACCCTTTGTAAGTATTCTTTCATGCTTTTATGCATTTTAAGCACGAAAGTCAAACTGTGTTTGACTTTCTGCTTTGACCCGTCTTTGGTCAACACGAAGTTCATTTGAACTTCGCAACGTGAGCGTAATCACGATGGTTATAGTCCCTTGTGACTATGCCTACTGATTACCACGTTGATTAGGTGTAGTGACGAGTCGTAGTTTCGGTCAAAATGCGTATTTATGCGTATTTTGTAACCAAACTATTCTTGGGTATCAAACACTACGTCAAAACTGGGCTTTAGCCACATTTTTTCCAAAACCGGCATGCCACACATTTAAATAAATGTGTGGCTAAAGGTCATTTATAATATTTTAAAACACTTTTAGCCACACATTTTATTACTAATGTGACCATTGTATGACAACTCAAAACCTTTAGCCACACTTTTCGAAAAAAATGTGACATTTACTAGTGAGTCTAGCCACAACTCGAAAAGTGTGGCCGAATGTGACCTACTGCCACGGTATTTGTGTAATTTTTTAATTCATGTGACGAAAACACATATTTTCCAAACCTTTAGTCACACTTTTAATAAATAATGTGACCATCATTTGTCACAGTAGAAAAGTGTTGCCAAATATTACTAATTGTTACAGTAGGTTTTTTGTGATGTGGGTAAAAAATAATGCATATAACCTCTTATGAATTTATGTGAACAATAGTAGTGTTTATTAGCCACATATAAGTTTTGTATGTCACTAAAACTTATCAAAGGTGATTACAAAACATAAAACGTGACTATAGGTAAATCGTCACACTTTAATTACATTATAGTTTATACGTGACAATGGTTACCCACAAAATACACCCAAAAATTCCAAATTCTCTACTCATCTCTCCATATCAAGCTCCATCCTTTTCACTCTGCCTCTCATCCCTCCGCTCTGGTGCCTTCATCTGCAACCATGTAACTCTCCCTTTTAGAATAGTCCCAATTTTGAAATTAAAAACCCTAGGTTTACGGTGGAAGACGATATAGAAGTGTTGTATTTCTCTGAGACCAGCGATTCAGGACGATTTCATTTGCTAAGAATCTGAAGACGGAGACGATGGATTATGTAGATCCGACTGCGATGAATCCTATAAAGGGAACGGCACTGCATTGCCAGTTGCTCTTTTGAGGTATACCGTTATTGTATAAGGTTAATGAGATGTAATTAGGCCTTTGTGTTTACATCATTTCGTTTAAATTTCATAGAATTGTCAGGAATTCGTGTTGTATTCCTTTGTGTAATTTGTTTTTGGGGTGGGGTCTATATAGCAGGTCTACTGATACATCTTGCCTCAAATCATATATTTGAGGATTCTATCATATATCAACATAAATATGGGTGAGGTAGTTAGAATATGGTAGATTGCGTTGAGTTTTTATTATAGTCTCGTACAACGATTTGATCTGGTAGAATCTAATTGGCGATATGTTCGATTTGATTTTTCGCATCTGGATCATACCGAATCCGAATCTGTTACAGGATTCGCTAACTTTTTGAGATGATGGCTGGTGCTGAAATTGTTTGTAGTGAGGTGGTTTGTAAGGTGGAGATTGAGAAGGAAGTGTGGTTTCTGGTGTAAATACAGTCGGTAGTCTTGAAACTGTTGATTGTAATGTCGGTGGTAATGGTAATTGTAATGGCAACGACGATTCCACTTGTGTGTTTGTGAACGGGAGTGTCGAGGTGAGTGCTGATGAGTTTGGTGATGCAGGTGGTGTTAATGTTGATGGTGAAGTTGAGCAGTTTAAGAAAGAAGGGTGACTGTTGATTTGTTGGTGTCGGAGACTGCTAGCGTTGTTCACGGGGATATGAAAGTAAGTGTTACGGAGGTAAGTGCAGTTAAAGACGATGTAAATGTTGAGAATGGATTCGATGTTGATCCTCATGTGGTCCTGGTGAGTAATGGTATTGCTAAGGATGTTAATGGTCATCTTGACAAGGTCTCGGGAAACAGAAGGCGGATGTTAAGAGCACCAAAGAAGTGGATGATATTGGTTCGGGGCTTATCAAGTCAACTCTGAACAGTATAGAAAGCTCTCAAGTGACTGGTTCTGAGTTAGAGTATGCTATTAAGCCATCTGATGTAACCAACAGAATAGATGAGCCCCTCTCCGCACCCTTTACAAGTCGCAATCTGTTATCAATCTGACTGACAAGGCAGAATGCCTGGTGATAGTTGATGGGTCCGGTAAGACATATGAAGATTTGGAATTTCTGATAACAGCTGAACAGAAAAGCAACAGATGACGTTTCTGGTAAGCCATACGATGATTTGGGAGGGGTCAGGTTAGAGCTGATAACCCAAAATCTTGTGGAGGCCCAATCAAGGGATAAAAATGTAAAGTGTCAGTTGATCGGTTAGATTTCATTGGCAGTTTAGCCTGACTAAATTTCTATTCATTCAGCTTTCTTGATCTCAGCTTTTATCACGCAAGAGACGTGATTTGGTTCAACATCTACATTGACCTCTGACCTTATTAGAGGTGGCAATTATTGGTAGAGTATGACACGAACCATGGCACGAACCCGACAAAAAAATAATCGGGTTTTTAGTTGCATGTTTGGGTTGACATGTCTAACTAGTTTAAGAAACTAGTGGTGTTCAGGTTGTACTAAAACTATACAAGCAACCCTTCAACCCCTTTTAAAAATAGAATAAAAATATAAATAATTTACATCTTTATTATGACAATATACAATCCAGCAACTTGTTTATCTCATTTACAACCTGTCAACTCGTCTTGACCTGTCAACCCGTCTAACCGTATAAACAAACATTACTCAAGGTTTTAGAATCAGAACAGAGTCCAGATCCTAGTCTTGTTTTGCCTGAGTATCCATATAATTGCTCAGTTTCAGAACCAATAATCGTTGATCTGAACTATACTAGATTTAGAATTACAGTCTTATATAATATAACTTGTGTCGTTGTTTTGTACATCAGTTAACAATTGATGACTAGTGGAAATGACCGGAGAATAAGCACTAGTTCAATTCAAGTTTTTATTTTTTTAACTTGAGTTTTCCTTAACTTACTAATTTAAAGACACCAATCATTTTCGGGAGAGAACCCACTACCTCTGAAGAAGCGAAACATCTTGCTAATGAGTGTTCATCCGAACTGAGTGCAAAAGTGAATCAGGTAATTTGCCTCATTGATATATTATTAAAGCTAATTGTCTCAGCAGAACTGAGTGCAAAAGATCCATGATTTACTACTGTCTAAAATATTATAATTTAAGTTTATAAGTATAATTAAAGATCTGTGGGAAAATGAGGCTGGTCTTTGTCGTGTTGCCATGGCAAAATAATGATACAAAAAATATATTAACAGATACAGAGATGGAGACTTGTCAACAGGATAAGTTAATAATACTAAAATGGAGGCTTGCTGATGAGATTGAAAGACAGGTAATGCTTTGCATTTTTTATCCTGTGCATTTCAAACAAATAATTTGTTATATGGAATAAAAATAACAAAAGAATTATGTTTTTCTATTTAACATGAATTGAAAATAGTTTATGTTATGTTACAGAGGATGAAATGCTTCCCGTGACCGAAAAATAGGTAATGAAGAAGCAACAACGGGTGTAGGGTATCCTATTTATTTTGATACCGACAGGGACTTAAAGCTCGTTAATTTTCAAGAAAAAAAGAGTGTAGTTGGCTAGTAAAGAAATATCGAATTACTTGCAACATCAACCATTTGTAGCCGTAGATGGTCAAGGTGGGCTAAAAAGACCTGCTGAAAATTCTCTCAGATGAAAAGTTATCTTTTAAAGGTATTGAGGAGGAATGCAAAGTTACCTTGCTGCGAAGCGCTCATGTTTTTATATTTGTATATACAACTTGTATACGAATCGTTTAAGGTTTGAATTATGTTTCCGCCCATTGTTGACTTCGCCGTAACGTGCGGGTTCCCCACTGGTTGGTTCGCATGTCAACTTGTGTGAAATATCACCATTTATGTTGGACTTTGTTTATACATGCCTAATTACTAAACTTTTGGTCTTTGGTTTTTTGTCTTCACGTATTTTTTAATGACAAAACTTACATACCTTAAATTACACCAAATAAATCCTAATTACTCCAGTTGGTTCGCATGTCAACTTGTGTGAAATATCACCATTTATGTTGGACTTTGTATATACACGCCTAATTACTAAACTTCTGGTCTTTGGTTTTTTGTCATCATCGTATTTTTTTAATGACAAAACTTACATACCTTAAATTACACCAAATAAATCCTAATTACTCCTCCCCTTGGGATTGAACTCAAGACCGCCCACTAAGAGGCAAGAGCCTCTACCAAGTGTGCTAGCCCCACATTGGCGTCTTCATCGTATTTATAGAATATATATAAATCATTTCTATGTTTTGTGTCTTTGATCGCATAGAAGATTCAGAGAGATTATACATGTAATCTCTTCATTTTTTTTTTAAATTTATTTAAATTTTAGTTAAGTTCCTCTGGAAAAACTTCCCTTTAAATGATACTTTAAATAAAAAAATACACTATTTAAAATAGAGTTAAATGCCATTTTAGTCCACTGGGTTAACTTCATCCATTTTTTCTATTAACGAGAAAGGCAATTCAGTCATTTTATATGTAATTCTGTTAACTAGAAGGAAAATCCAGCCATATAAAATGACTTACCCTTCTCGTTAACAGAAAAAAATGGATAAAGTTAACCCAGTTGACTAAAATGACAACGGTGAAATCTTTTTGGACCCACAGGTGAAAAATGAAACATTTGGACTAAGCTGATAAAATGACCCAAACCACAGGGACTAAAATGGCATTTAACTCTTTAAAGTAAATATACAAAAATCTTACATAAAAAGTCATATATGGCTTAATGGACGATATTAGGCCTTAATGAATCATGACGGACAATAATAGGTGAGTCATATATGTCATAATGAACCATATCGGATCTTAATGGATCACAACGGACAATGATAGATCATATATGTCTTAACAGACCATATTGGGTTTTAATGGATCACAATGGACACTAGTATGTCATAGAGTTGCATAAATCAGTTCATTTCAATAATCAGTTCGGTTAATCGATATAACCAGTTAATTTGACTTTTTGACTTTAACTGGTCATTTGTTTAACTGGTCTGGTTACCGGTTATTTTTTTGTTAATAACTGGTTTTTTGCCCTTTTTTGAAATTTTTGGTTTTTTTTGGTTAACTGGTCTACCGGTTAATATACGGTTACTGTACTAAATATTTATAACCAGTTACCAACATACGGTTAAAAATAACCACTAACCAGTTATTCCTCGAGCGGTTATTAACCAGATATTTTGTGCACCTCTAGTATGTCATATATATGTCTTAACGGATCATAGTGCTCTTTAGTGGATAATAATGGACAATATTAAAATTATATATGTCTTGATTGACCATATTGGGTCTTAATAGATCATAATGGAAATAATAGATCATATACATTTTAATTGACCATATTGGACCTTCATAAAATCAAAATTAATAATAATGGAAATAATAGATCATATACATTTTAATTGACCATATTGGACCTTCATAAATCAAAATTAATAATAGAAGATCAAGATCATATACATTTTAATTGACCATATTGGACCTTCATAAATCAAAATTAATAATAGTAGATCATAAATGTTTAATGCACCATGTTTGGCCTGGATAAAATAGACAAAAGTAGATCATAAATGTCTTAATGAATCATATTGGGCCATAATGGAGCACAATGGACTATACAATACATGTTTTAATGGATCATGTTGGGCCTTAATGGGTCACCATAGACAATAGTAGATCATACATATCTTAATGGGCCTTAATGGATCATAGTGGACAATAGTTGATCAAACATTTCTTAATAGACCATGTTGGGCGTTAATGGATCAAGAAGGGCAATAGTAGATCATACATGTCTTAATAGATCATGTTGGGACTTAATGGATCACAATAGACATTAGTAGATCATAAATGCCTGAATGAATCATATTAGACCATAATGGATCACAATGGACAATACATGTCTTAATGAACCATGTTGGGCCTTAATGGATCATAATAGACAATAGTCGACCATACATGTCTTAATGGGCCTTAATGGATCACAATGGACAATAATTGATCAAACATTTCGTATTAGACCATGTTGGGCCTTAATGGATTGCAATGGAAAGTAGTAGATCATGCATGTCTTAATGGACCATATTGGGCCTTAGTGGATCACAATGGCCAATCGTAGATAATCCGTGTTTTATTGAACTTATTCGATTCTGACCGAATAACGTCAGTACGGATAAAACCGTTGACATTTTCTACTATTTATAACCGGTGTAAGTTTAGTTGAAGACAAAATTGTATCCTGTGCCTGTATCATATCGCTTTTGTAATTAACCGAACCGATACCCACCTTAAAACGTTGCGAAGAGTGGGGAAACCACTAGTTAATATATAAATATAAAAATAGTTATTATACAAATATAATATAGTATATTAAATAAAACTTATTTAAATAAAATGCTTGTTTAGGTTCGTGAGTCGACTTGAGCTCGATAAATGAAGCTCAGACTTATTACTAAACAAACTTATTTTTAGGCTCGGGCTCGTTTATGCTCGATTTGTTTTGATTTGTTTTGAGTTTTTTTCGAGTCGATCTCGATAGCTTGCAAGTGCGGAGTGTTGCCGTTGGTTCTGTTCTCAGACAAATCGAAGAGGGCAGCCGGAATTTACAGCGGTGGTGTGTCGCTGGTGTGTTTTGTTTCGAGAAGAACAAAAGACGCAGTAGGGTCTTATTGGATTAAAAGGTTTTGTTGCTATTGGATCAAACGTTTAGGCCCAAGTCAAAACTTTAAAGTCCAATTACCTATTGTTTTGGAAATTGCAACTGGTGGTTCTACGAAAGCAGTACATAA
This sequence comes from Helianthus tuberosus, assembly GCA_030545235.1. Lineage (NCBI taxonomy): Eukaryota > Viridiplantae > Streptophyta > Magnoliopsida > Asterales > Asteraceae > Helianthus > Helianthus tuberosus. The sequence goes on along the minus strand of CM060438.1, from coordinate 102,403,482 downwards.
ACAAAGTTTTTTTGTTTTGGATTTTTTAAGTTCAAGACAAATATAGCTTTGCTTTATTTTTCGGGTTTGCGTTCGTATTGAAACTCGGGAATTAATCGTGAAGACTGGAAGAAACGGAACCAGTTACACCGGGTTCGTTTTCTCATACGTATAGTCGAAGAAAGAAAAATATGGTTGGAAGCGATGGCGGTAGTGGCTCGAATACCGAGAAATCAGTTCCAAATTCAACATCACTTCAATGCCCGATGTTGAATAAGGTTAATTATACAGTTTGGGCGTTGCGTATTCGCGCGATTTTTTACGTTCATGGCGTGTGGGAGGTCATTGAACCCGGAACTGAAACCGATGTGAAGAAAAACAATATGGCGATTGCCTTGTTGTTTCAATCCATACCGGAAGAACAGATCTTGCAAGTTGGTAATATGAAGACGACAAAAGAGATGTGGGATGCACTGAAAGCGCGCCATCTGGGAGCCGATCGGGTACGTGAAGCAAGAATACAGACACTCATGTCAGAATTTGAGGCGTTAAGGATGAAGGATTCTAGTACAGTTGATGAGTTTTCTAGCCAGTTAACAGGAATGTCTTCAAAAGCGGCGTCTCTCGGTTCTATAATAGAGGAACAAAGGATCGTGAAAAAGTTTCACAGTGGTTTACCAAGGCGGTTCATCCATATGGTAGCCTCAGTTGAGCAACTTGTGGATCTAAAAACAGTTGCATTCGACGATGTTGTTGGTCGAATAAAGGCGTATGAAGAATGCATAAAAGATGAAGAATTGCAGTCGGATAATCAAGGTACTCAAACGAAACTAATGTTTAATAATTCTAATGCCTCTTCAAGTTCTAGACAGACTTCACGCGATTCGAGTAATGGACGCGGGAAAGGCTCGAGCCGTGGATGTGGTGGTGGTGGACACGGTCGAAACCAATCTGGTCAAAATCGCGGGTCACAAGACGGGTCCAACGAAGGGGATAAACAACAAGGAAAGAAGGATTATTCGAAGGTTCAATGCTTTCGATGCGACAAGTTCGGTCACTTTGTTTCGAGATGTCCAGAGCTAAAGAAAGAGAAACAAGCAAACTTTATCGATGCGGAAGAAATTGACCCGTCTCTATTTATTGTACAACATATTCAAGAAGTCGATTACTTGAATGAAGAGAATATCATTCCAAAAACTTACGGGAACGATTCGGAAGAAAAAGACCTGTGGTATTTGGATAATGACGCGAGCAACCATATGACGGGTAATATATGTTTTTTCTCTAAATTAAATATGCGCGTTGGTGGCAAAGTTAAAATTGGAGATGGGTTGAATAGTAATTATGATAATAATTCAAGTGATGATTTTGCTAAGAAAAATGATCTGGCAAGTTCAAATGATAATCATAATGACCATTCAAATGAAGACTTTGTTGAAGAGAATGCTACTGTTGTCACAAGTACATTAGATGGCCCAAGTAATTGTGATAATACTCTTACAAATCAAAATCGTCCAACTTATGATGACAATTCATTAACTCCACACGTGAATTCAGCGAAAACAAATTCTAACGTTGCAAATGGTGTGGGCCCAAATAGCCAAAGGATGAGATCAAGTGTTGTTGTGGTAGAAAAGTCAACAAAAGACTCATATGTGAACAACACTTCAACGAATTATATATGCTTAGCTACTGTGGAGGATTTGGGATCGCCAGGCCCAGTCAGAATAGCTTCAACGACTGTTTGCAGCTCATCTCGCCAAAGTTCCATGTCACGCGAACAAATTTTTGCGGCTTCAAAACAGTAGCAGTTCAAGCGACGTGAGCAGTAGCGATAGTGAGAATAATATTTTTGTGGGGCCCGAGTCAATTTTACGACGATTGAATTGAAACACGGTTACACCAGTACGTTTTAACGATTATGTTTTAAATTCAAGTTCTATTGATGAAGAATTTTTATTGCTTGCGGATGACGAACCGACTTATTTTAATGATGCCAAAAATAAACCGGAGTGGATGAAAGCAATGCGCGCAGAAGTCGAATCAATAAATAAAAACAATACGTGGTCGTTAACCGAGTTACCGCGTGGTGCAAAAGTGATTGGTTTGAAATGGGTTTACAAGGTTAAAAGAAACGCGGATGGCTCACTAAATAAACACAAGGCTAGACTCGTGGCGAAGGGTTTTGTTCAACAACCCGGAGTCGATTTTGACGAAGTGTTCGCGCCAGTTGCTCGAATTGAACAGTTTGGTTACTTTTATCTCTCGCAGCGAATGAAGGGTGGAAATTACATCATCTAGATGTTAAATCCGCGTTCCTACATGGAGAATTAAAAGAAGAAGTTTATGTCGTTCAACCGGAAGGGTTCGTTAAAAAAGGCGAAGAGCATAAAGTCTATAAATTATCGAAGGCGTTATACGGGTTAAGGCAAGCTCCACGTGCGTGGAATATGAAATTAAATAATATTTTATTAGATATGAAATTTCACCGGTGCTCGCAAGAACAAACCGCATACCGAAGAACCGTTGGAACGGGCATCTTATTAATCGGCGTGTACGTGGACGATTTAATTGTGACGGGTTCAAATTTGAAACTTATTATGGAGTTTAAGCGCGGGATGGCTAAAAACTTTGAAATGTCGGATTTGGGAAAGCTTACTTATTATCTTGGAATTGAAGTGTCGCAGAGCAACTACGGGATAAAAATTAAGCAAGAGGCGTATGCAAAGAAAATACTGACGGAAGCCGGTATGATTAACTGCAATCCTACTAGTGTTCCCATAGACCCGAACATGGAAGTTTCTAAATTTGAAGACGAAGAAGATTTTGATGCAATGAGATATCGAAGGATTGTCAGGTGTCTCCGGTACCTTTTACAGACTCGACCAGATTTGGCGTTTTCGGTCGGAGTAGCCAGTCGGTACATGCAATGCCCGAATCAATCTCATGCAGCTCTCATCAAGCAGATTCCTCGCTATTTAAAAGGTACCTTTAGTTATGGCATTACCTATACTCGAGGAGAAAATATGTTGGTCGGTTACAGTGATAGTAGTCACAACATAAATCCGGACGATGGAAGAAGTACTACGGGACACGTGTTTTATTTTGGGTCTTCCCCAATTACTTGGTGTTCTCAAAAGCAAAGTACAGTTGCTTTATCATTGTGTGAGGCAGAGTATATGGCGGCTAGTGCAGCCGCGTGTCAGGCGGTTTGGCTAAAGGAATTAATTGGTGAATTACTCGACAAGAAAATTCAAGCGGCGGTGTTACGTGTTGATAATACATCGGCGATAGCTCTCGTGAGGAACCCGGTTTTCCATGGAAGAAGCAAACACATAAAATCCCGGTTTCACTATATTCGGGAATGTGTTGATCGGGAAGATATCGTGGTCGAGCATGTTAGTGGCATTGATCAAAAGGCGGATATTTTGACGAAGGCTCTTGGGAAGATCAAGTTCAAGGAGATGACTGAAAAGCTTGGAGTTGAAGACTTGTCAGATACGAGTTCGAAATTCCGGGGGTGATTGTTGGAAATTTCGAATTAAAAGAGTTTCCTTTGCGTGCAAGGCAAGGAACTATGGAGTGGATAATTATTAGAATATTTAAACGTGTTTGGGTTTAATTATTTAGTGATAATTATCATGTCCAAAATAATAGGTTTATTAGCAATCCTAGTTATAGTCTAATAGGAGTGTTTAGATTATAAATACCATTCTTTGGGTATTAGTGATAGTAATTCAAGTTTTGAGTCAGTTTCTTGAATAATAATAAACGTTTGGGTGTTAGTGAAATACTTTGCAATTTCCGATTTACAATTCCATTCGGTACCGATTCATCTTGACCAGATAGTGGCTGGATGGTTCAGCACCAACTCAGATGAGCTCAAGAAAATGTCCGAAAACATCCTGAAGTTGGCTCAACCAGAGGTTGTGTTTGACATCGTGAGGGACATTCATGACTTGGCGGGTCAACGTGGGCCCCTCGCTAACGTACCGTATGTTTTAACATCATCGTTTACAAACTTAATTTAGTAAGATGTATATGTAATTTGTAGAATATGCTTTGATTACCTACCATTTTTTGAGCTTGGGAAAAGCTTTTGTGTGGCAAATTGTAAGTTATGTGGTTATGTATTTATTTAATTAGGGTGTTTTAGAACTTTAAGAAGGTGTGCCACTTTTTAGTTTAATTGTGACTGTAAAAAATGTAAAAAGAATCTTGTTTAATCGATGATCATGGTTTGGTTTATCAAGTAAATTGATTCAGTATTCAAGAACTTTATAATTAAAAGTTTGAAGTAATTAGTTTATGAATAAGTATCTCATAAAAGTAGTGTATCCGGAAGACGGATTTCAATCTTAATTATTTTCACAGTTCAACCCTCTGCCGTAACATGCAGGTACGTATACTATACTATATAAATGATATGAGACGGGCACTATGGTAATATCACACTAATTGTTCACACCGCCGCAACGCGCGGGTCTCCCACTAGTTACATCATTAAAGTTTAATAAACTCTCTCTTGGGACTGTACCCCCAAAAGATTGAAGGTACCACATAATTAGTCACAAATTAATTAGAGTTTTCGATTTTATATAATTACTTAAAATGTGCAGGTTGACACACATCGACTGACTGATTTCGTCTAAGGGGTCCGTCGACATCGATCTTCGACGAAGGTTCTTCTTCATCATATTCCTTAAACTCTTCAGGTTTCTTTTTCTATGTTTCTTTCAAATTAACCTAGGGTTTATATTCTGTTCATTATGAATTTTTGGTTCCAATCTTGTGATTCGATGAGCAATCTCATATTTGGCGTAGATATATTGATTTCTTTGTGTAATGTTTTGTTATTCACTAAACCGATTTGTTAATATTGTTAGGATTTTTTTTGCAAGGGTAATAATTGTGCAATAAAGAAAATTTTCTTTTTGGATTAAGTTGTATGTCAATGAAATTTGTGGTTTTCTTAAGAACTGATGTAAGCTGTAAATTTCTTGAATTTAAGGGCTCATATTTTAGGACACTGACCTTCTGACCTTTAATTAATCTTGTAAGCAATATTCAGTCTTCACAAATGTGGATGTTGTTCTACGTAGGCATTGCAATCTAACATTCTAGCTACTAAATGGTGCACATATTCAACCGCCATTAAGAGGTATGTTTGCGGTTTGTATTTCGGTGATTATAGAGTTATGAAGTTTTTATGGAGTTTGTGTTGTTGGTTTATATATTGTAGGGACACCTGATGCTTCATCTACTGGTGGTGTTGTGAAGCCGGCTGATGCATCGGTTCAGAAAGCCACACAGGGCCTGCCAAAGGCTAAACCGAGTAATGCAGTTTCGCTCAGCTCTGGCACCTTTGGTTCGGGCTCTTTTACACCTCTTAAGGGTACGAAGTTTATTATTTTCGGAGTTAAAATTTATTATCCAATCTGGAACCAAGTATGTGTTTTTAAGAGAGTACTTACAAGTCATCTTTTGATGCTTAGGTTTGGCTGATGCTTCTAGGGCATTTCCTCTTCAGCTTGGGTCAATTAGTCCTAGTGTTATCAACAGAATGCATGCAGGTATTTATCATCGCTATGTCTAAACAACACTCTTTTGAATTGTGTTAATCTATTAGAGGTGTTAGGATGGGCGGGTCGGGTGACAGGTCAACGTGACCCATAAACACTTTTTACCCATTTTATTTTTTTTCTTTAAATAGCTTATTTGTAGATTATGATTACAAAAACAATACCATTTTGTTAAACTAAATTTTTAACCAGCATAAAAGATAGCTAAATAATGAAACCATGTTGATATCCTTGGATATTTTTATTTTGCAGGCTCATATTGATTCCTTAAAGGCTGCATCTTCCCAAAATTCAGATGTTCCGAAACAACGCTTGCCAAGGAAAGATCCTTTGTAACTTTTGTAGATTGGTTTTGATTACAAGTTAATGTTTATAATTAGTATTATTATTTAAATTAAAACTTATGTATGGATTTTGCGTTATTATTGTTAATAGCATTTGGTTTTTAGTTTTCTCATTTAACAAAAAATGGAAAATAAAATGGGTAATTACACCAAAATGGTCACATAAAACTACATAAAAAAAGTGTGACCAAAGTTTAGACAACAACCACACATAGAATTACAAAATTTCATGTGACTATAAATAAACGTTAGCCACACTATAGTCACTTTGTTTCTTGTTTGTGTGGCGGAATGATACCAAAGGTTATGGAAAAAAAGTTACGTGTGATCAAAGGTTAGACAATAGCCACACTTAAAACTACAAAATTTTGTGTGACTACAAATAACCATTACCCACACCATAATTACTTTGTTTTTTTATTGTGTGATGGAATGATACCAAACGTCATGGGAAAAGAAAATTATGTGTGACCCAAGGTTAGACAATAGCCACACTTAAAATTAAAAAAATTCATAGCTATAAATAACCACTAGCCACACCATAGTCACTTTGTTTCTTGTTTGTGTGACGGAATGATACCAAACATCATGGGAAAAGAAGATTATGTGTGACCAAATGTTAGACAATAGCCACACTTAAAATTACAATATTTGGTATGGCTATAAATAACCATTAGTCACGCCATAGTTACTTTGTTTTTTGTTGTGTGACAGAATGATACCAAACGTCATGGGAAAGAAAGTTATCTGTGACCAAATGTTAGACAATCGCCATACTTATAATTAAAAAATTTAATGTGGCTATACATAACCATTAGCCACACTTTCATCACTTTGTTTTTTGTTTGTGTGACGGAATGATATTAAATGTCATGGGAGAAACAAATATGTGTGACAAAATGTTAGACAATAGCCACACCATCATTACTTTGTTTTTATTGTGTGACGAACTAATAACAAATGCCATAGGAAAAATATATATATGTGACCAAAAGTTAGACAATAGCCACACTTACAATAAATTCATATGACAATGTAATAGAACTGGCCACACTTACAATAAATTCATGTGGCCGTTGCTACCTTTTAGCCATAATTAATAGATAAAATGTTGGATTACAACTCTTTTTGTCACACTTTATTTTAATTGATGTGGCTAAAACATACTTTTTAGTAAATATATGTGACTATATAATACAAAGAGACACACTTTAATTAAATTTATGTGGTTATTGCACCCCTTTAGCCACACTTAATTGAGGAAATGCTAGATTTTAACCAAAAATGTTGTTACCTTTTAGCAAACTTTTAAGTTCTAAGGCCACTAAAAAGTGTATGTGGCCGTATGATACCTATGATGACACGAGCTTTGGTCACACTTGATATGAAAAAAACATGTGTGGCGAAAGACATATAGTAACACTTTTTTGGTGTGGCTGTATCCCTATTTTGGCGTAGTGAAAACACTTTGTTATGATATCAAAACCTGTTTTCTAACTTAACTAAACATGTATTAACATGTTTAGCTCGTCACTTTTAGTTTAGTGCTTGTGTAGAGTCGTAAGTCAAGCGGTCTAAACAACCGCTTAGACTTTCAAACTAGACCCGTTTGGTCGATCATTAGGATCCGACCAAACATGTTTTGTGACCATAGTTGTATAGGAAATAACCTTCCGAGGTTATACCTTATGGTCACTTCGTTTAGTTAGTTGTATGATAGGTAGTTTATTTGCCTTAGGAAAATGACCAAAATGCCCTTTTTACGCGTAAATTCATTTTAAGCATATGTAACCTAAATATTTATATCTAAACTGATTAGGTAACATTATTAGACATGATAAGGCATATAATACTTGTCATAGAACTAGTTAGGCGGTCCGAATGCATTTTATGCGAACGACGCGTTAAAGTAGCGTAAGCTACCTAAACGGGTCGTAATGGGTCATAAGCACTTAGGTTAGGTTTCGATTTAGTATGTAGGATTTGTTAAACCATATCATATGAGTTCCAATACTAATTTGGTTTACGAAACCTCATCCTATCCGATCTTCCGATTTAGGTCCGGTTTATTTTCATAGTTACTTATATTAGGTGCCGATTGATTTCCGTGATCCCTCTAGCTTTGCTTGGTTGTTATTCAAGACTTCTAAGCATTCTCAAGTGAGTACATAGTTCCCCTATTTTACTGTTTTCGATTGTTTTGGGGTGATTCATATGTGTTAAATGATTTCGATGTTTTTAACGATGTTTTCGAAAATGATTAAAATGGTTTATATTAAATTAATAACGATTTCGATAATGTGGATAAACTTGTTGGTTGTAATTACATAACGAATAACATTCATTAGTTTTGGCCAAACCGACCAGCATTAGGTTATGGTACCATAGGATCTGACAAATCCCGTTATGAGACTGCACCCTTGGTTATGTGTGGGTTAGGTGGGTAACGACTGAATCTGTGATTGTTAATTTACCCTTTGGTGGTTTATTAATGCGAGTTTCGAGATAGTCGAGTCGTGAAGGTTTGGATGTTATTAGCGAGACGACCAAAAGTAGATTTCACAATTTAAAACGAGAATGATTTAAACGACTGAAGCGATTTTAACGAGTTAAACTAGTTGAGTAAACGATTGGTTTTTGGTTAGTGTTTAGATGGACGGGTGTAATGTGATGAAAACATGGTAGATACGCCGCTAGTACTTCTTATATATAAGTGTTTTCATCATATTACATACCGTGGCGTTATTTGTTCACTTGGGTAAACGATTTTGAAAAGATGTCACACAATGATGTTTTCTGAATAATATAAACCATACGAGTTTTATTAACGAGATGTTTTACAATTTGATTTAATTAAATAAATGTTTTGGGGTTATGAATCACGGCTACGAGATTTTATAAATTATAACCCACTTGATTTGAGTTGGTTAATTATGTTGCAATACTATACTCTTTTTTTAAAAACAAGGTTTTTAATTAGGTATTGCAAGATGTAAACTAGCCATGAATCCGACACTCTCATAAAACCTATGTGCTCGCCAACATTTCTTTGCTGACTTTGTTTTTACATATGTTTCAGGTGCTGTTGAATGATGTTGATTGCTAGGATGCATGCTCACATAGGACTGGACGAGGCCTTAGTGACTTAATAAAAATAATAGACTATGTTTAAATTGTTTGTTTAAATTTCAAGACGATGTAAATGGTTAATCTTTAAATAAAACGAAACTTCAATTTCCATGTGTTATGAAACAATGATTCTGTTACTACATTCCCCGACGATTCCGCTGCGGTTTGTTGTTTTAACGCGGTCGGGGTGTGACATAAAAGTTGGTATCAGAGCTCATGGTTATAGGGAATTAGGTTATTAGTAATGCTTTGACCTAGTCTATAACCTTTCTAGGACCCTAACACAAGATTCTTGTGTTTAGATATTAAAACAATACCTTTCACCTATCCTTAGGCGACAAACACAACCAGAACACAAATTTCAAATCCGCTTTGAAAACCAATCATCTGTTCTAGGATGATTTATTATATGGTTTTGAACCCTCTAAGTTTTCAAAATCTCGTCAAAGTTGGGTCTTATAATGTGAACACGTGCAATCTGGAAGGGTGGATGCATGTACTCTGAGTTTTCTATCTAAGGCTAGAGTGTTCTTATAAATCCACATAATCGGACCAGTCACTCTTACCTGGGAACTCTTGGGGTGAGTGTCCACTTATAGGATAAAGCATGTCTTAGCGATACATTAATATGACCCGCTTACTTTGATTAGTCACCGTCTCATTTGTTTGCCTTAGGTAACAAACAAATGATCGCAATTTCTATGCGTTGTCGTTCTGTTTTGATTATCCGATAACATTTCACTTGTTTCCTCCTATGTCTTTCTCTTCCTCCAGAATGTCTCTTCATCGCATCGACACTCAAATGTCCGAGCAGACTACCAAATTTGCCCAGCGAATAGGCGAAGTAATCCTGAAGACTGTTGATTTGCTGTCTCCATGTCTCGTCTCAATAATGAAGCCACCCAAGAAGCATCAAAGGAAGCGGAAGCCGAGCCTTCGAAAAAGTAAAAGAAGTGTAAAGCTCCAAAGGATCCCGTAGCCGTTACACCAAATCAAGCAGAACCTAGCCAGGTGGCAGCACCACCAGCCAAGAAGCCGTTCTTGGGAACTGCTCCTTTGTGCAATTAGTGTAACCTCCACCACTATGCCAGTGCCAAATGTCAAAAATGTTTCAACTGTAGAGGATGGGGGCATCTGGTTAATGTGTGCTGTTTTGCTATCCAAAGCAAAACTATTGCAGATCCTACTGCTGCACAAGCGAATCCAGCACGAGCTCATTTTCCTCCTGGTACTTGCGACACCTATGGCGAGACGGGTTATGTCAGGGACAAATACCCAAAGATTTTCAATGCAAATCTGACCCACAGATGAGCATTTGGCTGATTAGAAGAAGCTGCTGCTTTGAATAATCTGAATCTTATGCTTATGTTTCTTGTGTTTTTCTTTTGAACTCTGAAACAATTGGTTTTGTTTATAAATAAAATCGTTGTTTGCAATTCTGATATACAAGTATAGTTACATGTGTGTATGGCATACCCCTATGATACCTACACCAAAGAACCATATTTGTAATTCTCTCGTTCATATGATCGCTCATGAATTCCTTGAAAATTCTAAGTGCTCGTTTCATTCTAAGAAACAAAGTACAGAAAATAAGTGACATTTTGAGTAATCACTTTAAATCCTTGGTTAGATAACTAAGGATACCTTTCTTCAATCTCATATCATTTCATTATGGTTTTCATAACAACATACATAGTATAGGTTTTCAAAACAACCTTCATGATTTCAAAATATTTCATATAGTTTGAAAACGATTTTAACACAGTATATTTACTTAATGTATCAAGTGCATGATTTCAAAAGCAATATTCATGTTTTCAAAACCCTTATACATAATTTCAAAATTTATCTCGCATGATTTTAAAACATTTTATAAATATACTTACCTAATACACATACTTTATGATTTCAAAAGTATTATGTAAGGTTTCAAAAACATTAGACACATTTCTAAAAGAACCCCATGCATAGTTTTCAAAAACATTTTTCTCATACATTGACTTAACCTTCAAATTCTGCTTTATGCGTCGCCTCAGCATATCTAGCACCTCAACTTCATGAGCATTCTACCTCATGTATCGACTTAAGCACGTCTAGTGCAATGTTTCGAAGCATCTCCCGCCCTTCGAATTCTAAAATCCATATAGGATCTTCTTATCCCCACAATTAGATCCTTGTGGATGATTATCGCCCAAATCGGAGCCCTTGATTGGATTCCTTGTACGCTTTAATACGTACATTACAATTCAATAAGGACAAGCCGAATTCCTATTAAGATCTTCCTATCTTCATAGTTAGATTCTTTAAAATGTTTAAAGTGCCATATGAAATCCACGGATTGGATTCCTTGTGTGCTTTAAATACCCGCGTCCAAAGATAACAAATTAAAGGTCAAATTAAACAATTATGCGATTATGTGATTATGTGTTTATATGTTCTCTTTTATGTTTTTGTGTGATCCGATTTTCGTTATCCAAATCCTCGTAGAATCTTCCATATCTTCATATAAGGGATTCATAGTAGGATATTCAAAAGGTACTACCTTAAATCCTTAATGGGCTTCTACGTGTTAGTTAAGACCCTTGGGTTATATAGTACCATTCCATGATTCAAAAGAGACCCTTTGAGTGGTCTAGTTAAAAAGATTGATTCAGAATCTGGTTAAGAATGGCATGTGATGATATAACTGAAAAGACTCCTTGCTGGTCTATTTAAAAATATCATTTATTGATTTAATTAAAAAGGACCCTAGGATGGTCTAGTCACGCTCATCACAGGTTTGTTCATTTGGTTTTCCCCAACACATTATAAAATGCACTGTGCGGACTATGCAAGGAATTACGTAATTATGGGCGCGTACATAATTATGAAATTCAGTGCACAGGAACCCCAGTAAGATTTATCGTGTGTAAGAACCTATAGTGGCAACAATAACGAAACGTGAACACTGTAATGGAGGTACGGTGGACGCACCAATGGCGCTTCATATACTTGTATATAAGTGTCCCTCTTATATTGCAAGCATACAGCTATTTAAAGTTACTAGAAGTTCAGAATCCTAACTAGTGTTGTTTTATCTTTTCGACTTTATGTTTCGAGCTCTCACAAGTTTCCTCTAAATAAATTTCGGGATGAAATTTCCTGAAGTAGGGGAGACTGTGACATCTGTGCCTCCATGGCCATCAAACAAATACCAAATCAATGAAATGTTTCGTTTCATACTTGGGATTTGTATAAATATGTGTATCCTTTACACATATCAATTCTCGTTCGATTTCAAGCTCTAAATCGCTTTCTGGAAATTTATACGTGAACTGATGCGTAAACGTAATCAGTTTAACATGAAAAATACTCCGGGATAGTGACAAAGGCTTAACATACCTTAAATAACCTTTACATAACTTAGAAATAAGTTTTGGAGGGTTTGGTGTGGCGAAATCAAGTTTATTCGCTTACAGGGACTAATTTTGACAAACTGCGAAAGTAAGCTTATTCGTACTGTACGAACCTTCCGGAATATGATCATAAGTTAAACGTGCCCTAAATATTCATTACATAGCTTAGAAATAGGCTTTGAGATGTATGGTGCGCAAAAATAAACTTTCTTGATCAATAGGGACTAAAAGCGTAAAAAAGTGCATAAGTTTGCATTTTCGCGCATATCTTACGTTCTGAATATATCCGGACATCCAAAAATTTATGTAATCATTAAAATATTTTATTTTAGTGATTGGGATTATAAAATTCCATTCGTCGCTTAATTTGGATCGTTTTCGCGCATATCTTACGTTCTGAATATATCCGGACTTCCGTCGTAATTACCCGAATAACGCAACCGTACAACCAAACGAACCGACATCCGAGATGTTTTTGAGCATATTTTAAGTTCCCTATACTTTTACTTCATTTTAGAGCTTTAAAATGGGGTTAACGAGGCTTAAACGTGTAAAAAATGCATCGAAAACCAAGTTTTGGGCCTACAGGGGCTAAAATTGTAATGCTGCCAAACTTGCTAGGCCTGGGGCATAAGCACATGCCTATTCTTACGCGGCCCGCGAGAGCCCATCAGACAGAAACATTGAATTTGGACTTCCAGCCTGTTTGTGATGGTTTTAACCCAAGGTTTTGCATACTTTGGACTAGATTTGATGGTTTTTAGTATGCCCCTTGTATTACAATACCATGTGCCCACATGGAGGGTCAAGATCGAAGCATGTTTTGCGAGGAACGATCCTAACGGTTGTGGGTTTTCTATAAATACCCATCAACTTCATCCTCATTCCTCACAATCTGATTCAAATAGCTCTAAGTTGGGGTTTAACACTTCATACCTGAGCAAGTTGAATCAAGATCTTCTAGCTTGGACCCTTTGTAAGTATTCTTTCGTGCTTTTATGCATTTTTAAGCATGAAAGTCAAACTGTATTTGACTTTCTGCTTTGAATAGTCTTTGGTCAACACGAAGTTCGTTTGAACTTCACAACGTGAGCGTAATCACGATGGTTATAGTCCCTTATGACTATGCCTACTGATTACCACGTTGATTAGGTGTAGTGACGAGTCGTAGTTTTGGTCAAAATGCGTATTTATGCGTATTTTGTAACCAAACTATTCTTGGGTATGAAAACACTTTGTTTTGATATCAAAACCTGTTTTTTAACTTAACTAAACATGTTTTAACATGTTTAGCTCGTCACTTTTAGTTTACTGCTTGTGTAGAGTCGTAAGTCAAGAGGTCTAAACAACCGCTTAGACTTTCGAACTAGACCCGTTTGGTCGATCATTAAGATCCGACCAAACATGTTTTGTGACCTGAGTTGTATAGGGAATAACCTTCCGAGGTTATACCTTATGGTCACTTGGTTTACTTAGTTGTATGATAGTTAGTTTATATGCCTTAGGAAAATGACCAAAATGCCTTTTTTACGCATAAAGTCATTTTAAGCATATGTAACCTAAATTTTTATATCTAAACTGATTAGGTAACATTATTAGAAATGTTAAGGCATATAATACTTGTCATAGGACTAGTTAGGCGGTCCGAACGCGTTTTACGCGAACGACGCGTTAAAGTAGCGTAAGCTACCTAAACGGGTCGTAATGGGTCATAAGCACTTAGGTTAGTTTTCGATTTAGTATTTAGGCTTTGTTAAACCATACCATATGAGTTCCAATACTCATTTGGTTTACGAAACCTCATCCTATCCGATCTTCCTATTTAGGTCCGGTTTATTTTCATAGTTACTTATATTAGGTGCCGATTGATTTCCGTGATCCCTCTAGCTTTGCTTGGTTGTTATTCAAGACTTCTAAGCATTCTCAAGTGAGTACATAGTTCCCCTATTTTACTGTTTTCGATTGTTTTGGGGTGATTCATATGTGTTAAATGATTTCGATGTTTTTTACGATGGTTTCGAAAATGATTAAAATGGTTTATATTAAATTAATAATGATTTCGATAATGTGGATAAACTTGTTGGTTGTAATTACATAACGAATAACATTCATTATTTTTCGCCGAACTGACCAGTATTAGGTTATGGTACCATAGGATCTGACAAATCCCGTTATCAGACTGCACCCATGATTATGTGTGGGTTAGGTGGGTAACGACTGAATCTGTGATAGTTAATTTACCCTTTGGTGGTTTATTAATGCGAGTTTCGAGATAGTCGAGTCGCGAAGGTTTGGATGTTATTCGCGAGACGACCAAAAGTAGATTTCACAATTTAAAACGAGAATGATTTAAACGACTGAAGCGATTTTAACGAGTTAAACGAGTTGGGTAAACGATTGGTTTTTGGTTAGTGTTTAGATAACGGGACGGGTGTAATGTGATGAAAACGTGGTAGATACGCCGCTGGTACTTCTTATATATAAGTGTTTTCTTTTCATCATATTACATACCGTGGCGTTATTTAGTTCACTTGGGTAAACGATTTTGAAACGATGTCACACAATGATGTTTTCTGAATAATATAAACCATACAAGTTTTATTAACGAGTTTTAACGAGATGTTTTACAATTTGATTTAATTAAATAAATGTTTTGGGGTTAAGAATCATGGCTATGAGATTTTATAAATTATAACCCACCTGATTTGAGGTGGTTAATTATGTTGCAATACTATCCTCTTTTTTTAAAAACAAGGTTTTTAATTAGGTATTGCAACATGTAAACTAGCCATGAATCCGACACTCTAATAAAACCTATGTGCTCGCCAGCATTTCTTTGCTGACTTTGTTTTTACATATGTTTCAGGTGGTGTTGAATGATGTTGATTGCGGGGATGCATGCTCACATAGGACTGGACGAGGCCTTAGTGACTTAATAAAAATAATAGACTATGTTTAAATTGTTTGTTTAAATTTCAAGACGATGTAAATGGTTAATCTTTAAATAAAACGGAACTTCAAATTTCCTTGTGTTTTGAAACAATGATTCTGTTACAACACTCCCCGACGATTCCATCGTGGTTTGTTGTTTTAACGCTTTCGGGGTGTGACACCTTCATTAACAGTGAGTGCCCAGAGCAGCTAAAGACTAGGAGTGCAACAAGAATGTTTCAAGGCAGAGCGTTGGAGTGGTGGTCAAACGAGAGAAACATCCGTTCGAACGAAGTGGCCTATGCTCTTCCATGGACCGAGGTGCGAGAACTAATGATGCTTGAGTGTAGGATCGTTTTCACGACCGAAACGAGTCGTTCAGAAGAGTTCTTTTCAATATGAGTGGCGGAAACAAACGTATTGTAGTCGTTTCAACTGAATTGCACAGAATATCACTTTAAATTGTCTCTGTATTGATATCAAGTCGATTTACACTATTGGAGACAATTCGGCAGAGCTCCGCTACCGGAATCAGAATCGTTACAAATGATTTGGCACAACAGGTATTTATAGGCATGGTAATTTCGTACGAAACAGTGCAAACGAAATCAGTTTCACACGGAATAGTGATTTCATGCGAAATACCCATAAACACACTTTCCTCGTTTTTCATGCCTTGATCTAACTAGACAAAAACAAGACTCGATACAAGACGAAGTCGACAGACGTATGCGCCAATAGACTCCCCCTCGGATGTTGACGAAGTCTTCGGTTGTCAAACCTCCATTGTAATCGACCACAATCAATCTCTTTTTCTCTTTCTCTTTCTTCAGAATTGCAATCTGGCTCTATACACTTCTTGAACAGATCTCTTGATTCCTTAAGTTTATCAGCATCAGCATCTTGCGTGGACACATTTCCAACATCAGACACTGGCTCTAATCACTTCCTCTTGAAGTCTTCAGACTCCCCCTTTCGATAAGTTGGGATCGCAGTCTGGAATTTTTGAATCCACAGAATCTGGAACCTGGCTCGAATCTGCCTATCTTCAGAAAACATAACTTGGCTTTTTGTAACCACATGATCCTCAGAAATCAAAACCTAGCTCTAGCCAATCTTCATTCCTGCACATACTCTACCTCACAATAAATTTCTCAAATTTAAAACTTTTACAAATTAGACATCAGATTTGTTAGTGCACACATCTGTCGTCTTCGTCTTATATCTAGTCTTGGTTGTGTTACGGATCTGATCAAGACATGATGTCATCTTATTTATTGATGGCATCATATATATTGCATCATCATTACATCATGCTCACATGAAGACAAAGAAGTTAGATAGAAACAGAATGTATTTAAAAGTGTAACCGTTTGAGATGGTAACCGTTTAAACATGGTTGACCGTTTGAGAGTGTTAGTTTGAGAGACAAGACCGTTTGAAGAGGTAACCGTTTGAAGTGTCCTGTCCGTTTGAAGCATGTTATGTCACCTTCAAACGGACATCTCTAGCCTATATATACCCTTCAAACGGATTCATTTGTAACGTTCTTGATTCCGACGCCGAGGTGCTGTCGAAGTGTCTCCAGCTTCTAAACTGTTCAGAGATTAATATATGAGACATTTAATAGTGAATCCAAGCTAAACGAAGACCGAATCAATGAATTCCGCCTTTGATTCTGTCTGAGCACTCTTCTGGTCGACTCATTAGGTCGTTTTACGATCCTACAAGTGGTATCAGAGCTCAGAAGGAAGAGTTCTATACGATTCAGCTTGAAAATTTCTGTTTTTCTACATCTTCTTTCAAAATTTCAAGTTTTCACGGTTAATTTTCACAGAATGTGTAAAAGTACATTTTAACAAACCCTTGAAAGTTGCAGCTTAAAATTCGAAGTAAAACTGGTAAAAATGGCTTGAAAACTGGTGTCCGTTTGAACGAAGCAGCACCCTACCGTTTGAAACTGGACTGACCGTTTGAAATTTGCGCCTTACCGTTTGAAACTGGACTGACCGTTTGAAATTTCCACCTTACCGTTTGAAAATGCATGTGTCTGTTTGAAAATATTGGGTTAATCGTTTGAAGCAAGCACCTTCCTATTTGAAACAAGGTTCCCGTTTGAAAGTGGTTAAATGGTATAATATTTGCACGTGAATTCATGTGGTTGTATGTCAGTTGCATGTGATTTTGGTGCACTAAATTTGATAAAGTGTCTTGGTTCTACAAGTGGAAAAGAATTCACATGTTTTTGTCATTGGGAAGTGATCCATATCACGTGAATTGCTGGATACTTGTATTGAATTAAAATAGTTCTCGGTCCATTCATTTGATGCTTTTGTGATATTACATCCACCCATGTGATAATTCTCAATACATTGAAAGTTGTTTCGATAAAGTGAGGTTCAATGAGAGAATAAATCACCGGCCCATGTGATTGAGATCAGTGTCCACTTATTGCGAGGCCCAATCAGTTTGGTTGTCTTAAAGTTTCTCGGTGTATTCAGATTTTGAGCACAATTAACATTTAAAGTGAACATTTGACATCGAAACATGGAGTTTGAGGAATTGTTGGCATATGTGCATTATGAATCTCAGCAGTATATTCCGATAAAGCAAAAAGGAGAAACAGTCTCAGCAAAAGAAGTAGTTGAAAAAGTTCTGGTTTTTGATCACTCGTCTGATGAAGAGAGTGACAATTATGAAGAGGAAATCCGGGAACTTGAATATCTTAAACAACAACTTCCATCTGATCAATGTAGTGGAAAGTTATTTTATGCCGATAAAATTGAAAAATTGAAAAGAAAAACAAAATGCAAAAAGAAAGAATCAAAAGGCAGTTATTGCTAAAGAAGAGATTAGAGCTGAGCAGATTGAACAAGTTCCATCGGTCAAAATTGAGAAAGGAGAATCTGAAAAACCTGTATCTGTGAATCCTGAACCAGAGTTAAAGAAAGAGGTTGCAGAAGACGCACCTATCTTTGATCATTCATCAGAAGAAGAGAGTAAGGATGAAAGTGTTCATGAGGAAAAGAAACAGGTTGAAAATATTTCAGCTTTAAAGGTTGAGACAAAAGCTGATGATAAACAGATTCTTGTTTTGCTGAAAAATTGTGAGAAGTTGACATCTGAAAATGACAAACTCTTGAAGGAGGTTGAGAGTTTGTCATTAGAAAACAAAAATCTTAAAAAATCAGAAAATGTTTTGAAAAATCAAATACACAATTTGGAAAATAAAAAAGTAAAAATTGAGAAAGATTTTCAAAGTCAAATAAAAATTTTACAAGATGAGAGAGATTTGTTTGGTAAAAACAATATTGAAAAACAAATTGCAATTAATTCTCATCTTGTAAAGATTATTCGACTTGAAAAGGAAGCAGAGTGTGCTCAAAAGAAAATCAAGGAATGGGAAGAAAAGTTGAAGGTGTTTGTGAATACTTCAACTATTCCTTGTCCAAAACCTATTAATTCAGTTCCAATAAGTGACAATGTCACAAACTATGATAAAGTCATAGTTGAAGATTGTGATGAGAAATCTGATGATGAAACTGGAAAAATTGAGAAAAAGAAATTATTTTTGAAATTAAAAGAAAAGTTTCAAGAAACTGTTCCGCAAACAACTGAAAAGGGATAATGCTCTAAGCAAAAACCTTTGAAGAAGAAAGTGGAACAAAAACAAAAGGAGAAAAATTTGAAAAATGATAAAAAAGAAAATAAAAGCTCATCAGACCAATCATCCAATCGCAATCAAAAATTACAAAAAGTAAAAAATGAAAATTCAAAAATTGTTGGTAATGAGTGGTGCAGGTCGGACCACAGAGCTCAAAGGCCAAATCTAGCAAACAAGAGGAGGAAAGATTATCACCAAGCCAAACAGTGCTTTGATCTAAATGTTTGGACTGAAAATGGTGATTGGTACGATAACAGAGTGTGTTACAGATGCGGCTATCAAGGACACATTGCTGTTAACTGCCAGAGTTGGAGGTTTGAGTCAAGGAGATGCTTTAACTGCAACATCATTGGCCATATTGCTAGAGATTGCTCAATGAGATCAATGAGACGATCAAGGACTGAATCTCAGAAGCAGGTGAAGAAACCAGTCAATGTCAAGCCCAAAGAACAGAAGGTTCAAGAATCTAAAGTTCAAGAAAAGAAAGTGAAGCTTTCACAGGGGCAAAAAGACAGACAGAGGAAGAAGAGGAAGAAAGCGAGAGAGTATCTTGAAAGGATTTTATCCTCAGGTACAATTGGTAATTCAGATAAAAGTTCTGATGAATCGATTTGCTCAAATTATCAGTCAAGCAAAAAGAATTCATCAGATACAAATCTGAGGACAAAAGAGAGAGCAACGAAAGAAAAATTGACTAATCAAACTGATAAACAATCAAAGAAAGTTAATTTTTCAGACAAAACTTTTATCAAAGTTTTTGAATATAAAAGAAACTGTGAAAAGTCATTTATGTCACAAGTTGATGAATTTGGAAAACCTAAATCTAGAGTGGATTGGGTTCCAATAAAAGTCGGCGATGAGTTTGATTCTTTGAAAACAAAGGAGCCACTTTCTGGCGATGAATTTGTTTCCTCGGAAGCAAAGGAGCCACATGTTGGCAATGAATCTGACTTATTAAAGTCAGACAAGCCAAGTTCAGGCAATGAATCTGGTGTGGTAAAGCCAGAAGAGCCGTGTGTTGAGGTAAAAATTGAGAATTCTGGTTTGACAATGGATGATGCAAATTTTCCACCATTGTTGAACAAGAATTCAAAATCATCCAAGATCAGTCAGGCTTGGGTGAATCTGTTTAAATGAAAAACCTGACTTGCCGGAGTTCCCAGGTTGGTAAGCGTGGAACATGAATCGCCATATTTCTTGAGAAATTCACGAAATTGATTTCGATTTAAAAGTGGTAAATCAGGGACATTAAGTTGTACTTGATTTTCTAAAAGTGATGTTTGTGGATTGATCTTAAAAATGTTAGTTTTTACAAGTGGTTAAAGAAAACAAGGTGATGAATGAACCCCATGTTTGAGAAATGACTCACAAAACTAATTTTCCGGAAAAACTATTTTGATTAAAATAAACTTAAGTGTTTTGAAATCACTATGGGAAAATGTTTTGTTGTCAGGGGAAGTTCTGATTGTTCAAGTCAAGTGAATGGAGAATTGAAGTGATTCTCATCATGTTGTTACGTTTCTTGTACAGTTTGTGTTTTCAAATTTTCCCAGAAAATCAAAATTGAGACATATTTTGATTTTAGGGGGAGTAAAAAAAAAAAAACAGAAAATTTGAAAATGTAAAAAACATTAAAAAAATGCAAAAATGAGTTTTGTTGTGAAAAAGAGGAAATGATAGTAGATCAGTTGGACTGTCACAGCATGCTAAAGAAATGGAAAGATATAATGTGATAAACGATCTCACTAAAGATGTGACGGTAGGCTCAGCTAGACTAGTAGATTTGCGATAACGATACAAACATAAAGCAAAAAGCCTAGTTCTAGTGGGAAACATGATTGAAAGCATAGTACTTAGTTTTGTCCTTCTTGATTGTGTGCCTACTCGGTAATCGCTGATTGTCGAAAGACATAAAGCTGGTTAAGTTTGTGAACTTTCACAACTTTGCTAAAAAGTCGTTGTGATTGTGCATTTTATTTTGCAAAGATTTAAACTTGTTTTATTTCTTTATTTTGTTTAAGCATTGGACATCCTCTGCGTATACGTGAGTATCGACCTGGATGTTATTGCCTAAACGTTCTGCTTTATTTTCTTTGGTGTTTCGTTTAAGCTTTGGATCACCTCTGCGTATACGGAAGTATCGACCTGGTGGTTAAAGCCTAAACAATTTCAACTGGTTTTATTTTTCTTATTTTGTTTAAAAATCGGACTTTCTTTGCGTATACGGAAGTATCGACCTGATTGTTAATGTTTAAACATTCTGCTTTGTTTTCGCACAATTCACAGTCGATAAAAGTTTAAAGGCATTACTTGAGTCAGTGTATTGCATGATGAGGGGATATGCTGAGATCGTGGGGTCCATAAGAACTTAGTGCTATCTTAATATACCTTAAAGTATCGGTAAGCAGATTGAAAGTTTTTAGATTGAGCTTAAGAGGACAAACATATCGTCAATCAACGTGAATCGTTTAGAGCTTAAAATGTTTAAAGCTTAACGGTGTTGGTGATTGGTCTCAAAAACTGATATGATCCTCTTACACAAACTCACAAAAATATTGTTTGTAAATATTTCATTTCTGTATTTAAATTCTGTTCTTGCATTTATGTTTCATATTTTGAAAAATGCAAAAAGATTTTCGACAACTGGTGTTGGAGAGCTAATTTTCAAAATTCCGAGTGCTAAACATGATGAACAGGTTTGGGAGTGTGAGTTTAACAGAAGAAATTTGTTTTGAGAAAGAAAAGTTTGATTAGTTAATCAAGGTCATTAATTTGAACTTGATGTAACTATTACGATTGAATGATTTGGAATAGTAAGTTTTTCTTATTGATTTAAATAAAAACTTATGTGGTGGTAAGAAAATGTGTGCAGGAGTTGAGCTAAACAGAGATAGAGCCAGGAATTGATCTCAAGGTAATAGCTAATTCCAGATGGGGATCCCATCATGATGAGAGGGGGAGTCTGACGAGGCTAGAGCCAAAGAGAAGATCTTGGTATATGCTAAGAAAGAAAAGAGACTGATAAAGACTGAAGATACGAAGACTCGACACTTAAGACTCGTCAACATCTGAGGGGGAGTCTGTTAGTGCACACATCTGTCGTCTTCGTCTTATATCGAGTCTTGGTTGTGTTACGGATCTGATCAAGACATGATGTCATCTTATTTATTGATGACATCATATATATTACATCATCATTACATCATGCTCACATGAAGACAAAGAAGTTAGATAGAAACATAATGTATTTGAAAGTGTAACCGTTTGAGATGGTAACCGTTTGAACATGGTTGACCGTTTGAGAGTGTTAGATTGAGAGACATGACCGTTTGAAGAGGTAACCGTTTGAAGTGTCCTGTCCGTTTGAAGCATGTTATGTCACCTTCAAACAGACAGCTCTAGCCTATATATACCCTTCAAACGGATTCATTTGTAACGTTCTTGATTCCGACGCCGAGGTGCTGTCGAAGTGTCTCCAGCTTGTAAATTGTTCAGAGATTAATATACAAGACATTTAATAGTGAATCCAAGCTAAACGAAGACCGAATCAATGAATTCCGCCTTTGATTCTGTCTGAGCACTCTTCTGATCGACTCATTAGGTCGTTTTACGATCCTACAACATTCATGTATCGTCTTAAAAATGATTTAAACTCTGATGACCACTTGTGTCACACCCCTTTCTGCGGCGGAAGCACGAGGTGTGATCATGAAAGGTTCTCATTGCATACGAAAGGTAAACATACTACATGCTCAGAAAAATAACTTCAAACGTCATTACCATTACATAACGGAAACACAGATTAAGTGTTTACATCACGAAACAACATATTGTCTGAAAGTTTACAACTTATTTAAGATAAACACAGACGACATCCAAGAGCATGAGTAAGACCGCGCGCACATCCACTTGTAGTTACCTGAAATACATGTGAGTTTTGGAAAAAAGTCAACATAATGTTGGTGTGAATTCATGCAATTTTTGTATTGAACGTTTGTATACTTTGTATGAAAAACATGGTATGTATCTTGTGTAAATCAAGTATTCATGTATAAATCAAGTATTAATGTATGTATCAAGTTGTTAATGGGTTGCAAGGCCATTAACATGTGACACGACATAGGAAGCAACCAAACCATAGGCACTTTTCTAGTTGTCGATTCACGACGGAGACACAAAAACACTACTCGGTACTAGTTATCACCAAGAGTGGGGCTGCCCTTGTACCCATTAGATCTAACCTTTTGTTCTGCGGTCTAAGTATGTACACGATTAATGGTGTTTATGGTACCCTATTCGTGACACGATTTCTCGTATCCTTTCTCGTATCATTTCTCTAACGCATCATACTTGGTACTAGTTATCACCAAGAGTGCTTCTTGTTTTTGTATCATACCATTTATAAATATTGTAATATTTGTAACATGTATTTCACCCCCGAGGTTATAAAACTGAAAACAATTAAAAGAAAAGGGGGAGCATGAACTCACAACTTTGTGTTCATGCATCGTAAACTTCACCGGATTTTCTTATCTAGCGTCGTGACCTAAACGTGTTTTATTAACGTTAGTCACTAGACTTGTATCGCACAAGTAGAAGTCACTATTTTTTTGTATATGTATTCTTGTGTTAAAAATAATTTATATTTTTAACTATGTGTCTTACTTATATTATTTTCTCAAAAATAATTATAAATATCTGGTATTTTGCACCCCAATTATGTATTTTGTCTAAATTTTCACTTCATGTTCATGACTTGTCCAAGTTATTTATTTTTTCAAGTAATATATTTTCATAAATATATTTTCTTGTATTTGTCTAAGTATTTTGTATGTATATTTTTGTATCTTCACTCCTTAGGAGTATTTAGTGTATTTTCAAGTCCTAATACACTATCACGTATAATACATACTACATACACTTAGCACAAAATTTGGTGATCAATAAATATATATATTTTCTCAAAAATATACATACTTAATATAAATTTTTAATCTTGAAGAAATCATCATTTCTTAACACAAAAATTAGGGAAACCTTGGTAAATGTTTTTAGATACATTTTTAGGGAATAAGTTTCTCAAAAACTTATATATTTTCAAAGTGACAAAATTTATAGAAATTTTGACAGAGTTTCCCCTAAAAATGGAGGTTTCCCATGTTTTCAAAACACGTGTTTATTTTCTTTTAAAATCATCATCAATCAATTTCAACAACAATCATCAACAATATACATTAATTTCTCTATTTCATGAACTTGAAAATTTATAAAAATGTGTAGTAACCTACTAGTGTATTTAGTAAGTCTTGTTACCCTTTTAAAGTGTGGTTGCTTCTTTAAAAACTCCATTTTTAAAGAAGATGATTCTTTACAACTTATGTTAATGTTTTCTAAAAATACTTCTTCATGTATTTTTCTTGTTACATATATATTTCTATCCATGTTTAACCTCTAAAAACATGGTTGATTTCTTTAAGAACCAAGATTTAATAAAACTTGTATTTTTAACTTGGTTTCTTGAAAAATCATTCTTGAAATCTTAGATTTACAAGACTTACAATATACTTTGGTCATTATTTTTCAAGAAAACATTATGTTCTTTCAAGTTCATGCTTTATGTGTAGATGATCCATCATCTTACAACATTTTCATTCTCTCATCTTGGTAGAATATGTTTTTAATCATGATCTAGCAAGATCATATGATGATCAATATCATTTTCACAAACACTCAACAATCATCAAGCATAACAACTCATATACATCAAGATTTCTTCATATTTAAACCTTATGTTCAAGTTCTTTTCTTGTGATTCTTAGTGTTCTTCAAGATTAACATCATGTATCATTCATTAACCACTTAAATAAGATGCAAAATGAAGAGATTAATGTTCTTACCACTAGCACAAGGCTAGGGATGATCAAGAGGACAAATGAAGTGGTTAAAAGCAAATGAAGGAGGTCTTTCAACTTCTACAAGCTCCTAGCTTCCTTATATGCCTTCTTACACCTTTGTTAATGCTTAGAATGCTTGGTAATGGATTGGAAATGGAGAGGTTAGGAGAGGGTGTTGGAGCCGTGAGGTTAGAGGGAGAGGTGGAAGGTTATGGCAAGTTGAAATGGTGAAGAATGTTGTATGTTTAGTCTTGAGGTTAATATAGAGAAACTTCCAACAATCTTTTACATGTAGGTTATAATGTCCCAACTTTAAGCAACAAGTTCAATTAACAATTCAAAAGAATTCTTTGTGTGGGGCCCCCATGTCTAACCGTCCTCAAGGGGGGGGGGGGGGTTCCTAGTTCCATTACAAGTATTAGTTAAAGGTTTTGGTTTGGATTCAAGGGTATGAGTTAGTGTTTAATTTAGGGGTTAATTGTGTTCTAGTGTTTTAAGTAGTAATATGATGAGTAGTGCTCATAACTAGTTTCATAACACTAAAACAATGCTTTTTGCAATGTTTTGGTGTTCCGGATAATGTCCGGTTGTTCGGTTAGATACCATACCGGTTCGTTAAAGTGCTAAATCGCACCATTTAGTGTCTTTTAAGTATCTTTTTGTACCCCTTTCAATTCCCAACACTTGGGGAAGTATTCTGAATGATAAATCATACTTTCTGCATAATATTTATGTGTTCAAAGCTGATTTATAGCTGAATTTGATAAAATTATGCACTTAAAGTGCGTTTAGGGTGCTTTTTAGTGCGTATTTTAGCTTCTGGAATGTCTATATGTTAACCCTTGTATGTACTCTTGGGTTTAAATGTATTCTTGATGTTGGACCTACACCTAGGCCCCAATTCTAGTGTCTGACTGCTTTCTGCAGAGTTGTTGGCATATTGTGTTTTACCGGTGAGTTTACTAGTATTTCTGACGCAACGCTCTTGTTAATGCATAAAGCAATATTTGTAGTACAAAACGTGCATAAATTCACTTGTTTAGTACGTAATCAGACAATGTTGACATTTAAGCACATAATTGCAGTCATTCAAATAATAATTAAAGTGTACGGTAATTACCGGTTTGGTGCCAGTTGTCATAGTCTCCCCCCGTTAAAAGAATTTCGTCCCGAAATTCAGGCTGAGCTAACTCTCGCAGGAGTCTTCTTGAACAGGTGGGGATACTTTTCTTTGAACTGGTCTTCACGTTCCCACGTGTACTCGGGTCCGTGCTTAGAGTTCCAACGTACTTTGACAAGTTTCATACTGCTCCTCCTGGTCTTGTTGACTTTCCAGTCGGTAACCTTAACGGGTAGTTCTGTAAATCGGAGGGCGTCATCAATATGCACTTCATCCGCAGGGATGATCACGTTTTCTTGTGTTGGACTCTTTTTGAGGTTGGATACATGGAACGTATCATGTACTCCATTAAGTTCTTCCGGTAATTCCAACTTACACGCCACAGTACCAATTCTTTCCAAGATTCTGAATGGTCCGATGTATCGGGGATTCAGCTTCCCACGTTTTCCAAATCTTACTACGCCCTTCCAAGGTGAGACCTTCAGCAAAACTTTGTCTCCCACCTCGAATTCTAATGGTTTTCGTCTTCGATCAGTGTAGCTCTTTTGTCGATCTCGAGCCGCTTTAATGCGCTCTCGGATCTGCATAATCTTTTCGGTTGTCTCTTGTACAAGTTCAGGACCAACCATGCATTTATCTCCAGCGTCTGCCCAACATAAGGGCGATCAGCACTTGTGGCGATACAGAGCTTCGAACGGTGCGGCTTTTATATTTGTATGATAACTGTTATTGTAAGAAAACTCAACTAAAGGTAGATGAGTATCCCAGCTGCCGCCTAGATCCATAACACATGCGCGAAGCATATCTTCCAATGTTTGTATAGTCCCTTCGCTCTGGCCGTCTGTTTGTAGATGGAATGTTGTGCTTAGATCTAGCTGAGATCCAAAGGCTTCCTGAAAGGATTGCCAGATTCTTGAGATAAAGCGTCCATCTCTATCTGAAATAATTGAGATAGGCACTCCATGACGTGCCACAATTTCCTTTAAGTATATCTCTGCAAGCTTCCCTGTGTTATCCTTTTCTCGGATCGGTAGGAAATGCGCAGATTTCGTCAATTGATCAACTATTACCCATATCATATCATGCCCTCTCGGGGTCCTGGGTAATTTCGTTATAAAGTCCATCGAGATTTGCTCCCACTTCCACATGGGTATCTCTGGTTGTTGTAGTAGGCCGAACGGTTTCTGATATTCAGCCTTAACCTTAGCACAGGTTAGGCATTTTCCAACATAAACAGCAACATCGCTCTTGAGTCTCGGCCACCAATAGTATTATTTTAAGTCTTGATACATCTTGTCCGATCCTGGATGGATCGAGTATCTCGATTTATGTGCTTCATCAAGGATGACTTCTCGAATACCGCCATAGAGCGGAACCCAAATACGCTTCTTAAAGTATAAGGCTCCCTCTTCATTTGACACCATATATTTCAACATACCTCGGAGGTATTCAGCTTTACGGTTTTCTCCCTTAAGATCTTCTTGTTGTGCATCACGAATACGTGCAGTGAGGTTCGTTCGAATAGTCATTTCTAACGCCCGAACCCTTAGGGTCTTAACCTTTTCTTTTCGACTTAGCGCGTCTGCTACAACGTTTGGTTTTCCAGGATGGTACTTAATCTCACAGTCATAATCGTTTAGCAACTCAACCCATCGTCGCTGATGCATGTTTAATTCTTTCTGATCGAATATGCGTTGTAAGCTTTTATGATATGTGAAGATTGTACATCGCGTACCATATAAATAGTGTCGCCAGATCTGCAAGGCGAATACCACCGCACCTAGTTCCAAGTCATGCGTGGTGTAGTTCCTTTCATGTACCTTCAATTGTCTTGAAGCGTAAGCGATGACTTTCTGGCGTTGCATGAGCACGCAACCCAAACCTTGTCGTGAAGCGTCGCAGTATACCACGAAGTCTTCAGTGCCCTCGGGTAATGATAGTATTGGTGCATCGCATAGCTTATTTTTAAGTAGCTGGAAGGCTTCTTCCTGCTTGTTACCCCAGTCCTACTTTTTGTCTTTCTATGTAAGGGTAGTTAGCGGTTGAGCTATCCTTGAGAAATTCTCGATGAATAGCCGACAATAGCCCGCTAAGCCCAAAAATTGTCGAACTTCAGTTGGGGTTTTGGGGGCTTCCCAGTTCTTTATTGCTTCAATCTTGGATGGGTCTACATGAATGCCCTTCTCGTTCACAACATGACCAAGAAATTGTACTTCGCGAATCCAGAATTCGCATTTCGAAAACTTCGCGTAAAGTTTCTCTTTCTTTAGTAGTTCTAGATATGGTTTGCATACGCGGTTCATCAGATCCATAAATACCGCTGGCACGTTTGTCAGCCCGAATGGCATCACAAGAAACTCGTAAGGCCCATAGCACATTCTGAATGCAGTCTTTGGTACGCTTTCCTCTTGTATCCTTAACTGATGGTATCCAGATTGAAGATCGATCTTGCAATAGTAGCTTGATCCTTGTAATTGATCAAATAAGTCATCAATCCTCGGTAGTGGATACCGATTCTTGATTGTGAGCTTGTTCAGTTCTCTGTAATCGATACACATCCGCAGAGTTCCATCCCTTTTCTTCACGAACAATACTGGAGCTCCCCAAGGCGAGAAGCTTGGCCTTATGAATCCTTTATCCAACAACTCCTGGAGTTGTGTAGATAATTCTTGCATTTCGGATGGTGCAAGTCGATAGGGGGCCTTGGCTACAGGAGCGGCTCCTAGAACCAAGTCTATATGGAATTCGACTTGTCGTTGCGGAGGTAGTCCGGGTATATCTTCGGGAAAAACAGCAGGGAATTCCTTCACCACATGAATTTCTTTGAGTTTCGGCTCCTCAGCCTTCTTGTCTACAACGTGCGCTAGGAAAGCAACACATCCTTTCCTTAAGCACTTCTGTTCTTTCATACAACTGATGATTCATAGAGGCGCGTCTCGTTTTTCTCCATGTACTATGAGGGTTTCATCATTCGCCAGAGGGATGCGAATGATTTTCTTGTGACAAATAACTTCAGCTTTGTTCTTGGACAACCAGTCCATTCCGACCACTATGTCGAAGCTACCCAATTGGATAGGTAAGAGATCGATGCTAAACCTTCGTTCACCAAGTTCTAATGTGCAGCCTCTAACAACTTCGCCCGATTCAACAAGTTTACCATTGGCTAGCTCTATAGAATAAGGAATATCTAATCTACTAGATTCTATCCCAAGCATACGTTTAAATTCCAAAGACATGAAACTATAGTCGGCACCAGTGTCAAACAATATGGATGCAAAGTGATTGTTAATGAGAAACGTACCGGTGACCACATTAGGGTCCTGGCGTGCGTTCTTTGCTCCAATCACAAATGCTCGAGCCTGAGCATTGTTTCCCTTTGGGCAGTCTTTCATGAAATGATCATTGCTTCCACAACTGAAGCATCCTTGGTTTTGCCCAGCCCCATTCCTATTCCAGTAACCATTGCCATTTCCATTTCCCCCATTGTTTCCAGCACCGTTGCGGTTTCCATTCCCTTTCCTGTTTCCTTTACCCCAACAGTTTTCAGTATGGCGACCTAGTTTCCCACACTTGTCACATTTTGGAATACGACAAACTCCTTCGTGATGACGCTTTCATTGATTGCACTTGGGCAGAGAGCCCAGGTATCCCTTAGCAGGAGCGTCAGTCATGGCTGCATGAGTTCTTGTGTAGGATCGTTTTCAGACCCGAACGAGTCGATCAGAAGAGTTTTGCTCAGTTTGAAAGGAGGAAACAGACAAACTGAGGTCAATTCAGCAAGATTATCACTTAAAACTGTCGTAGTATTGATTATCAAACGTTTTACAACGAGATGACACTTCGGCAGCACTTCGTTGCACAACCGGAAACTGTTACAAATGAATTCGCTTGACACCTATTTATAGTGTCTTGATTTCACTTGAATGTGACAAGGTATCAGTTCAAGCGAAATTACTTAAGTTGATTTCGCTTGAAACTGTCCAAATCACTTTCAAGCGGAATCATCAACTTCAAGCGAAATCACATCTATTAAACCCTAAAATCTCATATTTTCTCGTATGACGCACCCTGATCTATCATTCTATGTACAAGACTCGATACAAGATGAAGTCGACAGACACATGCACTAACAGACTCCCCCTCGAATGTTGACGAGTCTTAAAGTGTCGAGTCTTCGCATCTTCAGTCTTTATCAGTCCTTTTGAACTCTCTGAAGTATCTTGACACTGTAAAGTATCCTCAAATCTCTCTCTTCTCTTTCTATCCAGAATCGTAACCTCATGATCAGAACCTTGTTCTTTGACATTCAGATTCCCCCTCTCAGTAAGCTGGGATTGTAGTCTGGAATTCTTGTTTCCAAGATCGTAACCTGGCTCTTTGCTCTTTCCATAGGTTCAAGATCGATTTCTGACTCTAGCATTACCTGCACAAATCTCTACCTCAAAATAAATTTTCTGATGATCACTTGTAAAACAATCTCACCATCTAATAAACCACTTGCAGGAATAAAACAATCAAAGAATGATTTTACAATGTAGATCTTTGATGAAACATTTGAAGAACTATCGTTTTTCTTATAAAAAAAACACACTCTCCCAAACCATCTGTTCATCATGTTTAGCACTAGGAATTTTGAAAATCAGTTTTCCAACATCAGTTGTCAAAAATCTTTTTGAATTTTTAAAATTTATGCTAAAACACACTAAAATCTTTTTGTATTTTTAAATGTAATGAAATGCAGAGAAGAAATATTTACAATCAATATTTTTGTGAGCTCGTGTAAGAGGATCATATCAGTTCATGAGACAAATCACCAACACCGTTAAGCTTTAAACATTTTAAGTTCTAAACGATTCACTTAGATTGTCAGTATACTGGTCCACTTAAATTCTCACACAAAGTTCAACTGCTTCGAGATACTAGATTAATGTCTTACGTACTTAAACTTAATCACGTGTCCCACCTCAGCATATACTCCCGTATCCAGATCCCAATATGTAGTCTTACAGGTGAGTATACCACAGATGATATCTGTAAGGGGTTAATTGCGAAACCGTGAGAGCTCAAGTCAGAACTTCTGTTCAGCAGAGAGATGACGGTTCGACTTTTGGTGTGTCCCCTTTAGAGGATCTTTTTTTACAACAACAGTGGACGATCACGGCAAGCTAAAGAATTGGAAAGTCAAAATGTGATAAACGGTCTCACTGATGATATGCCAGTAGGTTTTCGCACATTTAGTAGATTGTGACGAGATATAAACCTAAATTTCAAACTTGCTTATATCGTGGGGAACATCTCTCGGATATATGGGTAACCCCCGAAATCTTGTTTGAAATGTCCCTCTTTCTGAGATACTAGGTCTTTATACTCAGTGATATCTGGGGTATTATCCCGAGACTTCTGATAATGCGGAAGCAATGGCCTAGTCCTTGGAGAATACTTTACGCTTGCTTGAAATATAGTGCCGCCCTCAACATAAATGATGAGACAATTTAATTGCTAATGTTTTCAGACCCAAACGAGTCGATCAGAAGAGTTTATCTCAATACGAGTGGCGGAAACAAACGTATTGAGTTCAATTCAGCTAAATTCACACTTAAAACTGTCCGTATATTGATTTCAGATCAATTACAAGCCTGTGGACACTTCGGCAGCACTTCGTTGCATAAACCGGAACTGTTTTTTTAAGGAATAAATCCTAATCCTTTCTTTTTGAAATTACCGTTATGGTTTGGTTTTTTTCGGAAACCAAAACCAAAACTGTAACCTTTTTTCTTGTTTTCTCTTTGTTGAACTCTTGAGGTGTACTTTTTAGGTTTATCATTAAGATTTACATCTTTTATTTTAGAAATATTAATTTCTGTTAGTTTGAAAACCTTTTTTATCATTTCAGATTTAACACCTCTTATTGGAAATTCCTCATCAAATTATAATTTGTCAGAATCATTCAAAGTATATGCAACTTTAAACGTTTCGTCATTCAAATTAGACTTTGATAACATGAATTCTTTGTTGTAAACTCTTTTGCCCTGTTTGTCAGTTTTACTCGGAATGCTTGACTCAGACTTTGACTCTGACATAGACTCCGAATTTGACTCCTCAGATTCATCTTTATCCAACACCTGATCGACCACTTTCTTTATTAACTCGGACTCATGATCAGTCTCAGATGATGTAAATGTGACATCAATATTTTCTGGCAAGTTAACTGAAGACTCCGACTCCCACTGTAAATTTGTTGCCTTTTCGACTCTTTCTGAATTTGGATTTCTCGGAGAATATCCATTTTCAAGCGGGGGTGGACACTTGTTGTAACTGAAACCTTGTTTCTTACCAGAAGTCTTTTCTTTGTTATCCTTCTTCTTTTCTTTCTTCTTTTCAGGAGGCTTTTCTTCAGAAACCTTCTGTTCTTCAGAATTCTTTGCCTCAGAAATTTCTTCTTCTTCAAATGCCTTCTACTGTTGGATAAATTCTGTCAATGACATAAGAAGTACATGAGTAACTTTTCAACAAACGATTTACTCTTTCAGTTTCAATTCTTTGAGTTTCAAGTTTCTGTTCTAGCACAGGACACTTCTCGATGTAATTCTTCACAACTTTCTGCTTTATCATGAAAGCTCCCTGGAGTGTCTTCATTGCAGTTGCCTATTCTTCACTTGTTTGATTATATTGATTCATAGCTTTGTTTAGGACATCATAAGATTCCTTCAAACTGTTCAAGTTATAAATCAATGTGCTGTTCTGCTTCTTTATAGCTTCACAAGTGTCACACTTCATAGGAATCTTTTTAGCTTCAACTTTGAACTTTGGAATATCTTTCACCTTTTTCTTTATCACTGGAACAACCTCATCATCACTGCTGACCGGTGTTTTGACCTTTTTCTTTTTCTTTTTCTTTTTGACTTTATCATCATCACTATCACTTTCAGCCATCATTTTCAAATGATCTGCCATTTTCCTTGCCCAATACTCACGATCATCATCACTATCCTCTTCAATTCTAGCGACATAAGCTTTGTGATTTGAATCTTTGTTTGGATCATAATCATCCCAATTGAAATTTTGCCAGCTAAAACCTTCAGGCAGTTTTTCATCATCTTGGTTTATCAGGCATGCTTTGTTGTCAGCTGAGATATATTTGTCCCAATTGAAACCTTCCGTTTGCTTTTGATCATCCTGATTAGCCATACAAGCTCTCTTTGAAGATTCTTCAATCACTTTTCTTCCATGAGCCACTTGTGGTTCTTGTTGTTGTTGAGCAACTTGATGATATATCGCCTTCCGATAGTAATCATTGTTGTTGTTGAACGGATTTTGAGCTCCACTTGCTTCGCGATTTTTGCACTCTCTCTTGAAGGGTCCTTTTTCCCTGCAACGAAAACAAGTGACTTTAGATTTATCAAAACCTAAAGTAGAAACATTAGCTTCACGTAAATCATCTCTTCCTGTGATTTGCTTAAATTTCTCAGCTCATCTCAATACACTTGCCAAACACCACTTTATATCTATCAGTTCCATCTCTTCAGCATCAATCTGATCGTAATCCTCTTTTGTAAGCATTGGATTCCCGATCCGACCTGCAACAAAACTACCATAGGATTCCAACACAGTTCCCAACAAAGACATGTGACTCTTAGCAATTTCAGTTGAATAATCTTCATCATTCTCCAGATTCAGTACAATGTTGCATTGTAGCTTCTTGCCATTTTTTGTTGTTGAAATGTTTGGATCAAATGATGGATATGAAGAGAAACTTGTGTTGCTGTTTGATCCTTTAGAAGAACTTTCAGATGAACTCTTTGCATTGAATGCTGTCTGAATCTTCGGTGACAAGTTGGTGGTTTTATCACTAACCCCACCTTTGTAATAAAGTCTGATGTCTTGTTCACCATCGAAATCTTTCATTCTTATAACCTTTCTCTGTTCCATCTCCTGAGCCTCAATCTTTTCAATGAATTTGCTCAAAGTTAGACTGCTAAACCCTTTCTTGTTCCTTAGCATCATGAGATATGTGCCCCAAGTCTCATAGGGTAATGCATCAGCTAGCTTCTCAATCAACTCCTCATTATCTTTTACAATGCTCAATCTCTTCATGTTTGCTAGCAGATTTCCATATCTTTCTATGATTTGCTTTGTGTTCTCATTCTTCAACCCACGAAACAGATCAAACTCTTTCTTCAAAAGCGATTTCTTGTTTTTGACCATCTCTTGACTACCATGAAACTTCGATCTTAATGCTTTCCAGATTTAGTAAGAAGTTCCATTGTGTTGCAATAAAACCAAGATATCTTCCTTCACAGCTTGTTGTAAAAGACTTAGCATCATTTTCTCATCTTTGTATTTCTTTCTAGCATCGGCACTTAGATCTTTAATTGCTATAACCTCTTCATCATCATTCATCGGTCTAATGTATTTCGTCTCAACACATTCCCAAGCATCTAAGTAGTTCGCTTGTACCCAATTCTCAAACCGTCATTCCCAACCCTTATACTCCTCGATGTTCATGAGCTTAGGCGGTTTTTGCATAGTCCCCGTCTCATTTTCCAACATAGTGTTCTGTGCCAAAGTGATCGGGGTAACCGGGGTAGCAAATGCGTTATAAAATTCCTCGTCCATATTTTGGATTTTCAAAGTTCACAAAACTGAATGCTCAAGCGAAATCAAAGTTCTCAAGCGAAATCCCTGTTCAAGCGAGATCACCCAGTTCAAGCGAAATACCCTATTTCGCTTGAAGAAACACACATTCAAACTAGATTAGACTCTTGAAGCGAAAACAGGGATTCAAGCTGAATCACTGAAGCGAAATCACACAACTGAAGCGGAATAGCACAATTCAAGCGGAATCAATAGAATCTTTCAAGCGAAATAACCGGTTTCAAGCGAAATTATAGACTCATTTCGCTTGAAGAGCTGCTGACGTCATCATTTTGCATATGTTTTCAAGCGAAAATACAGATTTTTGTAAGTTTTAGATCGATTTTAGGCCTGAAACTTTCAAGGCTTTGTTAAAACAATGTTGCGCACATTTTGTGAGAATTTTAGCAGATTTTAACCGTAAAAAGTTTAGAATTTTGAAAAAGAAGGTGTAGAAATCAGAATTTTCGACTGAATTGGTAAGAACTCTTCTTCCTGAGCTCTGATACCACTTGTAGGATCGTTTTCAAACCCGAACGAGTCGATCAGAAGAGCTTTGCTCAGTTTGAAAGGCGAAAACATACAAACTGAGGTAAATTCAGGAAGATTATCACTTAAAACTGTCGTAGTATTGATTAT
This sequence comes from Helianthus tuberosus, assembly GCA_030545235.1. NCBI lineage: Eukaryota > Viridiplantae > Streptophyta > Magnoliopsida > Asterales > Asteraceae > Helianthus > Helianthus tuberosus. The sequence continues at coordinate 102,368,168 of CM060438.1, read as the reverse complement.
TAAACGTTTTACAACGAGACGACACTTCGGCAGCACTTCGTTGCACAACCGGAAACTGTTACAAATGAATTCGCTTGACACCTATTTATAGTGTCTTGATTTCGCTGGAATGTGACAAGGTATCAGTTCAAGCGAAATTACTTAAGTTGATTTCGCTTGAAACTGTCCAAATCACTTTCAAGCGGAATCATCAACTTCAAGCGAAATCACATCTATCAAACCCTAAAATCTCATATTTTCTCGTACGACGCACCCTGATCTATCATTCTATGTATAAGACTCGATACAAGACGAATTCGACAGACGCATGCACTAACATCTTGTCTCCTAAGGTGGATTGGGGTCTCGTCTCTTGTTGTTGAAACCTTTGTTGTTGCGGGCTGCTTGGTTCGGATTCGCATACTTCCTTTTCTTGTCACCAGACGACTCAGCATGCGTCTCAGTCCTTTCTGTTGGGTTTAGCGACATCTTCTTCATCCGAACACAGTCTTCAGTAAGGCTGACAGCTAGAGTTACAGCCTCAGTGATTGTTTGAGGTTTTGCCGAAGTTACCATGCCACGAAATTCTGAGGCCAATCCCCAAATGTAGCGTTCAACGCGCTTAAATTCAGGAGTTACCATGTAGGGAATCACTTTGGACAAATCGTGGAACCTTCGAGTATACCCAGTAATGTCAGCACCTTCCATGGTCAAATACCAGAACTTGGTCTCCAACCTTTGGAGTTCAGCACGAGAGCAATACTTCTCTCTCATTCTTTCCTTTAGTTCATCCCAAGTCAGGCCATAAGCGGCATCATCACCCAGGGTTTGGACTTGCAAGTTCCACCAAGTTAGAGCTTCATCAACAAACAACCCAGTAGCAAACATGACTTGCTGATCCGCGGTACACTTGCTCATGCGGATAGTGGCTTCAGTCTTCTCCGTCCAGCGTACAAATGCTACTGCACCTCCTGTGCCGTCGTAGTTCATCGGTTTGCAGTCGAGAAACTGCTTGAAAGTGCAGCATGTAATTGATCCAACCAACTCACATGTGAGCAATCGAAGAAATAATGAAACAAGGACCGTTCATAAATTTCTCCATGCTTAGTACATTGTCTTAAGGTTACCTTGAGCTGCGTTTCCTCCAGATGAATCTCCATTCCCATTGCGTCTAGCGTTGCTTGGTCCGCCACTGTCTTGGGTTCGGTTTGCCTCTTATTGGGCGATAGCAGCGGAGATCCTTTCTTCCAGTAGGGCGTTCAGCTCTTTAGCAGTTCTTGGTAGTGGGGGAGGAGGAGGAGGAGGTTGATCAGAATCTCGATTGTTCACAATTATCCTAGGTGCCATGTTCTAAAAGAACACCACACAATAGGTTTAGGCATTTGTTTGATATCGTCATACTAGACAGTAGTAGTATATATATACACAGGCATATACCACATAAGTGACATCAAACAATTATTACTCTAGCAGAGTATTTAATAAGCTGGTGTTCACATTTGACCCTTTTCTTGCACTAAGGGAATCTATACGTGACAAGACTTGCTGTGATTTCTGTGTACTGAATTCCATAATTATGTATGCATCCATAATTACGCAACTCCTTGCACAGTCCGCACAGCTCGTTTCAACCTCGTATCTCTTCCTTCAGATAGGCCATTGTGTTCAGGTAAAGTCACGTATACTTGTGACATTCTATTTCTAGTATATGTATATATCAATTATCACACATAATTACAAGTAATTCTTAATCACAGACAAGTGCTACTCCAGTGCACCCTAAGTCTCGTAGTGTCTTTTCTTGACTCTTGTAAACAGTTTCAGGTAGTGGATGTCGCGGGACGTTTTATGCAATGAAAACTTTTTGAAAAATTGTTTTCGAGAAAGGATCCTAGAGATTGTAGACTAGACTCGAGAAGGAATCCTGGTTCACTACAATCGCAGCTCTGATACCAATCTGTCACACCCCTTTCTGCGGCGGAAGCACGAGGTGTGATCATGAAAGGCTCTCATTGCATACGAAAGGTAAACATACTACATGCTCATAAAAATAACTTCAAACGTCATTACCATTACATAACCGAAACATAGATTAAGTGTTTACATCACGAAACAACATATTGTCTGAAAGTTTACAACTTATTTAAGATAAACACAGACGTCATCCAAGAGCATGAGTAAGACCGCGCGCACATCTACTTTTAGTTACCTGAAATACATGTGAGTTTTGGAAAAACGTCAATATAATGTTGGTGTGAATTCATGCAATTTTTGTATTGAACGTTTGTATACTTTGTATGAAAAACATGGTATGTATCTTGTGTAAATCAAGTATTCATGTATAAATCAAGTATTCATGTATGTATCAAGTTGTTAATGGGTTGCAAGGCCATTAACATGTGACACAACATAGGAAGCAACCAAACCATAGACACTTTCGGAGACACAAAAACACTACTCGGTACTAGTTATCACCAAGAGTGGGGCTGCCCTTGTACCCATTAGATCTAACCTTTTGTTCTGCGGTCTAAGTATGTACATGATTAATGGTGCTTATGGTACCATATTCGTGACACGATTTCTCGTATGCTTTCTCGTATCATTTCTCTAACGCATCATACTTGGTACTAGTTATCACCAAGAGTGCTTCTTGTTTTTGTATCATACCATTTATAAATATTGTAATATTTGTAACATGTATTTCACCCCTGAAGTTATAAAACTGAAAACAATTAAAAGAAAAGGGGGAGCATGAACTCACAACTTTGCGTTCCTGCGTCGTAAACTTCACCGGATTTGCTTATCTAGCGTCGTGACCTAAACGTGTTTTATTAACGTTAGTCACTAGACTTGTATCGCACAAGTAAAAGTCACTATTTTTTTGTATATGTATTCTTGTGTTAAAAATAATTTATATTTTTAACTATGTGTCTTAATTATATTATTTTCTCAAAAATAATTATAAGTATCTGGTATTTTGCACCCCAATTATGTATTTTGTCTAAATCTTCACTTCATGTTCATGACTTGTCCAAGTTATTTATTCTTTCAAGTAATATATTTTCATAAATATATTTTCTTGTATTTGTCTAAGTATGTTGTATGTATATTTTTGTATCTTCACTCCTTAGTAGTATTTAGTGTATTTTCAAGTCCTAATACACTATCACGTATAATACATACTACATACACTTAGCACAAAATTTGGTGATCAATAAATATACATACTTAATATAAATTTTTAATCTTGAAGAAATCATCATTTCTTAACACAAAAATTAGGGAAACCTTGGTAAATGTTTTTAGATACATTTTTAGGGAATAAGTTTCTCAAAAACTTATATATTTTCTAAGTGTCAGAATTTATAGAAATTTTGACAGAGTTTCCCCAAAAAATGGAGGTTTCCCATGTTTTCAAAACACGTGTTTATTTTCTTTTAAAATCATCATTTCTTAACATAAAAATTAGGGAAACCTTGGTAAATGTTTTTAGATACATTTTTAGAGAATAAGTTTCTCAAAAACTTATATATTTTCTAAGTGACAGAATTTATAGAAATTTTTACAGAGTTTCCCCTAAAAATGGAGGTTTCCCATGTTTTCAAAACACGTGTTTATTTTCTTTTAAAATCATCATCAATCAATTTCAACAACAATCATCAACAATATACATTAATTTCTCTATTTCATGAACTTGAAAATTTATAAAAATGTGTAGTAACTTACTAGTGTATTTAGTAAGTCTTGTTACCCTTTAAAGTGTGGTTGCTTCTTTAAAAACTCCATTTTTAAAGAATATGATTCTTTACAACTTATGTTCATGTTTTCTAAAAATACTTCTTCATGTATTTTTCTTGTTACATATATATTTCTATCCATGTTTAACCTCTAAAAACATGGTTGATTTCTTTAAGAACCAAGATTTAATAAAACTTGTATTTTTAACTTGGTTTCTTGAAAAATCATTCTTGAAATCTTAGATTTACAAGACTTACAATATACTTTGGTCATTATTTTTCAAGAAAACATTATGTTCTTTCAAGTTCATGCTTTATGTGTAGATGATCCATCATCTTACAACATTTTCATTCTCTCATCTTGCTAGATTATGTTTTTAATCATGATCTAGCAAGATCATATGATGATCAATATCATTGTTAGAAACAATCAACAATCATCAAGCATAACAACTCATATACATCAAGATTTCTTCATATTTAAAGCTTATGTTCAAGTTCTTTTCTTGTGATTCTTAGTGTTCTTCAAGATTAACATCATGTATCATTCATTAACCACTTAAATAAGATGCAAAATGAAGAGATTAATGTTCTTACCACTAGCACAAGGCTAGGGATGATCAAGATGATAAATGAAGTGGTTAAAAGCAAATCAAGGAGGTCTTTCAACTTCTACAAGCTCCTAGCTTCCTTATATGCCTTCTTACACCTTTGTTAATGCTTAGAATGCTTGGTAATGGATTGGAAATGGAGAGGTTAGGAGAGGGTGTTGGAGCCGTGAGGTTAGAGGGAGAGGCGGAAGGTTATGGCAAGTTGAAATGGTGAAGAATGTTGTATGTTTAGTCTTGAGGTTAATATCGTGAAACTTCCAACATTCTTTTACATGTAGGTTATAATGTCCCAACTTTAAGCAACAAGTTCAATTAACAATTCAAAAGAATTCTTTGTGTGGGGCCCCCATGTCTAACCATCCTCAAGGGGGGGGGGGGGGTTCCTAGTTCCATTACAAGTATTAGTTAAAGGTTTTGGTTAGGATTCAAGGGTATGAGTTAGTGTTTAATTTAGGGGTTAATTGTGTTCTAGTGTTTTAAGTAGTAATATGATGAGTAGTGCTCATAACTAGTTTCATAACACTAAAACAATGCTTCTAGCAATGTTTTGGTGTTCCAGATAATGTCGGTTGTTCGGTTAGATACTGGTTCGTTAAAGTGCTAAATCGCACCATTTAGTGTCTTTTAAGTATCTTTTTGTACCCCTTTCAATTCCCAACACTTGGGGAAGTATTTTGAATGATAAATCATACTTTCTGCATAATAGTTATGTGTTCAAAACTGATTTATAGCTGAATTTGATAAAATTCTGCACTTAAAGTGCGTTTCGGGTGCTTTTTAGTGCGTATTTTAGCTTCCGGAATGTCTATTTGTTAACCCTTGTATGTACTCTTGGGTTTAAATGTATTCTTGACGTTGGACCTACACCTAGGCCCCAATTCTAGTGTTTGACTGCTTTCTGCAGAGTTGTTGGCATATTGTGTTTTACCGGTGAGTTTACTAGTATTTCTGACAAAAACGCTCTTGTTAATGCATAAAGAAATATTTGTAGTACAAAACGTACATGCATTCACTTGTTTAGTACGTAATCAGACAATGTTGACATTTAAGCGCATAATTGCAGTCATTTAAATAATAATTAAAGTGTACGGTAATTACTGGTTTGGTGCCTGTTGTCACAACTTGTAAGAGTAATACCTTTAAACATACTCTCCCAAACCTGTTGTTCATCATGCTTAGCACTCGGAATTTTGAAAATCAGCTCTCCAACATCTGTTGTCGAAAATCTTTTTGAATTTTCAAAATTTATGCTAAAACACACTGAAAATCTTTTTGGACTTTTGATATTAAAGAAATGCAGTAAAGAAATACTTACATACAATGTTTTTTTGAGTTTGTGTAAAAGGATCATATCAGTTTTTGAGACAAATCACCAACACCGTTAAGCTTTAAACGTTTTAAGTTCTAAACGATTCACTTAGATTGTCAGTATACTGATCCACTTAAATTTTCACACAAACTTCAACTGTTTCGAGATACGAGATTAATGTTTTAGAGACTTAAACTTATTCGCGTGTTCCACCACTTGAATATACTCCCGTATCCAGATCCCAATATTCAGTCTTACAGGTGAGTATACCTAGATGATATCTGTAAAGGGTTAAAATGCGAGGGCCATGAGAGCTCAGGCTATTGCTTTCGCAAAATTAGAGAGATGATGGCTTCGAATTTAGGTGTGTTCCCTTTAGAGAATCTTTTCTTCAACAACACATGATTAGCATTTTGCAATGTTTCATCATTTTTTATGCTGAGGGGGGTGCTATATCTCAAGCAAGCGAAAAGTATTATACGGGGACTAGGCCATTGCTTCCGCAAAATCAGAAGTCCCGGGATAATACCCGAGATATCACTAAGCATAAAGACCTAGTATCTCAGAAAGATGGATCTTTCAAACAAGATTTCGGGGGTTACCCATATATCCGAGAGATGTTCCCCACGAGATAAGTAAGATTGAAATTTATGTTTATATCTCGACACAATCTACTAAATGTGCAAAAACCTACTGGCATATCATCAGTGAGACCGTTTATCACATTTTAACTTTCCAATTCTTTAGCATGCTGTGATAGTCCACTGATGTACTATCATATCCTCTTTTCTCAACAAAACTCATTTTTGATTTTATCATGTTTTTGGATTTTTCAAATATTCTAATGTTTTTGGATTTTCTGAAATTTCTTACTCCCCCTAAAATACAAAATCATTTAAAAGAAATTTGAAAACAAACTATACAAATAAAGTGACAACTGATATCGAATCACTTCAATTCGCTATCCACTTGGCATAAACAATCAGAACTCCCCCTTACAACAAACTATTTTCCCATTATGATTTCAAAACGCTTAAGTTTGTTTTAATCAAATGGTTTTTCCGGAAAATTAGTTTTGTTGATTTCATAAACCATTGGTAGATTAGGGGATAAATTCATCACTTTCTTTTTCCAAAATACCACTTGTAGGAAATCAAGTACAACTTAATGTCCTTGATGAACCACTTGTAAGAATAACCAATAACCTTTAATCAAGAATGATGCCGATTCCTGCTCCACGCTTACCAACTTGGGAGTTCCGGCAAGTCAGGTTTTTTTAGTTAGAGAGATTCTCCCAAACCTGACGGTCCTTGGGAGATTCCGAGTTGCCAACACTCGGTTGCTTACCTTCTATCTTCTTCTCATATAATTCCTTTACCCCTTTGACCCTTCGATCAATCATTTTTCCAAAAATATGTTTTACTTTGGGGTTAAAGGCTTTTTCAATGTCAAATTCTTTATTTTCAGAAAAAAATTGATTTGAAATTTCAACTTTTCCAACTTTTGTTTTAAACATCGTCCATTGGAGGGACTGATTTCTCATCTTTTAGAACAACATGCGGCTCCTCTGATTTTGTGGAATCAAATTCATCACCAGAACTATCACTTGATTTCTTAACAACCCACTTGCGATTGTCAAGATTAACTTTCTTGTTGTAAACCCTTCTTGAGCATTCTCCAACCTCAAATGTTGAGTTTTAAAAACTTTAAATCTTTCGGTTGGTGGTTTACTTTTCACAAAAACTTTTTCTTCCAGTTTAAGAGACACTCCCTGTTGTATTTGAATTGCCTTTGGACAATTCCTGGCAATATGACCAATTTCTTCTTCATTTTTCTTGCTTCTTAGCAAGGAATTCTTTGTTTGATTGATTCCTGAACAATTGCTCTTTTTCATCTTTGGATGATGTTCCTGAAACAAAAACAGTTTTTGGTTTATAATTTTTCTCATTTTTATGATTTTTCGGTGGAATGAAACCAAGTCCTTTCTTTTTGAAATTACCGTTATGGTTTGATTTCTTTCGATAACCTGAACCAGAACTGTAACCCCTTTTCTTGTTTTCTCTTTGTTGCACTCTTGAGGTGTAAGATCTTCGTTTTTCAGAAAGATTTATATATTTTATTTCAGAAACATTAATTTCTATTAGTTTGAAAACCTTTTTAATCATTTTAGTTTTAACACCTCTTATTGGAAATTCTTCATCAGAATATAATTTGTCAGAATCATTCAAAATATAAGCTATTTTGAATGTTTCAACATTCAAATTAGATTTTGATAACAGAAATTCTTTATTGTAAACCCGTTTGCCCTTTTTGACTGTTGGATTTGACGTCTCGGACTTTGACTCTGATTTTGACTCCGACTCTGACTCTGACTTTGATTCCTCGGTTTCGTCTTTATCCAACACCTGATCGACCACTTTCTTTATTAACTCGGACTCATGATCAGTGTCGGACTATGTGAAAGTGACATCAATACTTTCTGGCAAATTTTCTGACAACTCAGATTCCCACTGTAAGTTGGTTGCCTTTTTTACTCTTTCTAAATTTAGATTTCGTGGAGTATATCCATTTTCAAGCGGGGGTGGACATTTGTTGTAAACAACACTTGGTTTCTTACCAGAAATCTTTTCTTCAGTAACTTCTTTTGTTTCAGAATCCTTTTCTTCAGATTTTTCTTCTGACTTCTTTTCTTCAGATGTCTTTTCTTGAAATGTCTTCATGCTTTCCACTATAGGGTAAATCCTGTCAACCACAAAAGTAGAACATAAGTAACTTTTTAATAACCTATTTACTCTCTCGGTTTCTATTCTCTGAATTTCCAATTTCTTTTCAAGCTCAGCACACATCTCAGTGTAATAGTTAACACTATCTAGCTTTCTCATGTACGCTCCTTTAAGTGTATTCATTGTTGTAGCTTGTTCACTACTTGACTTGTTGTATTGATTCATTGCTTTATTTAAGACATCATATGATTCTTTCATCCTGTTCAAGTTGTGAATCAATTCACTGTTTTGTTTCTGCATAATCTCACACTTTTCACAACTCTCTGTTACTTTTTCTGCAACAGCTTCCTTTTTAACTTCAAACACTGAAATTTATTTGTCTTGCTTCTTTTCCTCACAAACTTCTTCTTCAGCATTTTCATCTTTCTTGGTTTTATTTAAACTCTTCCTTATTCTTTCTGCCCAATAATCATCAACAAGATAACCATCACTATTATCATTAACAATTTGAGCAACAAAAGCTTTATGACCAGAAGTTTTGTTAGGATCATAATCATCCCAACTGAAATCTTTCTAACAAAAATCCTCTGGAAGCCTTTCATCATCTTGATCTATTATTTTGTTCATCACACATGCTTTAATCTCTGCTGAAATATATTTATTCCAACTATCTTCTTTTGATGAACTTCCATTATCCTGATTATCAAGACAAGCTTTCTTTGAATCTTCAATCACCTTTCTAGCATGTGCAGTTTGTTGCTGTTCTTGTTGATATGGCTGTTGAGCAACTTGATGATAAATCGCCTTTCGATAGTAGTCATTGTTTCCGAAAGGATTTTGTGCTCCACTTGCTTCACGGTTTGTGCACTCTCTTTTTGAAATGTCCTTTTTCCCTGCAACGAAAACAAGTAACTTTAGATTTATCAAATCCTAAAGTAGAAACATTTGCATCACGGAAATCATCTCTTCTCGTAATTTGTTTACTTTCCAAACACCACTTTATATCCATCAACTCCATTTCCTCAGCATCAACCTGATCGTAATCCTCTTTTGTCAACATTGGACTTCCAATCCTACCTGCTACCAAACTACCATATGACTCTAACACAGTCACCAACAGAGACATATTACTTTTAGCAACTTCTTCCGAGTAATTTTGATCATTTTCAAGGTTTAAAGCAATGTTGCACTGAAGCACTTTCCCACTCTTGGTTGATGAAAAATTTGGATCAAACGATGAATATGAAGAGAAACCCATTTTGCTACTTGATACTTGAGATGAACTTTCTGAAGAACTCTTTGCATTGAAAGCAGTTTCAATCTTTGGTGAAATATTGGTTTTATCACTGACACCACCTTTGTAATACAAACCAATGTCTTGTTCTCCATTATAATTCTTCATTCTCGCTATTTTTCGTTGTTCCATCTCTTGAGCTTCAAGCTGTTTAATAAACTCACTCAGCGTCATTTTGTCAAAATCCGGTTTATTTTTCAGCATCATAAGATACGTGCCCCAAACATCATGTGGCAACGCATCAGCCAACTTTTCAATCAATTCATCTCTATCTTTATTGATGCTCAATCTGCTCATATTCTTCAGTAAATTGCAATATCTTTCAATGATCTGCTTGGTGCTTTCATTTCTTAAACCACGGAATAAATCAAATTCCTTCTTCAAAAGTGACCTTTTGTTCTTGATCATCTCATCACTTCCAAGAAACTTTGATTCTAATTCTTTCCATATCGAACATGCACTTCCGTTGTGTTGAAGTAAAATCAAGATGTCTTCTTTAATAGCTTGCTACAAAAGACTAACCATCATTTTTTCATCTTTATATTTCTTTTTCTCTTCAACACTCATATCTCTAATTTCAATTTTTACTCTATTGTCATTGACTGGTCTAACATATTGATATTCAGTATGTTCCCATGCATCTAAGTGATATGCTTGAACCCAGTTCCCAAAACGTTCGGCCCATCCACTGTACTCCTCGATACTCATGAGCTTAGGTGGTTTTTGTGTTGTCCCCGTTTCATTTTCAAGCAACGTACTCTGAGTAACAGTCATTGGACTAGCAAAGGCATTATAAAACTCGTTATCCATAATTCGGTTCTTATTAATTCACAATCACAGCTTGTTCAAACGAAATACCCCCTTTCTCGCGAAAACAACTTTCACACGAAATGAAGTTCACACGGAATGAACTTGATGTGAAATAGAATTTTGGTGTTGAATGACCTTTTCAAGCGAAATAGCTGTTTCGTGCGAAATCAAATGCTGATTTCGTACGAAATGATGAACTGATGAACTGGTTCACACGAAAATGTGGTTTCGCGCGAAATGAAATCTGATTTCATGCGAAATCAAAACAATGTTCAAACGAAATGATATCAGCTTTCGTGCGAAAGGAAAGTTTCGGACAGTTTTTGAACAAATTGACCAAGTTTTACTTCGAATTAAGATCTGATTCTTTCTAGGGTTTGTTAAAACAGTGTTTCACACCTTATATTTGAAAATCAAGCCATTTTGACCGTAAAAATTTGTTAATTTTTGAAAAGAAGGTGTAGAAATCAGAATTTACAGCTGAAAATGGTAAGAACTTCCTCCTGAGCACTGATACCACTTGTAGGATAGTTTTCATGACCGAAACGAGTCGTTCAGAAGAGTTCTTTTCAATATGAGTGGGGGAAAGAAACTTATTGAAGTCGTTTCAGTTGAATTGCACAGAATATCACTTTAAACTGTCTCTGTATTGATATCAAGTCGATTTAAACTGCTGGAGACACTTCGACAGAGCTTCGCTACCGGAATCAGAATCGTTACAAATGATTTGGCACAACAGGTATTTATAGGCATGGTAATTTCGTACGAAACAGTACAAACGAAATCAGTTTCACACGAAATAGTGATTTCGTGCGAAATACCCATAAACACACTTTCCTCGTTTTTCGTGCCCTGATCTAACTAGACAAAAACAAGACTCGATACAAGACGAAGTCGACAGACGTATGCACCAACATTGAGTTCTGCCCTCCCCATGAGCAATTGAAGCTTGAAGAAGAGTTCTTGCACTTGAAGCAGATTGGTGATGATAATCTGGCTTATACTACTCATTTTAAGCAGCTTAGTTTGATCGTTCCTCACTTGGTTTCTACTCCCAAGCGGATGATAACCAAGTACATCACTGGCCTACCTCCTGCTATGCGTGATTCTATTGAAGCATCTCAGCTCGAAACAATTGAGGAAGTCTACCGTCTTGCAGCTAGTCTCAACAACAACCGTGTGTGTGATAAGTAGTTTGCTAACTCTACATCTTCCATGTCTGCACATCAAGTTACTCAGCAGCCAAGTGGCAGCAAGAACAAGAGACGAAAGTCTCAAGGTTCAGGATGTAATGCAATTGTTCCTACTGTTCAAAACCCTGTTGCTGAACCTACTCCTGCTGGTACTGCTCCAATCACTGCTATTCCCGAAGTCAACAAGCAGTACACTGGGTCTCACCCCAAGTGTGTGACTTGCAACTATCATCATCCTGCAAATTCTGCATGTCGTCTGTGCACCAACTGTAATCACTACGGTCACACGACTCCTTATTGCCATCAAGCTAACCCGGCCCAACAAGCTCAACAAGCCCTAGCTCAGGCAGCCTTACCAGCACCTCTAGCTCCTCTGCAGAACCCAAGGCCAATCAATGTTGTTCGTGCATGCTACAAGTGTGGGGATACCACTCACCTCCATAACCAGTGTCCTCAGCTAGACCAGGACCAGTAGCCAGCCACTCGTGGATGAGCGTTCAATTTCAATGCTAACCAGGCTCGAAATGACATCGACGTTGTCAAAGGTACGTTTCTTGTGAATAAGCATTATGCTTCGATTCTATTTGATACTAGTGCCGATAGAAGCTTTGTGTCCGTGGAATTTGAGTCTTTGATAAACTGTACACGCTCCAAGTTACCTGAGTCGTTCTCTATTGAGGTCGCCAACGGTAAGTCGATTCTTGTTGATTCTATCTTGCGTGATTGTTCCCTGACTCTTAACGATCACGTCTTTTCTATTGATATAATACCCATGCAATTGGGTAGTTTTTATGTCATTATCGGTATGGATTGCTTGCGTAAGAATCATACCGAGATTGCTTGTCACGAGAAGTTTGTTCGTCTGCCTCTTCCGTCCGGTGATATTTTGCACGTCTATGGGGACCGACCTTTGAAAGGACTAAGGCTGATATCATGCACTCAAGCGAATAGATGCTTACGTAAACAGAACTTTGCCTTCTTGGCCCACATAGTGGAACAAAATGGCAAAGGGAAGAACATAAGCGATGTTCCAGTAGTGTGCGTTTCCCTGACGTCTTTCCAGAGGATCTTCCTGGTCTTCCTCCTCCTAGGTCCGTTGACTTTCATATTGACCTCGTACCTGGCGTGACTCCTGTCGCCAAGGCTCCCTATCGTCTTGCACCTTCCGAGTTGCAAGAATTTTCCAGTCAACTTCAAGAATTGCTCGACAAGGGATTTATTCGTCTGAGTAGCTCCCCGTGGGGTTCTCCCGTGCTGTTCATCAAGAAGAAAGATGGTTCGTTTCGTATGTGTATCGACTACCGTGAACTTAATAAGCTTACCATTAAGAATCGTTATCCTCTTCCTCATATTGATGATCTATTTGACCAACTATAAGGCGCGTCCTATTTCTCGAAAATCGATCTTCGTTCTCGTTACCATCATCTTCGAGTTCTCGAAGATGATGTACCCAAAACCGCATTTCGTACTTGTTATGGACACTACAAGTTCATGGTCATGCCTTTTGGATTGACCAACGCACCCGCTGTGTTCATGGACCTCATGAATCGTGTTTGTAAGCCCTATTTGGATCGTTTTGTGATAGTCTTTATCGATGATATTCTCATTTATTCTAAAACTAAAGCTGATCATGCTCGTCATTTACGCTTGATGCTTGAACTCTTACGTGGTGAACATTTGTATGATAAATTTTCTAAGTGTAAGTTTTGGATTAATGAAGTGCAATTTCTGGGTCACGTCGTTAGTAAGAAATGTATTCATGTTGACCCGTCTAAAATCGAAGCTGTGAAGAATTGGTGTACGCCTAAATCTGCATCTGAGATTCGTTCCTTTCTAGGATTAGCGGGCTATTACTACTGATTCATCTCGGACTTCTCTAAGATCGTTGTTCCTCTTAATTTGTTGACTCAGAAAGATAGACCTTTTGCTTGGGGTCCTGAGCAAGAGGAATCTTTTCAGACTCTTAAGACTCTTTTGTGTAATGCGCCTGTTCTGACTCTTCCTGATGGGAATGATGATTTCGTGGTATAATGCGATGCCTAACCGTGGTTTGGGTTGTGTGCTCATGCAGCGGGACAAGGTTATTGATTATGCCTCTCGTCAACTCAAGGTACATGAGAAAAACTATACTACCCACGATCTGAAGCTTGGTGCAGTGGTGTTTGCGTTAAAGTTATGGCGAGACTACCTGTATGGTACTAAGTGTGTGGTTTTCACTGACCATAGGAGCCTTCAACATATCTTTGACCAAAAGGAACTGAACATGCGACAGAGGCGTTGGGTGGAATTGCTTAACGACTACGACTGCAAAATTCGCTATCATCCTGGCAAGGCGAATGCAGTGACCGATGCTCTTAGTCGTAAAACTCATGTGAATGCTATTCATATCTCTAATGATCTCCATGCGTATATTCGTGACGCCCAGTATTCGTTAGCTAATGAAGGAAGTCTAGAAGTGGAAATCCAAGGCGCTAAGATTGAGCAACTCGAAACAAAACCTGATGGACTCCAATACTATCTCAATCGCATCTAGGTACCGAATCGCGATAATCTCCATGAGCTCCAAGAGCCAACAAGATGTACCATGATTTGCGTGCAACTTATTGGTGGCCTGGTATGAAAGACATTGCTGTATATGTTTTCAAATGCCTTACTTGCTCGAAAGTCAAGGCCGAACATCAGCGTCCCTCTGGACTCTTAGAACAACCTAAAATCCCAATTTGGAAATGGGATAGCATCACTATGGACTTTATTACTAAGCTACCTCGAACACCTTTTGGTCATGATAGTATCTGGGTAATTGTTGATCGTTTAACCAAATCAGCCCACTTTCTTCCTATAAGTGAAGATTATAAAGTGGAGAAACTTGCTCGAATCTATACCGATGAGGTTATATGTCACCATGGCATACCTCTTGACATAATCTCTGACCGTGATGGTCGTTTTACTTCACGTCTTTGGCAAACCTTTCAATCCGCTAAGGGTACTCATTTGAATCTTAGCACGACCTTTATCCACAAACGGATGGACAAACTAAGCGTACTATTCAAACCCTAGAGGATATGCTCCGTTCTTGTGTCATCGACTTTGGTGGTAACTAGGATGTACATTTACCATTGATTGAGTTCTTATACAACTACAGCTATCATTCCAGTATTCAGATGGCTCCTTTCGAAGCTTTGTATGGCCGCATGTGCCGATCTCCTCTCAGCTGGCGTGAGATTGGTGATAAGCAGTTTACTGGCCCTGAAATCATTCAAGAGACAACGGATAAGATTCTTCAGATCCGTGTTAACTTGATCAAGGCTAGGAGCAGACAAAAGAGTTATGCTGATAATAGGCGTAAGCCTCTGGAATTTGATGTTGGTGACCGAGTTCTTCTCAAAATATCTCCCTGGAAGGGAGTAGTTCGTTTTGGTAAGAAGGGAAAGCTCGCTCCTCGCTATGTGGGTCCTTTCAAGATACTCGAAAGGATTAGCAAGGTAGCGTACATACTCGACCTACCACAAGAACTAAACAATGTGCATCCAGTGTTCCACGTATCTAACTTACGTAAATGCCTAGCCAACGAGGAACTGCAGGTTCCCCTCGAAGACTTACAAATAAACGAAGCTGTACACCTCATTGAGAAACCGGTCGAAATCATGGATCAAGGTGTCAAGCGATTGAGGCATAGCAAAATTCCCATTGTCAAGGTTCGATGGGAAGGAAAGCGTGGCGCCGAATTCACTTGGGAATTGAAAAGTGAGATGAAGGCCAAGTATCCACAGCTCTTCGAGCAGTGTTCCTCTAAGATTTCGGGGACGAAATCTCCTAAAGGAGGGGAGACTCTAACGTCCTGCGTCCCTAAACTTTAGGATTTTGGCAAGTTTAGTCCCTGAACTTTACCTATTTTCGGTTTTAGTCCTTAATCTATGTAATATTTATACTTTTGATACTTGTGAAACTTTGTGAGTCTTTATGATGCTAGAATCTTGATACTTAAACTATGACTCTTGATGCTTAACTCTAGATTCTTGATACTTGATACTTGGAAACTATAATTCTATGAGGCTTGATTCTATGATTCTTGATACTTGATACTTATTCTTGATTCTTGATACTTAATTGGTGCTTGACTCTTGAGACTCGTTAAACTTGATTCTTGGTTAAACGAGAGACTGGAGTCTTTTAAGTGGCGGAAACTATGAAACTTTGAAATCTTTTGTGTTGTTGCTATAATCTAGTTATACTATTACCCAATAAATACGCAACGCAATGCTTGATATAACGCGCGAAAATAATCAAAGAAGAAACGCAGAAAGGATGGATTGGCCAAGTGGCAATCCGATCGGATGACCACCCGATCTGATGGCCACTCGATCGAGTTGCAATCCGATCCGTGCACCCCGCCTTCACTCACTCCCACACTATAAATAGGCCTGTCACATCACCATTCTCACTGATGTGATAGCCTCACTCAACCTAGACGAACGCACTCTCCTTTTCTTCGATTTCTCAGCGATTTCGGTACGTTTTACACTAGGTTCTTGTACATCTTTGATCTACACATCATTCTCTACGAGATTCTGCTTTTAAATCTCACTTTTCACAATGGAATCTCTCGGATTTGAGCTCTTGAAGGTGATGTCACCATGGCGGTTTGTACCAAACTGTTGTGTGATGTCTTTCTAGCCAAGAACAAGCTCAGATCTAAGGAATTTCATGCGTTTTACACTAAAATCTATACTAGATCTACACTTTTCAAGTTAAAAACCTATGTTTATCTTCATCTTTTCTTGAACTTTTACATAAAACGGTGAGATCCGGATCTAAATGGACTATAGACTTGAATATTAGTCTGGAGTCGGCTTGGAAAGGGATTGTTTCCGGAGAAGATGACCGGAGTGCGGATTCTGACATGAACATCATCACGAACGGACGCCTGAGTGGACTGGGGTGATTCCCACCCGATCGGACCGGCTGTACACTGAGGGGTTCACCATTGTCTTAGTACGTACCATGTCGTCGTTGCTTTAAATAGAAAGTTGGAGTTTTTACAAAATTAAGAACGGGACAAGGAAACCCGATCGAGTGGCAATCCGATCAGATAGCCATCCAATCGAACAGCCACCCGATCGAGTGACACTTGCCCATAACCCTAAACATTCTTGAAACTTGGAGTCATAATCGTCGAGTGGCAGCTCGATCGGATAGCCATCCGATCGAACAACCATCTGATCGAGGCAACTTTGAATCTTGAACTTGGATCGAGTGGCGACCCGATCGGATAGCCATCCGATCGGGCAACCATCCGTCCCTTTCACACACGTGTCACCTCCATCGAATGGCAAACCGATCGGATGGCCCTCTGATCGGACAGCCATCCGATCAGGTTGACTGATCCAACACTTGGTTAAAATCTCGTTATTCTGCCCAGCACTTATCCATTGTAATCTAATCAGGCTAAACCTAAAGAGCTCCCTTTGATCCAGTAACAGTTGAATCTGTTAAGGAATACTGTGAGTATACTCGATCCCTTTTTGTTTTAAACTTTGGGATGTAACATGTATTCTATTAAACTAAGATACTTGAGACTTTTACAAACTAAACTCTATCCTATGTGTATATGAAACTTGTGATTCTTGTATTCTATTTGTGCTATGTGAACGTTTAATCCAGGGTGTGTAGTTCCGCCTTAACAATAGTAGCGCTATAGGAGATGCACCTCCCCATTATTCTCGGGGGTATTGTTAGGAGGATTCTAGTTTTCCTTGAGACTTGGGAAAACAACAAAGTATCGGGATACTTGAGCTATCACTTTTTGGACTACGAACACTAGCATTGCTGAAACTATTTTGTTACACTTACATACGGATATGTGTTGTTTTAATCTATTATGCTATTACTCAAACTTGTATACTCGCTGGTATATTTTTGTACTGACTCTATTTTAATACATGTTGCAGGCTGATAGGATGTTGTGGAAACAAGTGAATCAAGCTAGGGTGATGTTTAGAAACCCACGTAGTAAATCAAACTTTGAATAATATTTGATAATTGGTGTAATTTGATACTTGATGTTATGGTTATTGTTTTAGACAATGTTGAATCAATTTATTCTATTATGAAATTTCTAGTGTTATGGAATCTCATGAGCAATCTGAACGCTTAGTGCTCGCACCCCGATGTTTCCGCCATCGGTTGGGGTGCGACATGAACAAGCAAAAACGTCTGGTATGAGTACACCACCAATTTGCCTCCCACTCTCTGTTTCTCTAGAATTGTATAACTTGGAGGTTCAAACCCTAAAACAAGTTGAAAACTTGTTTATATACATACTCAAGCCTACTTCCCTACATGGGCTCCCCTTGGGCCTACTTGTCCACAAGACCTATAGCTTGGCCCAAGTGACCTATAAAGGTCCAAAACCTAATATTAACTAACCCGGCTAGGCCCAGTTCGTAACCATAGCCCGTTGTGTTAATTTGATGCGTCAATCTCACACTTTAGGGCCTGAAAATAATGTATAGTTCATCGATGAAACAGACATATCGGCACCTCGAAGTGTTACTACAACGTTTGGACAATTTTTGTTGGGTTTTTCACATGTTTATCAAAGTAATTTTATCCATACAAAATAAAAACGCAGCGGAGATATTATTTAAAACATGTTACCTTCAAGATATGAAACTCATTTTATATGTAAAACCCAATAACTCGGATCCATATACGAACATGCATCCTATCAAACACAACCATAGGGTGTTTTAGAATACTACCTTCCAAGAGTAAAAGATATGAAGAGGATGATGCTTCTTGAATGGAAATCTTCAAAGTAGAAGACCTCAAGCTTGTATACCCCAATCCTTCCAACAAACACCTTGATTTGAGCTAGGATTTCTACACTTAAAACTCACTTGAAAAATCCCCTCTTGATCAACCATACATGGCTGAAAATATGAGAGTATTCTCTAGAGTTCTTGCACTAGAAAATTCAAAATCTAAAACCCTCTTGGATTGTATACCTTGGCCGAAAATTTGAGAGAGGTTATCAAGTTCATATTCTTGAATTTTGTCATACAAAATCTTATTAAAAGTTTGAGAGATGTTGCCACCCACATCACCCAATCAAGAGTGATGTAACTATGAAGATTGCATGCAATATCATTGGACCAAAAACCTTGCGAAGACACCAAGAGGGGGGGGGGGGGGGGGGCACCTGTGGGTTTTATAAAAAAATTTCAAAATTTCTTTTTAACAATTTAAGTCTTATTTTAATTTTATAACTTCTATAATATTATAACATCATATGTTATAAGACTTATGTAACATCTCACAACTTTTATAATGTTATTTATCCCATTAAATAACAAAATAAATTATTCTCTTAAAATAAATTATCCATATAATTTATTAGTTTCTAAATTGAAATTATTTAGAAAACCAATTTCTAAATATTCTAAGTGTTAATATTTATTTTTTTGATCATATGATAAATAAATATTATAACTGTTTGTCTAGCTTGTTATTGGGTATGACCCGACTTGGATCATGACGTACTAGCCACATCAATGTAATATGTGTCTTGGGCATATAGAGTCCAACAATCTCCCACTTACACAAGATACATAGAAGATTGATGCAAGCAGTAAATACCACATAACTACAGTTTATTACCCCTAATACGTATGACTAAGGGCCATTCAATAACATCATCCCTTTCAAGTCCTTTACTTGAGCATGATTTAGGTGAATCTGTCATTTATCCTTTCGTTGTAGATGTCATGTTAAATCCAGAGACATAGAGTGATCACCCTCTGTTAATTTAACTTTAGCAGGCCTTAGACATCTTACTCTCAGTGATTAAGAGGAACAAATCCCGTCTTGACTACATACGTCTCTCACAATCACCTTGTACTACACCTGAGCTTATCCTTATGTACTGTCATATTACTGACAGCGAAGAACTAGGTCAAGGTATAATTTGGTGAATATCAAGACCCAATATATATCTCAGGTCAGAGGAAACTATGATATTTACCTTTACTCAAATTTACTTATGATCAATCACAAATGATTCCATGCAGTAACATTTAAGAGTGGGTCAGTCCAATATTTGTTTCCCACAAATATCTATGAACTTTGGCAGCAATGCTTTGCTCTATATTCATACCAAATGAATATCCACCAATCCAAGTTCATAATAGTCTTACATTCATATTTGTTCCCACAAGTATGATCGACCACGGACATTTAGAATAATTAATTTATTCACGGATTTAAACATGCTAAAATGGAACATAACTTAAAATACTATAAAAGAGTTAAAATAACAATTGTTCCAATATCCAAATACAAAATAGATCAAATCCAATCACTAGAATATCGAAGCCCTAAGGCACATGTATGATCCTCAAGTTTTGGCCGTTGAAGGAGCTTCGTGAGTGGATCCGTAATGTTTTGATCGGTGTGAACTTGACGGATATATATCTTTTCTTTTTCAACTTCATCCCTTATTTAGTTGAATCTCCGCTGGATATGTCTAGTCTTTTGGTGCGCACGAGGTTCATTAATTTGAGCAATCGCACCCTCATTATCAGAAAAGATCTCTAGGGGGTCTTGAATGGTAGGGACCACCCCCAGGTTAGTAATGAATCTCTTCAACCATGCAGCTTCTTGGGCTACCAATGAAGCGGAGATGTATTCTGATTCTGTAGTGGACAATGCTACCACATCTTGTTACAAGCTCTTCCAAGAGACCGCTCCTCCATTTAAAATGAAGACATACCTCGATTGCGATCGAGAATCACTTCGATCGGTTTGGAAACTCGCGTCCGTGTAACCCTTTACAACGAGTTCCTCTTCACCAGATCCATATATTAAAAGCATATCCTTAGTCCTTCTAAGGTATTTTAATGCGCTCTTAACAGCCTTCCAATGACTGTTACCTGGATTTTGCTGGTATCTACTCATCAGGGCCGATTATCAGTAAGTTCAGAGTGAGCTTGAGAACAGGGCCCAAATAATTAAAGGGCCCAAAATTTTTATGTTTTCTTTATATATATAGCCCAAATTTTTTACAGGCCCCAAAGTTTGGTAACAAACCCAATCCCTTAACTGTGACATCCGTGCTTGTGTAATCATTCTACAGACTCTGAACAATACAATATTAATAAAACAGTGTGTTTTGATCCCAATGTTTTTTATTTATGTTTGATTTTATGCACATGTTGTTTTTGATCGATTTTGAACTCTATATCGCTTTCTAGAGAGTTATACGCAAACTGATGCGTAAACGCGATCAGTTTAACGCGACAAACACTCCAGAATGGCACCATAAACTTAACATACCTTAAATAACCTTTACATAACTTAGAAATAAGTTTTAAAGGGTTTGGTATGGCAAAAACAAGTTTATTCGCTCACAGGGACTATTTGCATCAAACTGCAAAAGTCTATCGTTCCGTAAGTCAACGTACAGTCCGGAATATGACCATAAGCTAAACATACCATAAATAACCTAAACATGGCTTAGAAATAAGCTTTGATAGGTCCGGTGTGCGAAAACATGCTTACATGATCTTACAGGGACTAAAAATGTCAAAAATGGTGTAAGTTTGCATTTTCGCGCATATCTTACGATCTGGCCACATCTGGACATCCAAAATTTTTGTACACACTAAAATATTTTTATTTTAGTGATCGCCATGCAAAAATACCACTCGTCGCTTAATTTGGTTCGTTTTCGCGTCCGTTTGAGTTTCGTCATAATTTAACGAACAACGCGACCATACGACCAAACGAGCCGACATCCGAGAGTTTTCCGAGCACATTTTGAGTCCTCTAAACTTTATTGACCTTGTAAAGCCTTGAAAATGGCTTAACAGGGGTCAAAAGGGGCTGAAAGGGGCTTAAAACATATGCAGGGACCTGAACTGTCAATATTCAAACTTTGGCTGATCTGGGGAGGCCAGGCGGGCCGCGTAAGCCCCCTCCCATATCTTACGCGGGCCGTGTCAGTGTGCCTAGCGACAGAAAGTTGTTTTCAGCATTCTGCTCAATGTCCAGGGGCTGTTTATGCAAATTTTTGAGTGATGGGCAAGTTTAAGTGTTAACCAAGGCTACTAATCAGTCTTTAACACATGTAGGGCCATGATTTCATGCTTGTTGGCCACACAAAACTTGGCATGATCTTGTAGCTTTGCTACAACTATAAATAGCCAAGCCAATTCACTCATTCCTTGCTCATTTCCTCATTCTCTTCTCTACATCTGCTTTGGAGCTTCCTAATCTGATTTGGGAACTTGTCTTCTTTGTAGAAAAGATAGCAAAGACTTTAGTGAGCATTCTTTCGTTCTTTTATTGCTTACTAGTTTAAAAAGTCAAACAGTGTTTGACTTTCAGTTTGACCAGTCAATTGGTCAAGTCAAAGTTCAATTGAACTTTGCAATGTGATTGTAATCACAATGGTTATAATCCTTAGTGATTATACCTATTGATTACCACATTAACTAGGCGTAGTGATGAGTCAAAGTTTCGGTCAAAATGCGTTTTAGCACGCATTTTGCAACGAAACTATTTTCGGGTATCAAAACCCATTGTTTTGATACTAAATCAGTAGGTTAAACAAGTTTTGACATGTTTAACTCGTCACTAATAGTTTGGTGCTTGTTTAGGGTCGTTAGTTAAGCGGTCTAAACAACCGCTTAGACTTTCGAACCTGACCCGTTTGATCGATCATTAGGATCCGACCAAGCTTACTTAGTGATCATAGTTACATAGGGAATAACCCCTGAGGTTATACCTTATGATCACCTAGGATTGGTTAGTCTTTTGCTAGTGAGCTTGTATGCCCATAGTAAATGACCAAAACGCCCTTTTGAAGCATAAATCCGTATTTTTGATTATGTGAATATATCTTTGACATATAATCTGATTTAGTAACATGTTTAGGCATAATTGGGCATGTAAGACTTGGCATAGCACATAGTTAACCAACCGAACATAGTTTTACTCTAACGACGCATTATAGTAGCTTATACTACCATAATGGGTCGAAACGGGTCAAAAGCACTTAGGTAGACTTTCAAATCAGAATGTAAGGTCTAATAAATCATACCATATGAGTTTACATACTCATTTGATTTATAGAACCTCATTCTATCCTATCTCCCGGTTTAGGAGCCGATTATTAACATAGTTACCTATACTAGGTGCCGGTTGATTCCGTGATACTTGGAGCTTTTATTGGTCTTATTCTCAAGACTAATAAGCAATCCCAAGTGAGTACATGGTTCCCCTCTTTTACCGCTTTCAAATATTTTGGGGTGATTCACATGTACATACTTGTTACTTTCTTGTTTTACATGCTTTTGTGACATAAACATGCTAGTTTCACTTAGTACATATTTAGTACATGTTTTCACTATGTCTTGCTAAGTATGTTAAGCATGCTAGCACATTGTTTTATTACACATTTGTTACATATGTTTACTTAGCATATGTACGCATTGTTTTACATGACATTTCTGCTATGTATGTTTACTGAGCATACTAGCACATTGTTTTATATGAACATTTCTACTAGGCATGTTTACTTAGCATACCTAGTACATGGTTTTCATAGCATGCTTACATTGGTTATGACATTTGGTGTGTTTAATCGGGACAATAATACATTCATTAACATTAGCTACGCCGCTCGGTAGTATGTAATGGTACCATAGGAATTGACAACTCCCGTTTCCGACTTCCTAGGTTTGTTTGGAAGTTG
This sequence comes from Helianthus tuberosus, assembly GCA_030545235.1. NCBI lineage: Eukaryota > Viridiplantae > Streptophyta > Magnoliopsida > Asterales > Asteraceae > Helianthus > Helianthus tuberosus. Next base: position 102,344,757 of record CM060438.1, on the reverse strand, counting down.
GAAATGAGAGAATCCGACTACATAACTTAGATGAACCTTTAATTTGTTTAAAGGTTTGTCGCCACAGTCGCAAGGCTTGAATGTATGCGATTAACATTACTGCATAAATGTTTGTAATCATAAAGCATTGTTTCTGCAAAACATGACATTTGAATTAAACTTAGGTTTACTCAAAAACATTGTTTTGTACATTTTTTACGGGGTTGAGTAGATTCTTTTATTCACCGTACATGACATATGTTTCACATTGGCATTTTTTTTACATAGTCTAAGTAGATGATTTCCTACTTGCTATGCATTCCATTGGTTATACATAATATACTAGTGCTAATACCCGTGAATTTCACGGGGCGGACAAAATAATATGTTTTCAAATAGATAAGAAGCAGTTAAATAAAACACAAAATAAATATGGAAATAATAAACTTCAAGCAAATTGATTATCAATCCAAAGTTACATATAATAACATTGGTTGTTTTATTTGTAATTTTTCCTTCACTGTCTAAGATTAGAATTTTTAAGCCGTCCATGCTTTTAACTCTTGAGAGTGCCACGTAGAGTTGTCCGTGAGTGAATACAGGTTGCCTTAGAAATAAACCAACCTTTGATAATGATTGACCCTGGCTCTTGTTTATTGTCATTGCGAAACAAACACAAAGTGGGAACTGTCTTCTTTGTAGCTTGAAAGGAATTCGTTTATCTGATGGTGATAAATTGATTCTTGGAATAAAAGTCCGTGTTCCAATGTTACTTCCTGAAATGATCTTCGCTTCAATAACACGATCACCGAGTGTAATGACTTGTAATCTAGTCCCATTGCATAAGCCATTTTTCTGATCAATGATACGTAAAAGCATTACCGGAACACCAACTTTTAAAACTAACTTGTGATTCGGCATCCCTGAAAGTTTAAGACCATTTAGAACATCCGGAGGGTATACATTGTGTTGCATATTCTCATTTACATTCTCGGATTGGCATATTGAATCAGAACTAAGATACTCCTTTTGATCACCAGGAAACATTGATAATAAAATATTATTGATTTCGTGCACAATCTCATTTTTTGGAGCAAGAATTGCTCTTTCTTGAAAGAAATTTGGATCTTTGAAATTTTCAAGTATTGAAGGATACACAAAGTTGATTAAACTATCAATCGGATTGATAGAATCAATAATCAAGATATCTTTAGGTATATCGATTATAGCATCACCATCATTTGCTCCACCAACCTTTCCCTCTCCCAAATCCAAAAGCCATTTGGCAAAATCTTTGGTCTTTTTAATAACCGATTTGTCACTTCCGACGGATAATCTCATATTTTTTGTTAGCTTAAGAAGTTTGCATTTGTTCCAAATGTACGATGAACTTAATGAAGCACTAACAATGTCTTGTCTAGAACCATTAGGAACAACCGGAAGAATCTGTCGAAAGTCACCGCCAAACACAATTACCTTTCCTCCAAACGGTAAATCTATGTTATTTGAAGAATCATGACTGAGTATGTCTTTTAAACTTCTATCCAATGCTTCAAATGCATGTTTGTGAATCATTGGGGCTTCATCCCAAATAATAAGTTGCGTTTTTTGTAATAGATGTGCAATATCGGTCCCAGGCTTGATTCGACAAAGAGAATCCTCATTTAGATTCAAAGGAATGGCAAATCTAGAATGCACTGTTCTACCTCCTAATAGTAACAAAGATGTAATACCACTTGAAGCAACATTTAATACAATTTCACCTTTACTTCGAATGGCTGCAGATAATGTCTTCCATAGAAAAGTCTTACCAGTACCACCGTATCCATAAAGGAAAAAAACACCTCCTTTGTTTCGTCTAACAGCTTCCATGATATCATCAAAAACGTGTCGTTGTTCATCTGTTAAAGCTATTAACATAGTATTTAACTCATTTTCCAGTGTACTCTGGTCGTAAGATAACTCTTCGTTAATCAAACGATTGTTTGCTGAAGAAATAGACTCGTCATCAGGATAAGGCATAGTTGTATAGTTTCTCAGCGATGAGTTATTACGAAGTAAGAATTTCTCGATTTCTAACAAAGCCAAATTCTTGATTTGATATTCCGAATACGGTAATTCTGTAAAATGTAAACAATATATATATATATATATATATATATATATATATATAAAGTTATAACAATGTGTAAAGATACAATAATAAAATTAAATGAATCAACAGCACTCATTGAAATTAGTGATAAATAATTTTAAAGAAATTAACCAAATTATTAAATAATGATAAAATGTAAAAAGAAAGCGTACCATCAACATCTAAAGCGTTTTGTCGTCTGTAGATAATGTCATCTGACAAATATTTCCATGTATTTTCCCATACAAAATCCGGTCTAGACAAACTACCAGACATCAACATTGTTCCAAATAATGTTCGTAGATAATAAGCATTTCCATAAATATTTGCCTCCTTAATAGCTTCAATATATTCGTTGTCATCGTCCAAAAGGCCAAGAGCATAACATGCATCTCTAAATGTAGGATATACATGTCCGTTGACTGTTCGAATATCTTCAAATGATTTGGGTCCTTTTACTTTGTTTAACAAAATTCTTAAAAAATATCCTTCACCGGCAGAAGGGAACACAGAATGAATCCTACCAATTGAACCAGCTCTTTGCCTTGGTTCCCAAGTCCGAGTATTTAATTTATAAACAAATTTTGTGGGAAACTCAACGTATGTGAGTTCTCGTGCTGCTGGCAATTTTTTGTTACACTTCATCCAAGATAAGAAAATCGAAGAAGCAACAGATGGTTTGTTGAGAACATAATCCATGTCATCGTCTGCACCGTAAATTACATTTTATTGACCAGGTAGATGGAAAGTAAGTCGCATAACTGAAGGATGCCTATAGTGAACGTCATTTGAAAAAATTGGCCATGACGATTCACATGCAGAAATGTATCTACAATCATAATACTGGTTTATCTCATCTATTGCTGGTTCCTGATCATCTTGATTGTCACTTTCCACGACTCTAAGAGTTGTTTTATCTGGACCTTTATTAATGTACTTAAACAAATATTTGATAGAACCAACTTGATTGGACCACTCAACGTTAATGTGTGCCTGGTATCTTTTTAAGAGCAGTCTATTATATGGAACGACATACCTGTAAAATACCTCCTCATCCATAAGGATCATCTCGATTGCATATGTTTCCCAGGGACCTTAAACGAAGGTTGCCTCCATAGTTTGATAATGCGAACTTTGAGTGTGTAGTTGTCGTGTGAAACATCAAGGTGGTTCAGAAAGGTGATATCCGTAGGTTCCATAATCAAACCTGTAATAAAGTAGAAAATCATGGTGAATCGAATGAAAAATTAAGTTTAATGAACGTCAACATAACATAAAAAAAACACAAAGTAAGAATGAAAGTGTTATATATGATGATAGTGAAGTTTAGCAATAACAATTTATACAAAGAACTTACCAGTAGCAATCTGGCTTAAAGAGGAGAAAGAGTTGTAGTAGCAGATTAGATAAGAGGTGGTGTTTGATGGTATTTATAGTTGTCTTTTAAAAACTGAATGATTTCAAATTCCAAAAATATAGGAAGTTATTTTGTTAGCCCGCGTTAATAGAAACTTATTCTAAGAAAACTAATCCTGATTTGTGCATGCTGAGATCAAATCTCAGCCGTCTAAAGTTAAAAAAAAAAAAGTCTAAAAAGAGAAGTTACCTTAGAACGTGGTCAATCCGACATTAAAAACATGATTGGCCAGGTTATTACCAAAAATTTCGGGATGTAATTTTGGTAACCGTCAAAATGTAGTAAATTATGACAAAATACAAAAATAGAAATATAAGATTCCACGTTACCAAATATATTGGGAACATAATTTTGGTAACCCACGAAATTTGAATATTTATCAAAACAACAATTCAAATTTCAAGAATTACTATAGGGAAAATAACAAATATTATTATAATAAGTCTACAGAAAAATAACAAATAAATATGACCTGCAATTACCCAAGAATTGTGTCCATTAAATTTTTTAAACATTAAAGATTTAAAGATCCCCAGTATATTATTGTATTTATTTTGTGATAAGAGTAACGCGCTTTTTAAAACCCAGCCTAAGGAAACGCTCAATTGTGTATGCTCAAACATGATTAAAACCAATAGTAACAAATTCTCGTTTGTATGCATGCTAAATTAGGGATGAGCTCGGTACGAAGCGGTACCAAAAATACCTTGTACGGTTCGGTACTGGTACGGACCGTTATTTGAGGGTAAATTCGGTAAATATCGGTAATGAACCGGAACCGAAAATGCTAAATGTCGGTACCAAATCAGTAGCGAAAATCAACTCGGTTCGTGAAATTCGGTACCGGTTCCGAACCGGTACTCAGGACCATTTGCTCATCCCTATGCCAAATGGAGTACAATAAAATCCAATAATCAAAATCTGTTAAAACATTACATAATCAATTTGTCGAAAACCAATTGGAACTAAAAACCAAAATTGGTCTCTTTCTTTGCAATATACCCTATGTCTGCTGATTGTTTAAAAATCTAAGCTTTAATTTAAAAACTAAGAACTAAGTGTGTTACTAAAAGTCAAGTTAGAGTGTATCAACTTAAATAAATATGTGTTGCTACCTCTTTGGTTGGCAAAAGCAAGCGGATTGAAGGTGACCTGTCATGTGCTCATTCTTGTTGGTTTCCCTATTAGGTAATTAGGCAAAAGAAAATATAAGGGCACCATCCTTTGGACCACCTAGTTTCGCATCTACTCGAATCATCACTTGGCTGCAGTTCTGCAAAATTAAGATTTGCATCAGTACACAATATCACAAATGAGAACCTAGTGGGCTAAACAATTACTACATGGATAGTAACAAATATTATCAATATCAAAAAATAAAAAATAAATATGAACTAACGCCCTTTTAAAAATCCCCAATAGCACTCTTTGTTGTGCTGATTGTTTAACAACCACTTTAAATAAAAATAACAACGCATTCATATAATCATTCCTAAATCAACCAATAACACCTTTGGTGGACCAAACTGTTCTTACAGGACTCGATTACTTATTGCTTTTCTGAACTAAAATTAAACAACAAATCCACACATTAGCACAAAGAAATCAAACGACTAAAACGAAAACATTCAAACGGATACAAACCAGAAGGCTTCAAATGACGATGTTCAAAGTTGATAAGCCATATTTCAGTATTATAAACCCTAATTTCACCCTAACAGAAATCGCACAAAACCCTATTTAATCCAAAAGTTCATAAACCTCGTTTAGAAAACCTAAAAAACGAAATAAACGAAAAGCTAAAGTGAAAACTCACCGAAGTGTGGAAACTGATGCAGCATTCCTGTTTGTAAATGCGATTTGTAGGTTCTGGAATACGAACTTTTGACATATTCGATCGGAGAAGTTCCAGTTCCATCAGATTTGCTTTGAATGTGCACCCAAAAGGAGAATTCGACCTGTGTGTGGGGATTGGAGCGGAGGAGGATGGCGATGTTCGGCACAGAGAAGAGAGGGTGAATGCGGCTGGAAGAGCTGGTGTGGCTGGAAGAGAGGGTGAATGCGGCTGCAACAAAATTAGGGTTGACTTAACTATGGGTCTAGAGAACGGGTATGAAGTATTCATGTATTTTCTTTCCGGGTTAAAAAGGGATCCGAGTGAGCCAATCGGTTATGTGGGTAATGGGCGGGAAAAAAAGGGTTGGGGTTGATTGTGAGAGTGACAGGTGTCCAATTTTATATTCCTTTATTAGAGAGGATAGATTATTAGAGAGGATAGATGTTACACATGACATTAAACATGACATTTTGTTGGGTAATGATAAGTGACTTATGTAACGGGGCTATGTGTTATACGATAAAAGCATGGTGGATACGCCGCTGGTACTTCCTATATATAAGTGCTTTTATTGTATTATACATTGTTGCGTTTCCTAAGCCACTTGACAAAAGACATGAAACATTTTTACAAGGACACGACATTTATACAAAGTACATATTTTATACAATTCACTTTTACTTGGTTATTTATATAACCATGCATAATTCTTTTATATCATTTGATTCTCATATCGATTTTCACATGATTTTATAAAAGAAAACATTTTACAAGGTTCATGACTATTTTTGTTAAAAACTTATTTTAAACTACAAGTCATGAATCCTGCATAAACAAAACCTATGTATCTCACAGGCATTTTTATGCTGACGTACCTATTTTTACATGTGTTTCAGGTGCTGATGCATGATGATGTTTGTGCTTCACTTAGGCGGACTCGGGCCTTAGTGACTTAAAAGGCAATTATTATGTTATGTTTTATTTAATTTCCAAGACAATGTAAACTTTAATTCAATAATACATAACTTTAATTACCATGGTTGTTGAAACAATAATTCTGTTACAACACTCCCCGACGTTTCCGCCACGGTTTGTTGTTTTAACGTGGTCGGGGTGTGATAGAAGAGTTGGTATCAGAGCCAATGGTTATAGGGAATTAGGTTATTAGTAATGCTTTGACCTAGACTATAACTTTCTAGGACCCTGACATAAGTTTACTTGTGTTTAGATCTTAAAACAATACCCGTCACCTATCCTTAGGTGATTACCAAAACATGAACACAAAATTCCAAAATGATTTTGAAATCAATCACCTATCCTTAGGTGATTTCTCTTGGTCTTGTACCTTCCAAATTTTCAAAATCTCATCAAAGTTTGGGTCTAAATAATGTGAACACGTGCAAACTGGAAGAGTGAATGCATGTACCCTGAGTTTTCTGTCTAAGGCTAGAGTGTTCGTACAAATCCGCAATTTCGGACCAGTCACTCTTACCTGGGAACTCTTGGGGTGAGTGTTCACTTATAGGCGAGCATGTCTTCAGTGATACATTATTATGACTTATTTACTTTGATTTGTCACTGTGTGTCGTTTGTTTGCTTTGTGGTAACAAACAAATGACCACCATCCTTGTTTTTTGTCGATTTTATTGATATCTCATTTCTTTCATCACGTCATCTCACTCGTTTTCTCTCATGTTTCCTCTTTTAGAATGCATCCTCGACGCGAAAATCCGCTATCAAATGCTGAACTGGCAAAAATCATCACGCAGCAAATGGCTGCTGCGTTCCCCAATCTCATTGCTCAATGGAACCAAGCCAACAATAACAATAATGCTCCGTGCAATTTCAAAAGTTTTAACTCGGCTAAACCACTCAAGTTTAGTGGTTCTGAGGGAGCAACAGGGCTCCTACAGTGGTTTGAGAGTCTTGAGAGCACCTTTCGCAATGTTCAGTGTCCGAACATCCGTAAGGTCGAGTTTGGGTCGAGTGTATTTCAAAAGAGGGCTCTTACCTGTTGGAATTGGGTAATGAGAGACCGAGGTGCTGAGGTTGCTTTGGGTCAGACATGGGAGGAACTTAGGGCTCTCATGATGAGAGAATTTTGTCCTTGTCATGATCAGAGGGCACTTGAAAATGAGTTCCAAGACTTAAAGCAAGACAGTGGTGAACACCGGGCTTACGCTGACAGATACGAGGAGTTAAGCTTGCTCTGTCCCACTATGGTCACACCTTTGGATAAGGCTATGGAGAAATACATAGACGGTTTACCAGATCCTGTTCAGGATATTGTCACTGGTAGCAACCCTACAACCGTCCGACAGGCCATTGAGCTAGCTGCAACCCTTACTGAATCGCAAGTCAAAATGGGTAAACTCCACAGGAAGGGTGACAAGAAGCAGAAACAGTCTGATAGCACCACTCAGAAAAAGGGCAAGAAGGCTATTGAGTCTTCCAAGAAATCGAGGAAGCGTAAGGCTTCCAAGAATTTCGCGGTCACTGCCCAGACTAAACAGGCTACACCTGATCAGGCAGCACAGAAGCAGGCTGCACAACCTGCTGCCAAGAGGCTGTATGCTGGAAATGCACCTCTGTGCAACAGATGTAACAACCACCAACAGCCACAGTTGCAATGCCGCATTTGCACGAATTGTGGCAAGACTGGTCATCTTGCGAACACCTGCCGTTTTGCTCCTAACCAAAATCAGGCAGCTCAAAATCAAGCTGTACAAAACCCTGCCCAGAATCCTGCACGACCTCACTTTCTGCCTGGTTCGTGTTACAATTGTGGGGATCTGACCCACTACAGAAACAACTGCCCGGGGTTGGCAAACGCAAATCAGGCACCGGCTCGTGGTAGAGCTTTCAATCTTAATGCTAATGAGGCACGTGTGGATAATGAAGTGGTGAACGGTACGTTCCTTGTTAACAACCATCCTGCTTCTGTTCTATTTGATTCGGGTGCCGATAAGAGTTTTGTGTCTTTAGCTTTTGAGCCTTTGCTTTCGATGACTAGAACAAAACCAGGAAAGCCCTTGACAGTAGAGGTAGCTAGTGGTGAACCCGTTTTACTCGATTCCGTTCTTCGAAACTGCCAATTGAACCTTAATAACCATCTTTTCCCTATCGACCTCACACCAATGCAACTCGGGAGCTTTGATGTTATAGTGGGAATGGATTGGTTAGCCAGGTGCCATGCTGAGGTGGTTTGCTTTGAGAAGATCGTCCGTATACCGCTTTCGACTGGTGAGATCTTAGAAGTTCATGGGGAGAAACCTGTTAAACTCATGTCTTGTACCCAAGCCCAAAAATACCTACGAAAGAAATATGTTGCTTTCTTGGCACATGTTGTAGAGGATAAAGGAAAGGGTAAGACTACCCAAGACATCCCTGTTGTTCGGGATTATCCTGAGGTATTTCCTGAAGACTTACCTGGGTTACCTCCTGTACGCCAAGTTGAGTTTCGTATTGATCTTGTGCCTGGTGCAAATCCCATTGCTAAGTCACCTTACCGTCTTGCACCGTCTGAGATGCAAGAGTTATCTAAGCAGCTTCAGGAGCTATCTGACAAAGGATTCATCCGTCCGAGCTTTTCCCCTTGGGGCGCTCCTGTCCTATTCGTGAAAAAGAAAGATGGATCTTTCAGGATGTGTATCGATTATCGTGATCTGAATAAGCTTACCATCAAGAATCGATATCCCCTACCTCGCATTGATGATCTCTTTGATCAGCTACAAGGTACTACTTGCTTTTCAAAGATTGATCTACGTTCTGGGAATCATCAACTTCGAGTTCTCGAAGAAGATATTCCCAAAACTGCTTTTCGTACTCGATATGGTCATTATGAGTTCACTGTTATGCCTTTCGGTTTAACAAATGCTCCTGCTGTTTTCATGGACTTGAAGAATAGGGTTTGTAAGCCTTATTTGGACAAGTTCATCATCGTTTTCATTGATGATATCCTAATCTATTCTAAGACGCGAGCTGATCATGAACAGCACCTTCGTCTTACAATGGAGCTCCTAAAGAAAGAATAGCTTTTCGCCAAATTCTCCAAGTGCGAATTTTGGCTTAAGGAAGTTCAATTTCTGGGGCACATCGTTAACGAACAAGGTATACATGTAGATCCCGCCAAAATCAGTGCAATTAAGGATTGGGATACACCTACTACTCCTACCGAGGTTCGTTCATTTCTTGGTCTAGCGGGTTATTACCGCCGTTTCATTGAAAACTTCTCCAAGATTGCGGTTCCTCTCACTGCTCTAACTCAGAAGAGCAAACCTTTTGAGTGGGGATCCAAGCAGGAGGAAGCTTTCCAGACCTTGAAACAGAAACTCTGTGATGCACCTATCCTATCTTTACCCGAGGGTAACGACGATTTTGTCGTGTACTGTGATGCATCCAACTTAGGCCTTGGCTGCGTTCTTATGCAAAGAAACAAAGTTATAGCCTATGCATCAAGACAGCTGAAGGTACATGAGAAGAACTACACCACTCATGATCTTGAGTTAGGTGCAGTAGTCTTTGCTCTCAAAATCTGGAGACACTACCTTTACGGTACAAAGTGTGTAGTGTTTACTGACCACAAGAGTCTCCAGCATATCTTCAATCAGAAAGAACTAAACATGAGGCAACGACGTTGGGTTGAACTCCTAAACGACTACGATTGTGAAATTCGCTACCATCCTGGTAAGGCGAATGTCGTAGCTGACGCATTGAGTCGTAAGGAACGTGTCAAGCTTCATTGTGTCCAGGTTCGATCTGACATTCAATCCCGCATAATTCAGGCTGAATATACTTGTGTTACACAAGACTTGATGGGTAAAGAATTACCGTGTCATATAAATCCTGAGCTTGAACTGAGAGACTTTGGGATATTCTATTACATGGGCCGTTTGTGGGTCCCAAGTATAGATGATCTTCGCACCTTGCTTATGGATGAAGCTCATAAGTCTCGTTATTCTATTCATCCTGGTGCAGACAAAATGTATAAGGATCTTCGAACCCAGTATTGGTGGCCGGGTATGAAGAAGGACATTGCCCTATATGTTTCCAAATGCCTTACTTGTCTTAAGGTTATGGCAGAACATCAACATCCCTCTGGATTATTGGAGCAACCAGAGATTCTGGTTTGGAAATGGAAAAACATCGCTATGGATCTCATTACCAAGCTACCACGCACTAAAAGAGGTCATGACGCCATTTGGGTTGTTGTTGATCGTCTTACAAAGTCAGCACATTTCTTGTCGATCCGCGAGGATTTATCTGCTGACAAGCTTGCCAAGTTATATGTTGATGAGATTGTATCTCGACATGGTGTTCCTTTGAACATTATATCTGACAGAGATGCTCGATTCTCGTCTCGCTTTTGGAGAACCATGCAATCTGCCATGGGAACCCAACTTAATTTGAGCACAGCATACCATCCGCAGACAGATGGTCAATCTGAGAGAACAATCCAGACACTGGAGGATATGCTTAGAGCATGTGTGATCGATTTTGGTGGTAGTTTGGATTTGCATCTACCGTTGATCGAGTTCTCCTACAATAATAGTTATCACACGAGCATCAAAATGGCTCCTTTCGAAGCTTTATACGGTCGAAAATGTCGTTCACCGGTCTGCTGGAATGAGATAGGTGAAGCTCAGCTTACTAGACCTGAACTCATTCTAGAGACTACAGATAAGGTCAAGAAGATTCGTGATAACCTTCAGACAGCTAGAAGCCGTCAAAAGAGTTATGCGGATCAAGGATGCAAGCCCTTAGAATTTCAAATCGGTGATCACGTCCTACTCAAGGTATCCCCTTGGAAATGTGTTATTAGATTTGGAAAGAAAGGAAAACTTGCACCACGTTATGTTGGACCATTCAAGATCGTTGAAAGAGTCGGAAAAGTAGCCTACAGACTTGAGCTACCTCCTGAACTTGGAAATGTTCATCCGACATTCCACGTGTCCAATCTCAAAAAGTGTTTAGCTGATGAGAACCTCCACATACCACTTGATGAAATTCGTGTTGATAACACGATGCACTTCGTTGAGAAACCTGTAGAGATAGTGGACCGTACTTTAAGACAGTTGAAGAACAAACGGATTCGTTTAGTCAAGGTTCGCTGGGAATCCAAACGTGGCCCAGAGTTTACTTGGGAAAGTGAGGACCAGATGAAGACGAAATATCCGCATTTGTTCTCACAAGTTTCCTCTAAATAAATTTCGGGACGAAATTTACTAAAGTAGGGGAGACTGTGACATCCGTGCTTGTGTAATCATTCTACAGACTCTGAACAATACAATATTAATAAAACAGTGTGTTTTGATCCCAATGTTTGTTATTTATGTTTGATTTTATGCACATATTGATTTTTGAACGATTTTGAACTCTATATCGCTTTCTAGAGAGTTATACGCAAACTGATGCGTAAACGCGATCAGTTTAATGCGACAAACACTCCGGAACAACAACATAAACTTAACATACCTTAAATAACCTTTACATAACTTAGAAGTAAGTTTTAAAGGGTTTGGTATGGCAAAAACAAGTTTATTCGCTCACAGGGACTATTTGCGTCAAACTGCAAAAGTCTATCGTTCCGTAAGTCAACGTACAGTCCGGAATATGACCATAATCTAAACATACCATAAATAACCTAAACATGGCTTAGAAATAAGCTTTGATAGGTTTGGTGTGCGAAAACATGCTTACATGATCTTACAGGGACTAAAAATGTCAAAAACGGTGTAAGTTTGCATTTTCGCGCATATCTTATGATCTGGCCACATCTGGACATCCAAAATTTTTGTACACACTAAAATATTTTTATTTTAGTGATCGCCATGCAAAAATACCACTCGTCGTTTAATTTGGTTCGTTTTCACGTCCGTTTGAGTTTCGTCGTAATTTAACGAACAACGCGACCATACGACGAAACGAGCCGACATCTGAGAGTTTTCCGAGCACATTTTGAGTCCTCTAAACTTTATTGACCTTGTAAAGCCTTGAAAATGGCTTAACGGGGGTCAAAAGGGGCTTAAAACATATGCAGGGACCTGAACTGTCAATTTTTAATCTTTGGCTGATCTGGGGAGGCCAGGCGGGCCGCGTAAGCCCCCTCCCATATCTTACGCGGGCCGTGTCAGTGTGCCCAGTGACAGAAAGTTGTTTTTAGCATTCTGTTCAATGTCCAGGGGCTATTTATGCAAATTTTTGAGTGATGGGCAAGTTTAAGTGTTAACCAAGGCTACTAATCAGTCTTTAACACATGTAGGGCCATGATTTCTTGCTTGTTGGCCACACAAAACTTGGCATGATTTTGTAGCTTTGCTACCACTATAAATAGCCAAGCCAATTCACTCATTCCTTGCTCATTTCCTCATTCTCTTCTCTACATCTGCTTTGAAGCTTCCTAATCTGATTTGGGAACTTGTCTTCTTTGTAGAAAAGATAGCAAGGACTTTAGTGAGCATTCTTTCATTCTTTTATTGCTTACTAGTTTAAAAAGTCAAACAGTGTTTGACTTTCAGTTTGACCAGTCAATTCGTCAAGTCAAAGTTCAATTGAACTTTGCAATGTGATTGTAATCACAATGGTTATAATCCTTAGTGATTATACCTATTGATTACCACATTAACTAGGCGTAGTGACGAGTCAAAGTTTCGGTCAAAATGCGTTTTAGCACGCATTTTGCAACGAAACTATTTTCGGGTATCAAAACCCAGTGTTTTGATACCAAATCAGTAGGTTAAACATGTTTTGATATGTTTAACTCGTCACTAATAGTTTGGTGCTTGTTTAGGGTCGTTAGTTAAGCGGTCTAAACAACCGCTTAGACTTTCGAACCCGACCCGTTTGATCGATCATTAGGATCCGACCAAGATTACTTAGTGATCATAGTTACATAGGGAATAACCCTTGAGGTTATACCTTAAGATCACCTAGGATTGGTTAGTCTTTTGCTAGTGAGCTTGTATGCCCATAGTAAATGACCAAAACGCCCTTTTGAAGCATAAATCCGTATTTTTGATTATGTGAATATATCTTTGACATATAATCTGATTTAGTAACATGTTTAGGCATAATTGGGCATGTAAGACTTGGCATAGCACATAGTTAACCAACCGAACATAGTTTTACGCTAACGCCGCATTATAGTAGCTTATACTACCATAATGGGTCGAAACGGGTCAAAAGCACTTAGGTAGACTTTCAAATCAGAATGTAAGGTCTAATAAATCATACCATATGAGTTTACATACTCATTTGATTTATAGAACCTCATTCTATCCTATCTCCCGATTTAGGAGCCGATTATTAACATAGTTACCTATACTAGGTGCCGGTTGATTCCGTGATACTTGGAGCTTTTATTGGTCTTATTCTCAAGAATAATAAGCAATCCCAAGTGAGTACATGGTTCCCCTCTTTTACCTCTTTCAAATATTTTGGGGTGATTCACATGTACATACTTGTTACTTTCTTGTTTTACATGCTTTTGTGACATAAACATGCTAATTTCACTTAGTACATATTTAGTACATGTTTTCACTATGTCTTGCTAAGTATGTTAAGCATGCTAGCACATTGTTATATTACACATTTGTTACATATGTTTACTTAGCATATGTACGCATTGTTTTACATGACATTTCTGCTATGTATATTTACTGAGCATACTAGCACATTGGTTTATATGAACATTTCTACTAGGCATGTTTACTTAGCATACCTAGTACATGGTTTTCATAGCATGCTTACATTGGTTATGACATTTGGTGTGTTTAATCGGGACAATAATACATTCATTAACATTAGCTACGCCGCTCGGTAGTATGTAATGGTACCATAGGAATTGACAACTCCCGTTTCCGACTTCCTAGGTTTGTTTGGAAGTTGGAAATGACAGAATCCGACTACATAACTTAGATGAACCTTCAATTTGTTTAAAGGTTTGTCGCCACAGTCGCAAGGCTTGAATGTATGCGATTAACATTACTGCATAAATGTTTGTAATCATAAAGCATTGTTTCTGCAAAACATGACATTTGAATTAAACTTAGGTTTACTCAAAAACATTGTTTTGAACATTTTTTCTACGAGGTTGAGTAGATTCTTTTATTCACCGTACATGACATATGTTTCACATTGGCATTTTTTTTTACATAGTCTAAGTAGATGATTTCCTACTTGCTATGCATTCCATTGGTTATACAAAATATATGTTACACATGACATTAAACATGGTTTATGCATAAACATTTTGACATTAAACATGACATTTTGTTGGGTAATGATAAGTGACTTATGTAACGGGGCTATGTGTTATACGATAAAAGCATGGTGGATACGCCGCTGGTACTTCCTATATATAAGTGCTTTTATTGTATTATACATTGTTGCGTTTCCTAAGCCACTTGACAAAAGACATGAAACATTTTTACAAGGACACGACATTTATACAAAGTACATATTTTATACAATTGACTTTTACTTGGTTATTTATTTAACCATGCATAATTCTTTTATATCATTTGATTCTCATATTGATTTTCACATGATTTTATAAAAGAAAACATTTTACAAGGTTCATGACTATTTTTGTTAAAAACTTCTTTTAAACTACAAGTCATGAATCATGCATAAACAAAACCTATGTATCTCACAGACATTTTTATGCTGACGTACCTATTTTTACATGTGTTTCAGGTGCTGATGCATGATGATGTTTGTGCTTCACTTAGGCGGACTCGGGCCTTAATGCCTTAAAAGACAATTATTATGTTATGTTTTATTTAATTTCCAAGACAATGTAAACTTTAATTCAATAATACATAACTTTAATTACCATGGTTGTTGAAACAATAATTCTGTTACAACACTCCCCGACGTTTCCGCCATGGTTTGTTGTTTTAACGTGGTCGGGGTGTGACATTAACTGATTATAGGCCCAAACCTTTGTCAAAATACAATCGGTCGCTGCTTGCAGGAAATCAAAAGTCGTGTGGTTCTTTGCTTTGCACCAGGGATTTCTGATCAAAGTCAACAAGCGCTGCAGGAGTGCGATTCAGGAATCATCAACATCCAGAGACATCCGCAGATTCGCGATTCAGGAGGTATTTGTTTGTTGTCTTTTGATTTTTGTTTGTTGATTGATGTTACTTGGTAAATAAAGGTTACTCGATTGATGTAAAGATGATATTAATTAGACTCGGTATACGGTTTGTTTTTTTTTTTTTTTTTTTTTGGAGGGGACCTGTACAATGTTCTCATAGCCTAAAAGAAACCTATGACGATGAAGTTGTACAATGCATAGGTGACAATGGATCAATGTTATTGGCTCTCAAGAGAAACATATATAGTAGCAAGTTCATTATTTCCTAGGTTTTTATTAAAATATAAGATCTGATCTTGAATATCGAACCTTCTGTATCATGAAGTCATGAACCATTCATAGAATCGATGAATGCAATTTACAAAATCTAGTCTTCATGTTTATGATTGAATGATTTCTAGCTTATTTAGATAATTGTGATTGAATGGATTTTATTCGTTAATATGTAGAAATTATGCCTCCCGTTCCTAAATACAAACACCTATCCGGCCATAAAAAACTAAGAGGAAGAAGCTAGAGGAAGAGAAAAGAAAGGCGGATGAAGTAAAACCAAACCGAGTACACAAGTTTTTTTCAAAAGAAACTCAAAGTTCTAGTTCTAACTTGGGTGATGATAATGTGGGTGAAGAAAATGTGAAAGAAGATGAAGAAGCTAATGTGGGCTAAGACAACATGAACGTTGATGTAGACAATGTGAACACAGGTGAAGATAATGTTAATGCTACCGTAGATGAAGAAGCTACTATGTGTGAAGATGATGTTAATCCCGTTCCGGATATTGATATTTTTGATCCTAGAAATTGGGGTGGGCTTAGTAATGACATGATTAAAGAGTTGGTTATGAAAGGTCCAAAATGAGATAGGGATGTTGTTAAGGGCCCCGTGGATAAATTTGGAAGACATTTTTCTAATACCATGTACACCAGAATTCTATCAAATAGGGAGACGTGCGATAGAGAATGGCTAGTGTATTCGAAAAAACTTGACAAACTCTATTGTTTTTGTTGTAAAGTTTTTAGAACGGGGCATCCGAAAGGTGGGTTGGATGATGAAGGTTATAACGATTGGATACATGCCAGTGGTAGACTTAAACAACATGAAGTTGGTTTAGAACATTTCAAGAATATGAATGAATGGTTTGAATTGCGCCAAAGGTTGAAATGCAATGAAACAATTGACAAATTGGCATATGAGCAATTTAGAAAAGAAAAAGATTATTGGAAACAAGTCATCTTAAGGATTGTTGCACTTGTGAAGTTTCTTGCAAAATATGGCTTAGCGTTTCGTAGGTCAAATGAGAAGGTGTATCAAAAAGGCAATGGAAACTTTTTGGGTTTGGTTGAGATGTTTGAAGAGTTTGACCCGATTATGAAAGAACATGTGCGCCGAGTTTTGAATGAAAAGTGCCATGTACACTTTCTTAGCCACAATATTCAAAACGAGTTGATACAATTATTAGGGGATAAAGTTAGAACCGAAATCATCAAGAGGCTTAAGCAAGCAAAGTATTACTCCATCATCCTCGATTGCACACCTGATACAAGTCACCAAGAGCAAATGCCCATAATCGTAAGGCATGTGAATTTTAACTCTAGTTCCATGACCATTGAGGAATCCTTTTTAGGTTTTTTGGTTGTTGATGATACCACGGGTTTAGGACTTTTTGAAGTAACATGTAAGGAATTAGAGTCGCTAGATCTTGATATTGGTGATATGCGTGGTCAAGGCTACGATAATGGGGCAAACATGAGAGGAAAAAACAAAGGAGTTCAAACTAGATTTTTAGAAAAAAATCCTAGAGCTTTCTATAGTGCTTGTGGTTGTCATAGTCTAAATCTAGCATTGTGTGACATGGCTAACACAATTACTAACTCTAAGGAATTTTTTGGAACAATACAGCGGTTATATACTATCTTTGCCCATTCTATTAATAGGTGGCAAATTTTGAAAGACAATGTTAAAGGATTAACTCTTAAATCATTGTCTACAACTCGTTGGGAAAGTCGTATAGATAGTATTAAGCCTATAAGAACTCAACTTGGAGATGTAAGAAAAGCTTTGCGGGAAGTTAGGGGGACGGATAGAGATGCTAAAATCATAAGTGAAGCTAAATCATTAGAAGAGTATGAACTTGGTGATTTTGAATTTTTGGCACAAATTGTCATTTGGTTTGAATTATTATCAAAGGTGAATGTGGTGAGCAAACGGTTGCAAGCAAAAGATGTTGTCCTTGATGTTGCTATTGATGAAGTAGACAAATTAATTAAATTATGTAAGAATTATAGCGAAGTGGGGTTCTCTAAGGCACTTGATGAAGCTAGAGAAATTGCAAATGAAATAGGTGTAAATGCGGAATTTCGTCAAAAACGTGTGATATATAGGAAAAAACAATTTGATGAATCGTCAAGTGTAGAAGAAGTAACATTTTCACCTGAGGAGGATTTTAGAGTAAATTATTTTTTAAGTATTCTTGATCAAGCTATTTTTTCACTTGAAACAAGATTTAAACAATACCAAAAATTTGAAAAAATATTTGGGTTTTTGTTTCCTAAAAAGTTGAAGACTCTTGATGAAGCCAAGCTTAAGGAGTGTTGTTATCGCCTTGAAGATGCATTGAACTATGAAGGAGAATCAGATATTGATGCTAAAGAATTGTATACGGAGTTGAAGTTGATTACTACATTTTTACCGAGACACATTGACAACCCTTTTGACGTTTTAGACTATATCTTCCAACGCAGTACTACTTATCCTTATGCTATAAATGCATATAAAGTGTTGTTGACAATTCCGGTAACCGTGGCATCAGCAGAAAGAAGTTTCTCAAAGTTGAAGTTGTTGAAGACCTATATACGTTCTACAATGTCACAAGAAAGGCTAAATGGGTTGGCAACAATATCTATTGAAAGTGAAAAATCAGATACTATGGATTACAAGGACTTGATCGAGAGCTTTGCTTCAAAACACGCTAGGAGAACCACACTGTTTGCTTAGCAAGTAAGTTCGATACTTTGATCATTTTTGCAATACTATTTTTGTTAATTTGTTTTATCTATTTCATAACAATTATCGTAGTATTATGAATTTTTAGTTATATAATTGAATGATTGATGAGTTTATGTTATATAAATATTTGCGAATAGGGCCCAAATTTTTTATCTCGAACAGGGCCAAAAAATTTTTTGGGATTTTCGGAGACGGCCCTGCTACTCATCATGCTCAACGCGCATGACACGTCTGGTCTAGTGCATATCATTGCATACATGATGGATCATATAGCAGACGCATATGGGATTCCTTTCATTTTCTCTTGCTCATCCTTTGAGCTTGGACATTGAGATGCATTCAATATTGTCCCCTTTTGAATTGGTACAAAACCTCTCTTAGAGTTCTCCTTCTGGAACCTATTCAAGATTTTGTCAATGTATGCACTTTAGTTTAAACCAATCAAGCGCCTTGATCTATCCATATAGATCTTTATTCCCAAAATGTAGGTGACTTCACCAAGATCCTTAATGGAAAAACAACTTTCAAGCCAGGTTTTTACACCTTCCATGGTTGGAATGTCATTTCCAAATAGTAGAATGTCATCGACATACAGTACTAAGAAAGTGATGATTCTCCCACTAGCCTTCTTGTACACACAAGCTTCATCGCCGTTCTTGATGAATCCAAAATTCTTAATTTCTTCATCAAAACATTGATTCCGACTTCTAGCTCCTTGTTTCAATCCATAGATTGATTTCTTTAACTTGTATACTTTTTTAGGATGCTTTGGATCGACAAAACCTTCAGGCTGAACCATATAGACATGTTCATCAAGATATCCATTAAGGAAAGCCGTTTTGGCATCCATTTGCCAGATCTCATAATCATAATATGCAGCTATGGCAAATAATATCCTAATTGACTTTAGCTTCACTACGGGCGAGAAGGTCTCATCATAATCAAACCCTTGCGTTTGAGTGAAACCTTTCACTACAAGTCTTGCTTTATAAGTATCCACTTACTTCCAACTACTTTGGAGTTAAGAGGTGGCACAACCAATTCCCATACTTGGTTGTCATACATGGATTGCATCTGTATGTTCATGGCTTCAAGCCATTTGTCACAATCGGATTTTGACATTGCATCATGGTATGTGGTTGGTTCATCTGAATCTACCACATAGCATCCATCCATGAAAAATCCATATCTTTTAGCTGGACTACTAATTCTACTAGATCTGTAAACACTTTGTGTGTATTGGTCAATCAATTGATCGTTTTCAACAACCTCTTGTTGAGCCCTAGTATCAACCAAACGTGTACCGGTTTATGGTTATTGATCCTCCTCAAGTTCCACTATTCTACCACTAGTCCCTTCCATATGGAACTTAGCTTCTAAGAACTTACCCTTTTGAGCAACAAATACCTTTTGCTCAGTTGGATCGTAGAAATAATATCCTATATCATCTTTAGGATATCCTACAAAGATACACTTAGTGGATCGGACTTCTAATTTATTTTGGGTGTATTGCTTAACATAAGCTTCACAACCCCACACCCTTAAGAATGATAATGATGGAGGCTTTCCATACCATAATTCAAAAGGTGTCCTTTCCACTTTCTTGGTTGGGATATAGACTGCGAAGAGCAAAGCGTAACCCCAAAACGATAGGGGTAAGGTGCTTCTAGCCATCATAGATTGAACCATATCAAATAAAGTTCAATTTCTCCTTTCGGACACACCATTATGTTGTGGTGTTCCGGGTGGAGTAAGTTGTGAGAAAATTCCACAACTCCTAAGATGATCTTGAAAAGCACCACTAAGGTATTCACTTCCTATATCGGTGCGAAGGACTTTGATTATTTTCTTGAGTTGATTTTCTACTTCACTTTTGAAGTCTTTGAGCATTTCAAATGCCTCATCCTTATGTCTTAGTAAATACAAATAACCATAACGACTATAGTTGTCAGTAAAAGTAATAAAGTATCTTTTACCATTCCTAGTCATTGGCTAAAAAGGACCATATACATCTGAATGTATGATACCTACAAAGTCTTTAGCCCTTTCAAAGGTGCCACTAAAGGGTGTCTTGGTCATATTTCCTTGTAAACAAGATTCACATACATCAAATGAATCATCTTCATTCGTTTTCAAACGACCATTTTTACAAAGTGTTTGCATGCGATTCTTGTTTATATGTCCAAGGCGACAATGCCAAAGATAGGAATCACTCAAATCCTTTTTGAGTTTCTTGGCGGTCACTTGGTACATTGAGCTATCATATTGTAACACCCTGAAAATGTAAATCATTTATTTTAAATATAATGTCGGTAAATAAACAAGTGAACTAACTAGGATTAAAAATAACCTAGTTAGATAAAAGTCTTGTAGTGACTTATAAGTGGGTTAAAACACTAAAAATAAGAACTAAACGATAGTTGAGGGACCAAAAGTGTTTAAATTGAAACTAATTATAATAAAACATAAATTAAACTCAAAACACACATTTGTGTGTGTGCTGAGTTCGATCAAAACACAGGGGGTGACACTGAGCTCCTCATCAAACCTTAAATTCTCACAAATCTCACAAATTGAAGGTCAAGATTAATTCCAAAACGAAATCCGAGCCTGGATTAGTGATCTCCATTGAAAGGGGGTCATAAGGTATGTGAAATTTGATAGGAAATCTCTACTTGAAATTTTGACGAACTTAGGGAATTCGAAATTTGTTGATGCATGATTGTTATATGGATGAAATAGGAACATTAAAGTGTCTAGGAGTAAACCGTAGACAAGTATATGTTGAAATCATGCTTAATTCTAGTAAATTCCATGAACACCATTGAAGGTGATAAGTGAGTTTTTGTGGAACTTGATAAACACTAGGATTTTGGTTGTAGCTCTGGTGTAATCTGATATTTATGAAGTGATTTCAGATTTATTGATGTTGAAATTTATATGTGATTGTCCGATTGATGTTAATTTTGGCCACATAACAAGTCACGAACTTGATAATGAATTGTGTAGAATCATGCCTTTAAAGTGTTTGTAAAAATGCCTCAAATAAGGCTTAAAACTGAAATTCAAGTTAAAACGCATATTTGTATTGTGTCGGCAAACTATGCGATATATGTTAAGAAAAGAGTTCTAAACATGCTATGGTTGAACTCTATAGGAAAGCAAACCAGAGCATCTAGTGAACAAGCCGGTGGTGACGCGCGTTTGAAAGGTGTGCTTTGATGGTATGTAACTCGATTCGTTTCATTAAGTAAATTTGATATTAGAACATGTATGGTTGTGTTTTAGAATAAAAGTTGTGTTGATTTAGGTGATGATGTTCACTACTTGAATTAATAGGTTAAGAATTGACTAGGAAGCGTTTGGTAGTCATTATAATGGAGGATTCCATAAATGAGCCAAACGGGTCGAATAATTGTGTAATAAGTAGTGTTAATGTTTGATAGATAACATTTGGCATTAACAATCACAAGAGCAAGAAGCCATAAGATTGGTAATGAAATGCCGGTCATATTAAGCCCCAGATGTTGGGTAAAAGCGCCTTATGGATACTATTGCAATTGGTAGTAAAATGGGTGTAAATATAATGGGTTGAACAATTGTATAGTGATTTTATTCGTTCGGACCGTAAACCAAATTTTCGGTATAATAATTGTAACAGACACGTCGGTAATTAAATTACAGACGTATAGGAAAAAGAATCACCTAAAACGGACCTACAGATTAAAAGTTATGGGCATTTGAAGTTTAAAATTGTAAATTTCGGAGTTGGCAGGAAATGCAGGTCACAAACCTGCACTTGCTGGAAAACCGTATCCCCCGCGCCACGCGACAGGATCAACTAGATCCGGCGCGACACGCGAGAGCCGTCGCGATACGCGACATAATGAATGATGTCTGGCGCGACACGCGACAGACCCAATCCTGAAATTTTATTTTATTTTTGATGATTCGATGCTAGAACTCGTTTATATGCATTATATCAATGTCAAAACTAACATTTTAAGTGGTTTTGACTCTAGGTGCTGATGGGGTCTTTCCGGATGGCGATCATACATGTTTGAAGAGCTGAACACGAACTTTTGAAGCTTACGCGTTAAATTAACCTTCTTAAACAATGTTTATGTTGTAAACAATTTACTAATCATGTTTTGTATGTTTAAACTAGTTAGTAGTTAACTGGTATGTGATTACTTTAAAACTTCAATTTTGTACTTGTGTTGAAGTAAAGTACTTTTTATATAAAATCACGCATATTTTTATTAAATTCGAATAGAAATTAGACAGTTGTTACAAGTTGGTAATCAGAACTCATGGTTGTCAACAAGTGTTCGGTTCAAGCTTGATCGATCGTCCGGTAAGAATTAATTCTTTATTTTAGTAGATATTCTCTTATGTAAGAAAAAGAGATGTGAATTAATGTACACTGGAAGAGCGTGATAATACACTCAAACCCAGAAAGTGGACTAAATGAGAATGGTCAAAGCAAGTTACGAACTTGGCTAAACCGAAGCAAATAAAGCAAATGTTTAATAATTGATGTAAACATTTCAGTTTCAAGATGACGGAAAGGAATGACAATGATCCGGTGCCGACAAGCACCGAACAAATGAAATAGATAATTTCCGAAGAAGTGGGGAAGGAAATTGAGGGTAGTCTATCCGGTTTCATAGACAAAATTCAAAACACAGCGTTATTGTTAGTCGAAGAACGAGTTAAAAGGTTGGAAAATAGTGTCAACCTTATGAGAGAGAAATCCGGAGAACGTAAGGGATGTTCGTATAAGGAGTTTCTGGCGTGTAAACCGCCGATTTATAACAGGGAGGTTGACCCGATAATATGCCAAAGATGGCTAAGTGATGTCGAAGGGGTATTTGAAAGGAACCACTGTGACGTGAGCAATTTTGTGGCTTACGGAACGGGTCAGTTAAGGGGTCAAGCCAAGGACTGGTGGGACAACAAAAAGAAAGAGATAGGAGCCGAAGCAGCAAGGGTCATGACATGGGATGAGTTTAAGGTGCCATTCCTTAAACATCATAGTCCCAAGGCAATCATCAACAGGATCAAGGAGGAGTTCATCCAGTTAAGACAAAAGGGTGAAACGATTGATAAAATCACGGGCATATTCATGGATAAGCTGAGGTTTTGTGATGAGTTAGTGACTACGGGGGAGCAGAAAATATATTATTATTATAATATGTTAAGTGCTGAGAACCAAGAATTCATGACCCCTTCCAAGTATGAGACGCTTACCGAGATCATAAATACGGCTCGGGAGAGAGAAATCGAACTTAAAAAGCAAATAAAACGGGGTGAACGAAGGGTAGTGGAAGTTAACCCGAGCCCCACAAAGAAGGCTCGAACGACTGAGTCGGTAAAGAAAACGGATGCGAAGGGTGGATCGCCGAGTTGCAAGGTGTGTGGAAAGAGGCACAAGGGTGAGTGCCTCTTCAAAGACAAACCATGTCCAATATGTGGGAAGACGGGACACACCGCATCGTTATGTCCAGGAAAGGTCTCTATGTGCTACAAGTGTTACCAACCAGGCCATAAGAAGTCCGAATGCCCGGACTTGGTTGGAAAGAAAGACACCAAAGAATCTCCAACAGAAGCTTCAAAGGCGAAGGCCAGGTCCTTCCAACTAACAGCGGCTGAAGCAAAAACAGAACCAGACGTGGTCTTAGGTATATTTGCAATAAACTCGATTTCTGCACATGTATTATTTGATACGGGTGCGAATAAATCCTTTGTTTCACATGGATTTATTCGACATCCTTCATTTGTATTGACAAAATCATTTGTGCCCTTATAAGTTGAAATAGGGGATAACAAGAGTTTCATAGTGTGTGATGTCTGTCGAGGCTGTAAATTGAGTATCGGTGACGAAGAATACTCGATAGATCTAATCCCGATATCGATGGGGGAATTTCAAGTTATTGTTGGGATGGATTGGTTATCCTGACACCACGCGAAAGTCGTGTGTTTCCGTAAAGAGATAAAACTAACATCTCCGAGCGGAAAACACGTTACAATCTATGGCGAGAAAGGAGGTAATCCTATAGTATGTTCGATGTTGAAAGCTCACAAGCTCGTGAAGCATGGATGTAGAGCGTTTATGATATACGCGAATCACCGAAGATTGGAGACGTACCGGTTGTGCGTGACTTCGAAGATGTCACAAGAAACCCCCCAAACCCATCAAAAAGGCAACTCTGGAGGATGAGATACCAGAGCTACTGCCTGTGACAGCACAAATGTCACAGAAACCACTGCTGCTACTTCCTCACAGCAGTTGGTACAAATATCTCAACCCATAACTGAAACTCCTCCTGCTTCTTCACAAAAAGAACAGGTTGTACACTTAGGGCCTCCACATCATGATGCTCTGAAATCACTTGGTTTCATCATCCACAGCTCAATGCCCGGAGCAAATTCTGTTTCTACACCAAACCTCACATCCATAATTCCCTCACCAACTAAACTGCTGTTGGATGCAATTGATTTGAACCAGGCACTAACCAGTCCTTCTCAATCACCTATCAATGAGAACATACCTCAACAAATGACTGGGTCTGATGTATCAATCTTTGCTAACCCACCAACACAACCTGAGGAGGTTACACCCCTTGAGTTACACGTACCTCTTGGTGGTAATCCAAGTGAAGCAGCCACTACAACTGTTTCACCCACTGGTTTACAGTTGGACAGTGGTTACATTAATAAGACTTCCTTGGAGGCAATTCCTTCTATAGCACCTCTGACATCTACCAGTGGACTTTTCTTGTCCTCTGGCAACATCAAAAGACTATCAAGTGTTGAAGGGAGAAGACCCCAGCACCAAGAAAAAGGGGCATCAGTGGTTAATGTTTGGAGTAAACTCCCTACCTCAACCACTGATACAACCACTGCCAGTGGGAAATCAGATCGTGTTGAAAAACTTGATAATTCTGTTGCAGAACTCAAAGATATGTTGCAACAGGTGTTACAAGTACAAAAGGTGCAATCCACTGCTGTTCCACCTCAAGCACCTGCTCCACCACAAGCACCTGCTACAAATGAGCTCTGGGATATATTTCAACCTTTTCTCCATCAACAAGCACAACTGGCAGATCAGCAACATGAAAAACATGTCCAAAAGCTGAGAAACATAATGGAGTCTAGGTACAAGAACACTCAAGCAGACATAAAGGCAATAAAGGCCCAGTTATTAGAAACCACTAGCACTGCTCCTCCAACAGTACTTTTCATTGATCAACTCCCAGAAGATAATGCCAAAAAGGGGGAGAAAATTCAGGAGTGGAAAAAGAAGGGAATAGATGATGGTCTTTACATTGAACCTGAAAGGGATGCTATGACCAGAAAAATTCCTGTGCCAGATGGTAGTAAAAAGGTTGATGCTACTCAAGAAGCACTTGATGAAGGAGTAGCAAGTGTAAAAAGAGATAGAATGGCAAAGGATATTTCAAGGTGGAATGAGGAGAAAAGAGCTTTCATGGAGCTGTATGCGCAGGGTTGTTCTGGGTCAAAGGATACTAAAAATCCTAAGACTAAAAAGAAACCTAAGTCCATCCCATCCAGAATTCCAAAGCATATTCCAAAACCACCATCCAAAAGCCATCAGCATCAAACCTCCACCCAAACAGCTGTTGTAACTCCTGTTGTATCAACTGCTGCTGGTACTTCAGTGGTTTCAACATCTGTTCTCACTACAACACACATCACTTCAACACACACCACAAACACTACTTTACCACCACCACTGTCACCACCAAAAACAATCTCACCACCACTTTCACCTGCTGACAAAAAGCAGAAGACAACAGGTGTTAGTCAATCACAAACCACTGCCACTAAGTCTACCACCACTGCTTCACCTAAAACATCATCAGTCCCTCCTCGACCAAAAAGGAGAAGGCTAATTCTAAAAGATGATGACACATCTTCGCCACCAACATCTTCAACATCTCTGTCACTTGTCACAATTCCAAAACCCATACCTCTCTCTTCAGCTCAAATTTTAAAGCCATTACCTCCTGCTGGTGTCTCATTTCCTCTGGAACTCATTGCAGTCAGGGAAGAAATCAAATCTTTCTACTATGAGGATAACCAAGTTAAAAGGAGTTTGCCATCAGTTGCAGGATATCCCAGGCCTAACAATATTGAAGAATATTTGAAACTCAAGGCAAAGCAAGCAGAGGATATCGCAATCAAAAACATAAAAGGGAAATCTGATAGAGAATTTCAGCAAAGCTATCAGTTTCTACTTACACAGGTCAGTGCAATGGAGCAATTTGCCAAAAATGTATGTCAACAACTCTCAGAAAGGGCAGATGAATCCTTGAGAAATGACTACATAGAGAACATCATGACCTACAAGAAATACAATGGGGAAAAACACATGTACAAAAGCTGGACCATTCCTGAGCTTGAAAAAGAGGCAGCCAGGATTCAAGACATGATCAAGAATAGGGTCAAGCAGACTCCTCCTGAAAAATTCAAACAAATTGAAGATGATAAGATCTTAGAGTTGAGGAGAATGAAAGAGGAGCTGATAGCAGCTGATTATGGGTTAAAGAACTCAGTGAGAAAGTGGGGAGAAGATAGGGTCAGGGCAACCTACAAAAGCTTAGAGGAACTTAGAAAGAAGGATCCAAAAGTTCCACAAAAGCCTGACTACTCCAAAACAGAGGTCTCAAAAAGACCACCAAAGCTGCAAGTTAAAAGAACCACTGCTCCGGCTGGTGCTGCCATCTACAAAAGAAGGAGCCAAAACCAGTCAGATGCCGAAACAGTTCAAGATCTAAAAGCTGGAGATGCCATTGTTAAAGAGGGCATTAAATTGATGATAAAAGAAGATCTTGAATTGGAACAATCTGCAAGTACTGCTCAGCCAGTCATGAATAGGCCAGCCTCACCAAACACCTCTGCAAATAAACATCTCCCAAGAAACCCACCAGGCTCAGAAATACAAAAGTGGGAAACTGACAAACAGACCTACGTATTGACTTTGCTCAGGTCTGGTGGAGAAGTGAAGAAAATATCAAGGGAACAAGCTCTTGGAATGAGTCTTGAAGATTTGCAGGATCTCCTTGATCTTCCACTTAGCAGGGATGATGATGACAGAGATACCCTAGACTTTGAATTACAATTTAAAGGTCAGATAAGGGAACTGTTGATGAGGCAATAAAGAATTCCACAATAATGAAGAGTTTTGGCATTATCTTGTGACAACCCTCACTAAACCAGGTATCCGTACGACTTAATTAATAATTAATTACTGCTTAATTACTGTGCTTGTTTGAAATTACTGATGAACTGCTACTTGATTTCTGACACATGCATATACCTGCATCATACTTTACTTACCGTCACTACATTATTTACATGCTGATCCTTAGTGACAAACATGATGCACAAAAAGCACAGTAGCACTATAAACGGATAACCTATTGAACATGCTGATAAAGCCAGCATCAGGCAGACACTACCACTAAGGCCTGTATGAGCCAGAAATATTTTACTACACTAGTGGTGAGTGTAGGGATACAAGGGTTGTAGAACTGCGTCTCTAGGAATAAGTTACAATGACTGGATGTGCCTAAAACGTACTCTAAGTACAAAACTCAGTACTTTAATAAAAATTCAGCATTTGGCTAACTAATAGAGTGCCAAGACATGAGGAAAATATTCCCGACACTTTGGAAGAATAAGTTGTGTCACTAAAAATGGTATTAACGACACTTTAAAGCTTGTTTAACGCTTTAACGGATTACTATCCAACCGAACAACCGGACTATACCCGGAACATGAAAATATTGTTAATAACATTATTTATCTGTTTCTGAGCCAGTTAGGGTCCCTGAACACCCTAACACCCACTGTAAAGCACAACACACTAGTAACCGGGTTAATCACTTAACTAACCTAGATTAACCTAACTATTAACTAACTAGATGGTTGGATTTGAACTAGGGACCCCCCCCCCCACTCTAACCAAACCGTCCCCATGAGGACATCTTTTCTCCTAAACTTGATTATTTTATTTTCTCTTGTCCCATATCAAGAAAGCACAAGAACCCTTGGATAATGGTGGTGATAATTGCCTATAAGATCAAGGTTTAACACTCCATAACATTCATCACATCTCACCACTCAAAAACACTCCCTCTCTCTCTCTCTCAAAGGCTTCGGCCGAACACCCCCTCTACCATCCATCCATCTTTCGATTTTGATCTTCACATTCCAAGCTCACACAAGCGTTAAGGATCACGTATAAGGAGGCTTGGTGCATTCGGAAGACGAAGGACCTCACTCTATTGCTTTTATCCTCTCATTTTGCGCTTAGATTCTTCCCTAGCCTCGAGCTAGTAGTAAGTTGCTATAATCACCCTCTCGAACTATTTTGAAGTGGTTAATATGATTTGTAACGGTTAAAACTCGTAATCTTACAAAATGACACACAAAAGTTTACTAAAAATGCTTGTAATGATGGTTAAAAGCTCATATGTTGTGTAAATCTTGTAGTAATTGATTTGTGTGATTATTTGGACCCGATCTATGTTGTGGTAGCTCGGATCGTCATATAACCCGGGTTGGTCATGATCATGGATCATGACATAAGGTTGTTTTGGAAGTAACAAGGGTTAGAGGATGAAACTCTACCACACACGAATCATGAACTTGTGTAAAAGCGATTTTACTTGTGAAATAGTGTTTAAAACTAGTAGATCTACGTATCTACAAGTGGTATTTTCAAAGAACCAATTATCAAAGAAATCATGTTTTCTAAAGACAGATCTTACACTAACCCGAATGATTTTTAGAACACACAAGGGTGTAAACACTTGTGTAGCACACACTTTCGAAAAAATAACTATTTTTGAGAAAGATGACGAGAAGTTGTAAAGACGGAATTTCCCTAAAAATGAGGTTTTTACAAAATCGAATTGCTTTACATAAAGATCCGCTAAAAGTATTGGGATTTACATCATAGTATTGGAAAAACTACAAGTTCATGAGATTCTTGAGAATTACATGTTTATTAACTAGTTTGATGCGTTGAATATTGTTTTGGTTAAATAAGAAAAATGGTTGATTTGATTTATAAAAGAAAATGATACGCTTGGAAGCGTGGCCACCTCCAGTTACAGAGGAAACTCTGGCGAAATTTTTCTAAAAACCTAACACTTAGAATTATTTTCACTATAAGTGTTAGAAATACTTTTCGACTTGTTTCCAAAATATAGATTTCGCCACGACTTTATTTACAAATATCGGAGGTGAGATTTCACAAAATAAAACGCGATAAATATATATTTAGTAAATATATTTATTTTTCACAACGTCACTTGTCATTTATTTTGTGAAGTGTATAAATATTATTTTTAGGGTGAAAATAATTTTATCGAATGTTAACGAATCCAAAATAATACGAACTCCTCTACGATAAATACATAAGTTACACTGGTAATTATTATTACCACTCGATCATTAAAACGTAACTTACGCAATTTAGAGAAATATTTATGAACGCGTAATTTTGACAAAGTATTATTTTGGGAAAATCATATGAGTTAAAATATAATATTTTTGAGGAAAATAATTATATTTTGGAATTAGGAATAAATATATATTAGGTGAGACTTAATAATATATTTCGAAATTATACGAACACACATGTATTAAATCCCCCATCCTTGGGAAGGAGCATGATTACCAAGTATACAGAATGTAAACACGAAATAGTTGTCTAACTATTTCCCGAAAACTTAAACCTTAAAGCTAAGGCACGGCCATCCGTCTAATAGAGTTAGTACGTGTAGGTCGTTACACAGCTGCTTAATTTGGAGGTATATTTGGTAGAGACGCACCACTGTGAGTTCATGTCCCCCCTTTTCTCTTAACTGTTTTCAGTTTTCTAAACTACGGGGGTGAAATACATGTTACTTTGATTACAAGTACTTTATACATGGTATGGTTAGCGTAAGGAGGTTTACTACTTAGATCATGTGAGTGGGTAGGAGCAACATGAGGCCATTAGTCCTCATGGTAGGACCGAGGGACAGGAGCGGTAGATCTATCTGGGTGTAGCGAGCCCAGCCCCAAGCCAAACTAGAAACGGACCTCGGGGTGACTTTGTGCCCAACGCATAAATCCACTAGGTTTGAGTCTCCCTACTTGCACTTCACACATATCAATGGCCTTGCAAACCATTGGTGATCTCAATTCCCTTATTTACTACATACCAGGATTATTTTTATACTTACAAAGGTTTATTTACTCACTTACACATGAACTCGCTCAACATTATTGTTGATTTTTCAACTTACATGTATTTCAGGGAATTAAAAGGATCTGGTGCGGTATGTCACGTTTTCCCGCTGCACTAGTTACGAGATCATCTGGGTTTAGGGAATGTGGCTCTTTCCTGGACAAGTCACAGTCCTTAAACTATCATTATGTTATGTTGACGTTTGTGTTTGTTGAACAATGTTTATTTCATTAGGATGTGCTTCCGTTAAGACAATGTTATTGTATTTGGTTTTTAAAACTTAATCGAATGGATGATCTTGCATGGTTTTATTTCATATAGCTTTGTTATGGTTAAGCTATGGTATTAAGAAGTCACACCAAATTAACCACGCTTCCGCAAAGCCAGGGTGTGACAGCTTGGTATCAGAGCTCTGATCATAGCGAACTAGGATTCCTTCTCGAGTCTAGACTATGATCACTAGGGCTCTCACGAAAATATTTTTACACTGCATACCACTCAAGTCCAGATCCAAAACTTTTTACAAACAAATGTTGAGTACATTTTATTTATTGTTTTTAGGCTCAGTCTGGGAGGCTGAGGCTCAGTCTTGGAGGCTGAGGCTCGGTCTTGGAAGCCGAGGCTCGATCTAAGAGATCGAGGTAGATGGCTAGTGAGACTAGGAAGAGCAGTCTAAGAGGCTGGGAGAATTTGGCTAGTGAGACTAGGAGTATCAGTCGAGGAGACTGGGAGGCTAGTGGGACTAGGAGAATTATTTGAATGCTTACTTGGTGACTTATGTGATTATTTGATTGTATGATTGACTGTTTGTGCATGTTTGTGTTTATGTTACCGACACCATGGACACCTCTGGCACAGGTGACTCAGACACCACAGGACCTAGACCTATAGTATCAGATGACCTAGAGTCTTCAGAGCACGAGGTCCACACATCCGACGTTACTAGCACGGACGAGGACGACTTTCAGCCCTTTGCTTTACCTGATGGTGCTGATGAGCTCGCTGATGGCCCTTTGGCCGGGGACCTACCGTTAGTGGAGATCCCTGCTCCCATACCCATAGCTGTTTATCCTACTTACGATTTGCTTCTCGACGCCGATGATGATGGCGACGTCGATCTGTATGATGATGAGCCCTTAGAGGAGGATGCTCAGGGCGAGGCCCTTCTTGCTGCTGGTGATCTCTTGATGATCGCAGATGCTCCCGCCGAGGAGTTACCCGCTCACTCTCCGGTCCCAGACTCTTTCGAGTCTGTGGCCTCCGCACCTTCACACACCCAGAGTGCGCAACACTTCTCACATGGATCAGATCCCGACCAGGCATCCTCTGTTGCCCCTATTCCTAGTTTTGCTTTCGACCACGATGATGTGGAGGATTCCGATCCTGTTTTTCCCCCAGGATTCGACCCAGATCAGGATATAGAGTTTATACCCATGGATCAGCCTATGGAGGATCCAGTCGACCCAGTAGACCCAGTTGATTCCATCGATCCCGAGTTTGATTTTGAGATGGCCTTTGATGACCCCGAGCCTGCCATGGCCCCTGAGCAGGTAGCCGCTCTAGACCCTGCGTTTGAGCACGACCCAGTTCATGCTGACGCACCTATTATTGAGCCTGTCATTGCTGACCCACCTATTGATGATCACCCAGTGGAGGGCGATCATGTCATTGCTGCTGATCATGTTGATCCCCCACTTATTGCTGATGCACCAGTTGACCCTCTTGTTGCACCTCACCATGATCCTATGCCAGTTCAGTTTGATCGTGCACTTTTTGAGGCACAGGTGGACCCACGAGATGAGCACGCCCAGCATGGGTGGATTCCTGCTGATGACGAGGTCCCACCTATTCCCCCTCAGATCACTGATACCCGTCACATTGATACCTCCTTTTCATTTCCTCGGTTTACACCTCCATCGCGACCTGGAGAAGGCTCTTCGGCTTACCCTTTTGGACATGTACCGGTATCTATCCCTGCTATACCACCGTCTGCTACTTTTTCCCCTGTTTCTCCATTTCATGTGGCACCTTTTGATCCCACCAATGATCCGTTTCTCTAGTCATCACCATCTGCCATGACACCGACCGACCCCTACCATTCTTTCCATATGGGGTATTCTATTGAGGACGTTTTGATGTCTTTTGTCGCCCAGCACGAGGCACACACGCAGCGCATTCAGGAGCTTGAGAGAGCCCAGCCGCCGTCGTGTCAGTGCCAGGGTCAGACCCACTCTCCTTTGCAGCCCTCTCGAGCTTTACCACCAGACTATGTTGCACGCCTTTTTGCCCTAGAACAGCAGGTTGCTTCTTTCTTGCGTACCCAGAGAGCCATGGAGGAGGACTGGCTCCATTTGCGTCGCTTGTTTTACACTCAGTTTCCCCCTCCTCCACCGCCATCCGTGTAGAGCTCTTCAGTACCGTATGGGTAGACGTTGGTGAGAAGACGGCGAATGCTTTTGACTGCACAACATTTTTGGAGACTACATTATGATTCTGACTTTTGTTGACATGTATTTGATGTATTGACACTGATTTGATATAGTTTTAGGACTAGGGTGATGTAGCCCTTAGTCGACTGATGTTGTATGACACTGTGATGTACTTGTACGCTTACTATGTGGTCTCAATATATGGCAATCGCAGTATTCTCATCATATTTGATGCTTGATTTGGTTATTTATATTCTATGACATGGGATGTTGTGTGATTGATGATTGTAACATGGGATGTTGTGTGATTGATATGATTATAACATGAGATGTTATGTACTATTACTATCATAATAAAGCATATGTATTATAACATGGGATCTTTACTATGGCCTGACCAACGTAAACACATCTTTTAGAAGATGCCGCCGAGACGTCAAACGCCGATGCCTAACAATGAGGCAGAACTCCAGCAAATCATCGCTGCTGCCATCGCACAATACGCCGCCTCTCAAGGAGGGACTAGTGGAAGCAACTCAGGCAACACTGGAAACAACAACAACCCGCCTCATGGTAATACTAAGTCATTTAGACATACCATGACCTAATTGGATATCTATAGCAAAGATGCTAATGCCGTTCACATGTTACAATGTGTGTGCAGGGTGCACCTACAAGCAGTTTCTAGACTGCAAACCGGTCAACTTTGATGGCACAGGAGGTGTTGTCGCCTTTGTTCGTTGGGCTGAGAAAACTGAATCTGTTCTTCGCATGAGCAAATGCGCACCAGACCAACAAGTCACCTACATTTCTGGGCTATTTTTGGATGGAGCCCTCTCTTGGTGGAATTTGCAAGTACAGACACTTGGTGAAGCTGCTGCCTACGCGCTAACCTGGACCGAACTGAAGGAACTTATGCGCAAAAAGTACTGCTCTCGCGCGGAAATCCAAAGATTGGAAACTGAGTTCTGGCATTTGAAAATGGAAGGTCCAAAGATCGCAGAATACGTTCAGAGGTTCCATGACTTATCGCATGTGGTACCCTACATGGTCACTCCGTAGTTCAAGCGGATTGAACGTTTCATTTGGGGATTAGCTCCTCAAATCATAAGTATGGTGACCTCATCCAAGCCTGCGACAATTACTGAGGCATTTGATCTGAGCGTGGCTCTCACAGAGGAGGCTATTCGCCTGAACAAGTTCGATGATGCTGAGCCTAAGAAGAAAGAGACTCACGTCGAGTCATCAGGAGGTAACAAACGGAAGTTCTCGAACTTCAAGCAGGGCGCCAGTGTGGTGGTTAAGAAAGGAGGATCAGGCACGCCAGCTCAGGTTACAGCTGGTAGTGGAAAGAAAGGAAAAGGATATATGGGCACCCAGCCCAAGTGTAATACCTGCCAACGCCACCATTCTGGCCATTGTAGTGTGAAAGTATGCGAAGCATGTGGAAAGCCGGGCCACTTGAAGGACACTTGTTGGGCCACTGCTGGCCAGGGAGGCCAGGGAGGATTCGGAAACAGAAATAACAACCGGGGTGGGAATGGAAATCGCCCACAAGGAAACAATGGAGGTAATGGGAATCGAGGCAACAATGCTAATCAAGCCGGTGCCGTGAATCGTAACCAGAGGAATAATCAAGCTCGTGGAAACGGGCAGAGACCCGGATGCTTCAACTGTGGTGATCTTGGGCATTACAAGAGGAACTGCCCAGAGATAAACCAAGCCCATGGAAGAGTGTTTAATATTGAAGCAAGGGAGGCGTGCCAGGATCCCAATGTTGTCACTGGTACGTTCCCTGTAAACCAACGCTATGCATCCGTTTTATTTGATACTGGCGCCGATTATAGCTTCG
Source organism: Helianthus tuberosus (assembly GCA_030545235.1). Classification (NCBI taxonomy): domain Eukaryota; kingdom Viridiplantae; phylum Streptophyta; class Magnoliopsida; order Asterales; family Asteraceae; genus Helianthus; species Helianthus tuberosus. The sequence goes on along the minus strand of CM060438.1, from coordinate 102,309,730 downwards.
TGTCGTTAGAGTTTAAGAATATGCTTGGTTTAGCCGCTAGTAAATTAGATATTCCGTACTCAATCGAATTGGCTAATGGAAAGATAGTAGAAGCCAATGAAGTTATCAGAGGTTGTGCGATCGAGTTGGGAGAACGTGAGTTTACTTTGGATCTACTACCAGTCCAGCTAGGGAGCTTTGACGTAGTAGTAGGAATGGATTGGTTATCAGGCAACAAGGCTGAAATAGTTTGTCACGAAAAGGTCGTTCGTATCCCAACCGAAGATGGCGAAACAATTGTGGTTCACGGGGAGAAGCGTGATACGCCGTTAAGAATTATCAGCTGCCTGAAAGCGCGAAAGTGTTTGCAGAAGGGATGTGTTGCCTTCCTGGCACACATTGTGGATAAGAAGGCTGCTGAGCCGAGAATAGAAGACATCCCTGTCGTGAGGGAATATCCAGAAGTCTTCCCAGAGGACTTACCTGGACTGCCACCCCAGAGACAAGTAGAGTTCCGCATTGACTTAGTTCCAGGCGCCGCGCCTGTGGCTAAGGCACCTTATAGACTTGCTCCGTCTGAGATGCAGGAACTGTCGACACAACTTCAAGAGTTGTTAGACAAGGGATTTATCCGACCAAGCTGTGACACCCCAGGAAAATCTGGAAAACAACGCAACTTAACTAGCTTCCTCAGTAACCACGCGCTAAATTTCGGGACGAAATTCTCTTAACAGGGGGAGAATGTGACAACCCTCAAACTCCATGTATTCCGTACAAATTATTAATGATAATTAAAGTGTCTGACGACTGCGTGGAATTACTTAACTGCTTTCTGATACCTGTGTTATGCTTACACGTATTTGTTAATATACCAATAGTATACAGATAAGTCACTAAATAGTCCGTTATATTTTCTTAAGTGTTAGAAAGTAAAAACGTTACAAAATATGTAAATAGGACACCTTTCGGATTAATTAAGCGCTTTAACGGAACAGTGTCAAACCGAACAACCGGACTTTACCCGGAACATGAAAATATTATTACTTTCACTATTTATATTTTTCTGAGCCAGTTAGGGTCCCTGATTACCCTAACACCCGCCATAACGTGTAACATACAACTAACTAAGTTAAACACTTAACTTAACTTAGTTAACCTAACTAATACTTGGTACTTAGTTACAAACCAACCAAGACCCCCCCCCCTCTAACCAAAACCGTCCCCATGGGGGACATACTTTGTACTTGTGATCTTGCTAAATCTTGGATGTTTAGTATCAAGGTGGCATAAAACCCAATGGATAATAACACCTAAATTTCCTATAAATAACACTTAACACCTAGGACATAATCTTCATCACTAAACACCACCCAACTCAACTCTCTCTCTTGCTCTCCCTACCTTCGGCCGAACCCCACTCCACCCACCATCATACTTTCGGTTCTTGTTCTTGACATTCCATCATCATACACACTTCAAGGATCGCGTATTAGGAGCTTCGGTGCACTCGGAACACGAAGGACCTCTTCCGTTAGCTTTTATCCACCCATTTTCCATCAAGAATCTTCCCTAGCCCCGAGCTAGAGGTATATCACTTAAAACTCGCTCTTGAACGTATCTAGAGTGGTTAATAAGAGTTTCGTCGGTTAAAAATTACGAGCATATAAGACCAAAGTCTAAAAGTTTACTAAAGTAATGAACAAGGTGGTTAATGGATGAATATGTGTGTAAATCATGTAGATCTTGTGTGATTATGATGATTGGGTGATTATCTGATGCTTTACTGAATGATATTAGTATATGATGTTGTTGTGGTCACTAAATTTGTTAAAGGAATCGATCGAACACGATTTCGAAGGTTAAACACAAAAGAATCAGAATCTGTCTAACTTTTACAGCCCACTTCTTTTGGCTGTAAACAGGTCTTAACCTCAACGAAAAATTGATATTTTGAATCTAAAATATGTTATTATGAAATACGGTTCTAATGGCACCGGAATCGAAATTTTTGGACTCCGTTTACTATTTTTAAAGTGTTAAATTGTAACAGCAACTTAAGCTGAATTTTGACAGCAATAAATGGGTGTCGTACTTTCAGTCATAACCTGAGTTTTGTGATGAATCGGACCATGAAAATTTTACTATAGATGATAACTGAAGTATTTGTAATTACCCCACTGGAATTTCGCGAATCGGACATACGATAAATTTTTAATAAATTGTTTCGTGGACTGTGGTCAGAAATACATAAATCTGAGTTCAGTCCCGAATATGAATTTTTATAAAATATTGGTGATGAACCGGACCCCGATATTTTTACACAATAAAATATGGAATGTTTATGACATGGTATAAAAATTTGGGAATTTTTGGAATAATCTAACTATTTTATTTAAATGTCCGAAAACAGCCGGTTTTGTGTATTAATGCTGAATTGACATAAGTGGTGACTTGCGTGTCTAAATGTCGAGTATGCTATCTGTGAATGATTTAACATGTTATATATGTTATGTGCATTATCGTATGATTGATTTTGAGTGGGGAATGGACGGGAAACTTAGATGGGCATAAACCATTACAGCGATGCATGTTGTGTGATAGATACGTGTAGGAACTTTGTGTTCTATTTGAAAGCCACTAAATGACTAACTGGTAAATCATACTAGGACGTGATTGACCGACCTTGACTGTTAGCTATATTGAGAATCTAACCGAGCAAACCGAGGTGAGTTCACACACTTTCTAAGGCATGGGATTCCCGGTGGTTTGGGAATGGGTTAAAGAATTAAAACTAAATCTACATATCCTCCTTGGGTAGGATTTGTACGGCCATCCTCCGTAGAATGGATGCCATTATTAAACCTACGATTTCTCCTGGTGCAGAATACGTACGTTCGTCCTCCTTGGGTAGGACAACAACCTTAAAACTAGCTAGACAAAACTCTATCATGAAGTCCCTCAATTTATATCGACTTAATCGCCGAGGCCAATGGCGAGCGGGTCATTAGTTAATAGCGCTATTAGGTTTAACAAACCTCACACCGTGCCAGTCGGACGGGCGTGTACTAATGGACTATGGCAGATTGTCAGTGATGATAGACACTGATATAGGGCACAACTTATTTGCGTAGCAGTCGATATCATACCGTCTAGTAGTTCAAACGGGGAAAGCCCCCACTAATTATGGATACGGTTTGGGTAAAGAAAAGGAAATGGTTAAACATACTTTCAACTTCAGGGTAACCCCCACGGCAAACAAGCCAACGAAAGTCAAACCACGTTTTTCAGAAACAACTTAAAACCAAACAACCAAACGTGAACTCACTCAACTTTGTTGTTGACTAGTTGTTACATGCCTTACAGGTCGCTAAACACTCGGAGCTTGCACGAGGAAGGAGTCGTTGTGGTGTACGGACGGTTATGTCCAGTGTTTAATATTTAAAACATTATGAACTTATTAAACCTAAGTGTTGGACTTTAAACTTATGAACTGCGAACTTATGCTTTTGGATTTACTTTTATGCTTCCGCTGTTTTAAACTAAACATGGTTAATTAGCTTTGGTCACCAATCGTATTGTGATTGGTCTTATTTACTTAATTACGATGTTCAATATGATTGGTGGCTCGATCCTGGTCACGTCACGCCTCCAAGCGGTGGTACTCCGCATGGTGGATTTTGGGGGTGTGACGACCAAGCTTCTCGCCTTGGGGAGCTCCAGTTTTGTTTGTCAAGAAAAAGGACGGTAGTTTTCGTATGTGCATTGACTACCGAGAGTTGAACAAGCTGACGATCAAGAATAGATACCCTCTGCCAAGGATTGATGATCTGTTTGACCAACTGCAAGGCTCAAGCTTTTATTCAAAGATCGATTTGCGATCTGGATACCATCAGTTAAGGATACAAGAGGAAAGTATCCCGAAGACAGCCTTCAGAACTCGTTATGGACACTACGAGTTCCTTGTTATGCCGTTTGGGTTGACAAACGCACCTGCAGTCTTTATGGACTTGATGAATAGAGTTTGCAAGCCGTACTTGGACAAGTTCGTGATTGTGTTTATCGACGACATCTTGATTTATTCAAGAACAAAGGCTGAGCACGAACAGCATTTAAGAGCTATTTTGGAGTTGCTGAAGAACGAACAGTTGTATGCCAAGTTCTCTAAGTGCGAGTTTTGGCTACGTGAAGTACAATTTCTTGGACACGTGGTGAACGGAGATGGAATCCATGTGGATCCAACCAAGATCTAAGCGATCAAGAATTGGGAAACGCCAAAGACGCCAACCGAGATTCGACAATTCTTGGGTTTGGCTGGCTACTATCGAAGGTTCATTGAGGATTTTTCGAAGATCGCTCAACCATTGACGCTCCTCACCCAGAAAGATAAGAAGTTTGATTGGGGAATCAAACAGGAAGAAGCGTTCCAGATATTGAAGGATAAGCTCTGCAATGCGCCAATCTTAGCACTACCGGAAGGTACAGATAATTTTGTGGTATACTGCGACGCTTCGCGTCAAGGATTGGGTTGCGTGTTGATGCAACGCCAAAAGGTTATTGCTTACGCATCACGTCAATTGAAAGTACACGAAAAGAACTATACCACACATGATTTGGAACTTGGTGCAGTAGTATTTGCATTAAAGATCTGGAGACACTACCTTTATGGTACAAAGTGTACAATTTTTACAGATCACAAGAGCCTACAACACATATTCAACCAGAAGGAGCTGAATATGAGGCAAAGATGTTGGGTTGAGTTGCTGAACGATTACGACTGCGAGATAAAGTATCATCCAGGGAAGGCGAATGTGGTCGCCAATGCCCTAAGTCGAAAGGAGAGGATCAAGCCCATAAGGGTTAGGGCTTTAGAAATGATTATCCGAACCGATCTTTCCTTGCGCATTCGTGCCGCGCAGAAAGAAGCTCTCAAGGAAGGAAACCTTGAAGAAGAATATCTCCGTGGGATGGAGAAGCTACTGGTACCAAACAAGGAAGGAACGTTATGTTTTGAGAAAAGGATTTGGGTTCCGTTGTTTGGAGGTTTAAGGAAGGTTATTTTCGATGAAGCTCACAAGTCGCGGTACTCTATCCACCCTGGAGCGGATAAGATGTACCAAGATCTCAAAGATTATTATTGGTGGCCTAGGATGAAAGGCGATGTTGCTGTTTATGTGAGCAAATGTTTAACATGCGCTAAGGTTAAAGCCGAATATCAGAAGCCTTCAGGACTTCTGCAACAACCTGAGATTCCCAAGTGGAAATGGGAACAAATCTCCATGGATTTTATTACAAAGTTGCCAAGAACGCCAAGAGGCCATGACACTATTTGGGTAATAGTGGATCGATTAACAAAGTCAGCACACTTCTTACCTATCAGAGAGAAGGATAATACGAGCAAGTTGGCCGAAATTTACATGAGAGAGATCGTCGCACGACATGGAGTGCCTCTCTCGATCATTTCCGATAGAGACGGAAGGTTCATATCAAGGATTTGGCAATCCTTCCAAGAAGCTTTTGGCTCGCAATTGAATATGAGCACCGCATTTCACCCGCAGACCGACGGGCAAAGCGAGCGGACGATACAGACTTTGGAAGACATGCTGAGAGTGTGTGTTATGGATTTGGGCGGTAGCTGGGATAAGCATTTGCCTTTGGTCGAATTTTCATACAACAACAGCTACCACAACAGTATTGGTGCCGCGCCATTCGAAGCTCTTTACGGACGCAAGTGTCGATCACCCCTATGTTGGGCTGACGCAGGTGATAGACAGCTTGTTGGTCCCGAAATCGTCCAAGAGACGACAGACAAGATTGCGCAGATCCGAAAACGCATCGAAGCAGCTCGTGAAAGACAGAAAGCCTATCCAGATCCTAACCGGAAACACTTGGAATTCCAAGTTGGAGATATGGTTTTATTGAAAGTTTCACCCTAGAAGGGTGTGGCACGCTTCGGAAAGCTTGGAAAGTTAAATCCGCGCTACATTGGTCCTTTCAGAATTTTGGAAAGAATAGGACTAGTAGCATATAAGCTGGACTTACCTGCTGAACTCCATTCAGTTCACAATACATTTCATGTATCCAACCTGAAGAAAAGTCCAACTCAAGATACCATTGCCATTCCCATCGACGAGATTCATGTTGACGACACGCTCCATTTCGTTGAAGAACCTGTTGAGGTTACGGATTGGAAAGTAAACAAGACCCGCCGGAGCAGTGTCAAGCTCGTCAAAGTTCGTTGGAATGCTAGACATGGTCCTGAATACACCTGGGAGCGTGAGGACCGGATGAAAGAGAAATACCCCCACCTATTTCCTAAGAACCCTGCATCTACAAGCAGAACTTAAAATTTCGGGACGAAATTTTTCTAACGGGGGGAGAATGTGACAACCCTCACTAAACCAGGTATCCGTACGACTTAATTAATAATTAATTACTGCTTAATTACTGTGCTTGTTTGAAATTACTGATGAACTGCTACTTGATTTCTGACACATGCATATACCTGCATCATACATTACTTACCGTCACTACATTATTAACATGCTGAACCTTAGTGACAAACATGATGCACAAAAAGCACAGTGGCACTATAAACGGATAACCTATTGAACATGCTGATAAAGCCAGCATCAGGCAGACACTGCCACTAAGGCCTGTATGAGCCAGAAATATTTTACTACACAAGTGGTGAGTGTAGGGATACAAGGGTTGTAGAACTGTGTCTCTAGGAATAAGTTACAATGACTGGATGTGCCTAAAACGTACTCTAAGTACAAAACTCAGCACTTTAATAAAAATTCAGCATTTGGCTAACTAATAGAGTGCCAAGACATGAGGAAAATATTCCCGACACTTTGGAAGAATAAGTTGTGTCACTAAAAATGGTATTAACGACACTTTAAAGCTTGTTTAACGCTTTAACGGATTACTATCCAACCGAACAACCGGACTATACCCGGAACATGAAAATATTGTTAATAACATTATTTATCTTTTTCTGAGCCAGTTAGGGTCCCTGAACACCCTAACACCCACTGTAAAGCACAACACACTAGTAACCGGGTTAATCACTTAACTAACCTAGATTAACCTAACTATTAACTAACTAGATGGTTGGATTTGAACTAGGGACCCCCCCCCACTCTAACCAAACCGTCCCCATGAGGACATCTTTTGTCCTAAACTTGATTATTTTATTTTCTCTTGTCCCATATCAAGAAAGCACAAGAACCCTTGGATAATGGTGGTGATAATTGCCTATAAGATCAAGGTTTAACACTCCATAACATTCATCACATCTCACCACTCAGAAACACTCCCTCTCTCTCTCTCTCAAAGGCTTCGGCCGAACACCCCCTCTACCATCCATCCATCTTTCGTTTTTTATCTTCACATTCCAAGCTCACACAAGCATTAAGGATCACGTATAAGGAGGCTTGGTGCATTCGGAAGACGAAGGACCTCACTCTATTGCTTTTATCCTCTCATTTTGCGCTTAGATTCTTCCCTAGCCTCGAGCTAGTAGTAAGTTGCTATAATCACCCTCTCGAACTATTTTGAAGTGGTTAATATGATTTGTAACGGTTAAAACTCGTAATCTTACAAAATGACACACAAAAGTTTACTAAAAATGCTTGTAATGATGGTTAAAAGCTCATATGTTGTGTAAATCTTGTAGTAATTGATTTGTGTGATTATTTGGACCCGATCTATGTTGTGGTAGCTCGGATCGTCATTTAACCCGGGTTGGTCATGATCATGGATCATGACATAAGGTTGTTTTGGAAGTAACAAGGGTTAGAGGATGAAACTCTACCACACACGAATCATGAACTTGTGTAAAAGCGATTTTACTTGTGAAATAGTGTTTAAAACTAGTAGATCTACATATCTACAAGCGGTATTTTCAAAGAACCAAGTATCAAAGAAATCATGTTTTCTAAAGACGGATCTTACACTAACTCGAATGATTTTTAGAACACACAAGTGTGTAAACACTTGTGTAGCACACACTTTCGACAAAATAACTATTTTTGAGAAAGATGACGAGAAGTTGTAAAGATGGAATTTCCCTAAAAACGAGGTTTTTACAAAATCGAATTGCTTTACATTAAGATCCGCTAAAAGTATTGGGATTTACATCATAGTATTGGAAAAACTACAAGTTCATGAGATTCTTACGAATTACATGTTTATTAACTAGTTTGATGCGTTGAATATTGTTTTGGTTAAATAAGAAAAATGGTTGATTTGATTTATAAAAGAAAATGATACGCTTGGAAGCGTGGCCACCTCCAGTTACAGAGGAAACTCTGGCGAAATTTTTCTAAAAACCTAACACTTAGAATTATTTTCACTATAAGTGTTAGAAATACTTTTCGACTTGTTTCCAAAATATAGATTTCGCCACGACTTTATTTACAAAATATCGGAGGTGGGATTTCACAAAATAAAACGCGATAAATATATATTTAGTAAATATATTTATTTTTCACAACGTCACTTGTCAATTATTTTGTGAAGTGTATAAATATTATTTTTAGGGTGAAAATAATATTATCGAATGTTAACGAATCCAAAATAATACGAACGCCTCTACGATAAATACATAAGTTACACTGGTAATTATTATTACCACTCGATCATTAAAACGTAACTTACGCAATTTAGAGAAATATTTATGAACGCGTAATTTTGACAAAGTATTATTTTGGGAAAATCATATGAGTTAAAATATAATATTTTTGAGGAAAATAATTATATTTTGGAATTAGGAATAAATATATATTAGGTGAGACTTAATAATATATTTCGAAATTATACGAACACACATGTATTAAATCCCCCATCCTTGGGAAGGAGCATGATTACCAAGTATACAGAATGTAAACACGAAATAGTTGTCTAACTATTTCCCGAAAACTTAAACCTTAAAGCTAAGGCACGGCCGTCCGTCTAATAGAGTTAGTACGTGTAGGTCGTCACACAGCTGCTTGATTTGGAGGTATATTTGGTAGAGACGCACCACTGTGAGTTCATGTCCCCCCCTTTTCTCTTAACTGTTTTCAGTTTTCTAAACTACGGGGGTGAAATACATGTTACTTTGATTACAAGTACTTTATACATGGTATGGTTTGCGTAAGGAGGTTTACTACTTAGATCATGTGAGTGGGTAGGAGCAACATGAGGCCATTAGTCCTCATGGTAGGACCGAGGGACAGGAGCGGTAGATCTATCTGGGTGTAGCGAGCCCAGCCCCAGGCCAAACTAGAAACGGACCTCGGGGTGACTTTGTGCCCAACGCATAAATCCGCTAGGTTTGAGTCTCCCTACTTGCACTTCACACATATCAATGGCCTTGCAAACCATTGGTGATCTCAATTCCCTTATTTGCTACATACCAGGATTATTTTTATACTTACAAAGGTTTATTTACTCACTTACACATGAACTCGCTCAACATTATTGTTGATTTTTCAACTTACATGTATTTCAGGGAATTAAAAGGATCTGGCGCGGTATGTCACGTTTTCCCGCTGCACTAGTTACGAGATCATCTGGGTTTAGGGAATGTGGCTCTTTCCTGGACAAGTCACAGTCCTTAAACTATCATTATGTTATGTTGACGTTTGTGTTTGTTGAACAATGTTTATGTCGTTAGGATGTGCTTCCGTTAAGACAATGTTATTGTGTTTGGTTTTTAAAACTTAATCGAATGGATGATCTTGCATGGTTTTATTTCATATTGCTTTGTTATGGTTAAGCTATGGTATTAAGAAGTCACACCAAATTAACCACGCTTCCGCAAAGCCAGGGTGTAACATATCTGTTCCAGGGGGAGATTGTTGGGATTGAACCCTACCAGAGGAACAGATAATTAAAGCCAAAACTGGGTCAAAGCAGTGGATCCAGAACAAGCAGATGTTACATACAAGTCTCTCCCCTTGAACGTGGTTTCAACATCTGCTGACCTCCTATCTACTGATTGTACAAGCCACTGACCGTCAATCTGCTGCTCTTGTAAAGACTGATAGAAGACTAAAGTTCTGCTGCTCAATCTACTGTCTTGAGTCAAGTACTGCTGATCCGGACAAGCACTGCCGGGTTCACAGCAGTGGAAGGATGCAGCAGCTGTTTAAGTGTCTTTTATGTAATGAAATGTAATAGCAGTAGTTAGTATAGCAGTGTTTGTATAGATCAGAGGTTAGAGTTTGTTAGGAGGTTAGATGTCACTTTCATGGTGACGTCAGCTAAGATGCTTAGTGGTTTGCTAGTGCCTATAAATAGAACAGTGCTCTGTACTGTTCTATTAGCTCTTTGCAACACCGTCTTCTTTGCACGAACAAACACTGAGCTCTGGCTGAGGGGGACTTTGTATTCAAGCATTTCTTTGTAATCGTTGTTGAAATTAAATTCAATCATTCGGTTCTCTGTTGAAAATGTCTTGATCAAAGCAATACTCTCATTTGATTGTATGCAAAGTTTGGTTCCTTATTAATTCCGCTGCACAACTCATCCATTTCCATCTTAATTCAAACAGAAAATACAATCAAAACTAAACTCAGATCCAACACTGAATGTCATCATGTTTAGCACATGGGATTTTGAAAATCAACTCTCCAACATCAGTTGTCGAAAATCTCTTTGCATTTTCAAAAATTTTTGCTAAAACACTTCGAAAATCTTTTTGGATTTTTGATATAAATGAAATACAGTAAAGAAATACATACAGACAATATTTTTGTGAGTTTGAGCAAGAGGATCATATCAGTTTATGAGACAAATCACCAACACTGTTATGCTTTAAACATTTTAAGTTCTAAACGATTCACTTAGATTGTCAGTATATTGATCCACTTAAATTTTCACACAAATTTCAACTGTTTCGAGATACGAGATTAATGTTTTAAAGACTTAAACTTATTCGCGTGTCCCACCTCAGAATATACTCCCGTATCCAGATCCCAATGTTCAGTCTTACAGGTGAGTATACCTAGATGATATCTGTAAAGGGTTAAATGCGAGGGCCGTGAGAGCTCAGGCTATTGCTTCCGCAAAATCAGAGAGATGACGACTTCGACTTTAGGTGTGTTCCCTTTAGAGAATCTTTTCTTCAACAGCACCTGATTAGCATTTTGCAATGTTTCATCATTTTTTGTACTGAGTGTGATGCTATATTTCAAGCAAGCATAAAATATTATACGGGGACTAGGCCATTGCTTCCGCAAAATCAGAAGTCCCGGGATAATATCCCAGATATCACTGAATATTAAGACCTAGTATCTCAGAAAGAGGGACCTTTCAAACAAGATTTCGGGGGTTACCCATATATCCGAGAGATGTTCCCCACGATATAAGCAAATTTGAAATTTAGGTTTATATCTCGAACACAATCTACTAAATGTGTAAAAACCTACTGGCACATCATCAGTGAGACCATTTATCGCATTATAACTTTCCAATTCTTTAGCATGCCGTGAATGTCCACTGATGTACTATCATTTCCTCTTTTCTCAAAAAAACTCATTTTTTTTTTGTTTTTATCATGTTTTAGGCTTTTTCAAATTTCAAATGTTTTCGGATTTTATGATATTTCTTACTCCCCCTAAAATTCAAAATATTTAAAAGAAATTTGAAAACAAACTATACAAATAAAATGACAACTGTTGTGAATTGCTTCAATTCGCCATCCACTTAGCATAAACAATCAGAACTCCCCTTGACAACAAACTATTTTCCCATTTTAATTTCAAAACACTTAAGTTTGTTTTAATCAAATGGTTTTTCCGAAAAATTAGTTTTGTTGATTTTATAACTTGAAGGTTAGGGGATCAATTCATCACCTTGTTCTATCAACCACTTAAACAATGTAACAGTTTTACAAAAAAACAATCAATAAATACTACTTGTAGAAAATCAAGTACAACTTAATGTCCCTGATTTACCACTTGTAAGTCGAAATCACTTTCGTGAATTTCTTACGAAAGATGCCGATACCTGCTTCACACTTACCAACCTGGAAGCTCTGGCAAGTCAACCTCTTCAAAAACAATTTTTCAAGAATGATGCCGATTCATGCTCCACGATTACCAACTTGGGAGCTCCGGCAAGTCCTTTTTACATATGAAAAACAGACATCCAAGCTTCACCAAACTTGGATGTTACCTCCTCATTTTCACTCGGGTTATAAGTTGCCTTCTTCGTTTCATAAAACTCTTTAACCCCTTTAACTTTTATGTCACACCCCAACCAATGGCGGAAACATCGGGATGAGACGAAGTGTGAAGATTTCTAGAGACATCATAACGCTATTTGTGAAAATATTTAATAAACTGATTTCATTTCATAAATCATTTGTCAACATTACAAGGAAATCAAATAACATCAAGTTCAAGGGAAATACAATACAACGTAATCAAAATTTATACAACGATTAAACCTAAACGTCTATATGTGTATCTAGGCATCAATGCTACTTCATTTCATAGCTTTATCATCCTCAACCTGTAACATGTTTAAAATAAAGTTCAATGCAAAAGCAAAGGCGAGTATACAAGTTTGGTACATACGTATCAAAAGATAAGTTTAAACAATTCCATGTGGCAAGCTCTTGATACGAGATAAACTATAAAATTGGCATGTGTCAAACATATCAAACCAATAATGAAACGCAATATGCTCATGACATAACCACAAGTCTACGGACGGGTCGTTAATCCTATAGCGTTACATATGTCATAGTTTGGCTCGTACAAAGTTAATGATAAGTCTAACACATAATGTCCTCAACCCAAGTTTAAAGTATCAAGTAATCAAATAAGCATGCGTGTAATAGGAATGTTTATGTATTATGATAAAGTTTGTGTGTAAGTTTATAAACAACATGTTACACCCCAAAAAGGGGTAAACGAAAAAGGGGTTCAAGTATACTCACAAGGCTTGCATATGCTTTCTGATTATCCAATCGTTGACGAGTAGTGAGATTTGGAGTCCGAATGTATAAGGGTTAAAGTTTAAGGTAGGTTTAGAGTCGAGATTCGAAATTTAAGACAACATGAAAATACATATGAGAATAACATGTGAAAATGATCATCTAATACGTATGATACTTGTTCTTGACACTATGTAACTCCAAGGAGTTTATATGGTTTCATGGAACAAGGTTCCATTAGAATCGTAACAAGTTATCATACTATAGGATGATGTAATCTAGTACTTGACATATGAACACTAGTTCATCATCTAAGATTCGATTATTTGGATTATGTGGCTATGTATCATATATGTTATATAGATATATTAATAAGTCCAAAAGATTAGTAGTTCAAGCATGAGGTAGAAGATTAACATCTTCATTTAGGTACCTGTAATGTCATAGAAATCATGTAGGAGGTAGGAAGAACAAGCTTCCATTTAGGTACCTCTTAAGTGTTCACCACTACACTTGATGTAAAAACAACCAAGGAGGGTCATGAACTAATAACAATACAAGAATAAGAATAAACTATACTATGAGAAATCATCAAGGCATGTGGGGATTCTATGTTGGGCAATCCAAGTTGACCCATAATCTCACCTTCATCAAGCTTGAAGCTTGAACATGACTTGTGGGTTAAAAACCCTAATTAAAACCGAAAGTATTTGAGGTTTATCCTCTGATGTTGTATGTCTCAACCTTGTTTTTAAGCCTAACCAACCATAAGATAGGTTGTAAGCATTAGGACATAGGTGTGAGATGAGTTAGACTCAAGTTTGATAAGTTTAAACAAGTTTTGAAAGAGTTTAAAACATAATAGAAAGTTTATGGACCTTTTTAGGGCAATTCCAGGTCTGATTTCTCCAAGGAGAGATCAAGGAATCGAGCACAAAGATTATCCAAGCAATTAGGAAGAAGAATCAAGTGATTTGGTTGAGTTTTGAGCAAGTTATGCTCACTTTTGTAAAGAGGTATGAATCTGCCCGAATTTCTGATTTGCTAGAGTTTTGAGAGTGATTTAGGAGAGATTAGAGAGTGTTTGTAAAGTGTTTTGAGCTTGGAGGAGGTGGGTATTTATAGGGGATGAGTTTAGGGTTGATTGGAGGTGTTTAATGGAGGTTTAGAGTGATTGGGGAGATGGGTTTTGGTGGGATTCGTGCATAAATCACGAGCTGCTTGAAAATCTGCCCGCCAGACACCCTTACGGACCGTAAGGGAGGTCCTTTGCGGTCCGTAAAGCCTGGACTGGAGACACAAATTTTTATTTCTTGTTTTAATGTTTTGTAGCATGTTCCAATGACATATATTACATGTTTTATGCCCATTTTAGGATATTTAAGCATACTTAACATGTACTAAGTGTAACACAAGTATCAAAAGAATAATATTAAGTAGAGGAATCGTATGAAATCATGGTATCAAGTATGTATGTCATGTATTTATAAATTCAACGTATGTTTGTAAGCATCATGAATATGTATCAAAAATTGTTTCACCAACAAATGTACAATTATGTAAGAAGTATGTATGACGCGTATTTTAAAGAGATGCAAGTTTTCATTTATGATTCATGTCTCGTATTTTAAAATGATTGCGACGAAAGAATGACTACAAGAACGCAAGGTTTCTAAAAATAGAATTTCAAGCAAAGGTTTCTAAATGTAGAAAGTATGAAAACGCGTGGCGTTACAGTCTCCCCTCCTTTAGGAAATTTCGTGTTAAAGGGTTTTGGTAAACGTTTGAGACTTGAAATTTTGAAACGTTTTGAAATGTACGAAATTTTGGGAGAATAAAAATAAGTTTGTAAAATGAATTGTCTGGCTAAAATGGTTTTGGGGCATAAGCATGGGTGAACGTGTATAGGTAAAACGATTTTGAATAGCTAAATTTGGAGTTGTTTTACAAATGTGTTGTATTTACGAAGGGGGTCTTAATAAAATAGTTTGTAATCAATACGAGTGAGGTAGGTTGCATAGGAGGTTTTAAGGGTAGTGTAAAACCACATGTAAAAATTGCTTTTTGAGTGGAACGAGAAAGTTTGGTACTTTAAATAAAGTATTAACGGCCTACTAATATGTTTACCCGGATTAAAAATAGGAATATGGTTTTAAAGGTAATGAGATAAGTTAGGATGCGATTGTTTAAACAAGCCTGATTGTGAACGAGGTTCGTATGAGAGAAAGGATAATGGAGAATAATATGAGTATAGAAGTGAATGATTGGCTCTTAAAGAATGCAAGCATAAGAATAGCATAAGTTTTGGATAGATGAACGCAGTGTGTTAAGGATGAAGTCTCGTCGTGGATAATCAGATATAATGCGTTTTTGTGAGTTGTCTAAAGTTGTATTAGGTCTAAATAGGTCTGTAAAACACTGAATTTCTCAAGACACGTTTTACGAAAGTTTGGTAACGTGGTGAAAACACTTATATATAGGAAGTACTAGCGGCGTATCCCCCATGTTTTGACAACATTACGTCTGTTCCGTATTCGGTGCCATGTAACGTTCCGTGTCTCACCATACACAGTAGTACACTCTATGGTTCTCATGAGCCAATCACTATAATCCCGTGTGCACCCACGATTATTTTGATCGTCGCATGATCTGCATAGTTTGTACTAGTTGAGTATGAATCAGGGTACGCATAGTTTAAAAATAAGGATGTGTACGTATAAGAATTTAGTATATAAACAAGTCCATGCTTAAGTATGTATGGGACCCATGCTAGCAAATCCCAGGAATTATGCTCGTGTATGGGTACGATTGTATGAATCATGAGTATGAATGAAAGTACAAGCATAAGTATAAGTATGAATTCGCATGTATGTATAAGCATAAACATAAAACGTGGAAGTAGTATGTGTATAGGTATAAGCATAAAACGTATGAATATAAGGGTAGGCATGAGTAATAAAATTTTCGTATATAGTGTATGTCAAAGCGTAACAAACTTGGACACATAAAATGCTCGAGAAATTGAATATGTAAAACGAATGATATAAGCGATTTGTCACGGGGTAACGATGAAATCGTGTATGATGAATTACATGTATAATTGTTTAAACGAAACATTGAGTAAAAAAGAAATTTAGATTGGGCTTGGTTTGAATGGTAGAATATAGTTCACATAAGTAAAGGAACAGAACGTACTCATTGGTGATGCATAATGTATTTGGTAATGAATGGAATGCTACTTTTGTTTAAAAGAGTTTATGTAATCCGAGGATGGTCAGTCCTCAAGAAGTCTTCTTGCCCACGTGTTTTGTAAATTGGTGTAGGAAAAAGTTTTTCGATAAAAAGTAAGTTCGTTTCATCAAACAAGAAATTATGAATTTAGGAGGTTCTTGTGAATACGAGGATCCTTAGAAAAGAAATTTAGCAAAAGGACTTAGTGAACGTTTAAAAGTTTTAACAAATGTTTTCTTGATGTTGAAAAGAGTATTTGGTAAAACGATCTTATAACATCTATGAGATCTTATGTGTAATTGGGAAAGATTAGTTTGATTTCGATTAAGAGTGGAAGTCTCTAGTATGATGAAATAATGTGAACGTGTTTTAGTTAATAAATTGGATGTGAATTTCATGGGCAAGAGGTTCATTAGACCGATTAAATTGATAGGTAGCATTTCGTAAGGTTTGGAAATTCGTGTAGTAAAACGTTTAAGACATGATTAAGAATCTCGTGTATGGTCTATGTGAAACATATAATGGAATAAAGAATACGTTTGATAAAATAATAAATTTTGAAAATCACATAAGTAGAGATTTGATTAATGGTAAACAATTTAGGTATAAAATATTATCGAGTTTGCATAATAAGATATTTTGAAGAGACGTTTTGGTAACGATCACCTAGGTAAGGGAATCACCCCTAACTCGTTGGTGAGGTCGTTTTAAGAAAAGGGGAGTGGAGTTAATCGTCAAGGTAAGGAAGTCACTCCTATCTCGATGATATGTCTCCACTTGTCGTTACAAGAAATATGAATTTAAATTATATGAAGTCATGCATATGTATAAATGTATGAAAAGGATTTAATATGTTGTGTGTGTGCGAGGAGTAATTATCGAAAGTAAACTCGAATTTGAAAGTTTGCATCGTATGAAATAAACAATAGAAACACATGTTTGATTAAAATTTGGGATGGTTCCAAAGAGGAACCTTGACTAACCAAAGTGGTCGAAAGGTCTTTCGAATTTGCGGAGCATGCTTTGGCCTAATAGGTGAAATACTCTCACTGACAAGTCGGTTAACGGTATTTACCCTTCCGGTTACTACATGTCCCAAATCAATCGAAATTTTGAGACTTGGCGGGATTTATGAAGAAAAATCAAGGAGTGGAACTAGTCGACAAGGTTACTACATGTCCCAAATCAAGGTTGGTACTCGTCTGGTCAAAATCTAATCTCAACACTTTGACGAGGGTCCACTAGAATTGGAAATTTGAATTTCTCCATCGAGGTGAGGATTTCACTCCTAACTTGATGGTGAATTCCATGTAAAAGGAAAAGTAGATGGACTGAGAGTTGTTCACCAAATTGTGGGTTTCACGCCTATTTTGGTGAAGTCGTCTCGTTTGTGTATTATGAGTGTTTTCGGATTTAGAAACCTCGAGTAAAATGCATGAGGGAAGTGTATGTCAAAGGAATACGCAAACAAGTATAAACACGTAAGAGGGCATATCAAGAATGGTACATAAATAATGAAATGATAAATCAAGTATTAAGGTAGGTTTAGAGTCGAGATTCGAAATTTAAGGGTTAAAGTTTAAGGTAGGTTTAGAGTTGAGATTTGGAGTCCGAATGTATAAGGGTTAAAGTTTAAGGTAGGTTTAGAGTCGAGATTCGAAATTTAAGACAACATGAAAATACATATGAGAATAACATGTGAAAATGATCATCTATAACATAGGATACTTGTTCTTGACACTATGTAACTCCAAGGAGTTTATATGGTTTCATGGAACAAGGTTCCATTAGAATCGTAACAAGTTATCATACTATAGGATGATGTAATCTAGTACTTGACATATGAACACTGGTTCATCATCTAAGATTCGATTATTTGGATTATGTGGTTATGTATCGTATAGGTTATATAGATATATTAATAAGTCCAAAAGATTAGTAGTTCAAGCATGAGGTAGAAGATTAACATCTTCATTTAGGTACCTGTAATGTCATAGAAATCATGTAGGAGGTAGGAAGAACAAGCTTCCATTTAGGTGCCTCTTAAGTGTTCACCACTACACTTGATGTAAAAACAACCAAGGAGGGTCATGAACTAATAACAATACAAGAATAAGAATAAACTATACTATGAGAAATCATCAAGGCATGTGGGGATTCTATGTTGGGCAACCCAAGTTGACCCATAATCTCACCTTCATCAAGCTTGAAGCTTGAACATGACTTGTGGGTTAAAAACCCTAATTAAAACCGAAAGTATTTGAGGTTTATCCTCTGATGTTGTATGTCTCAACCTTGTTTTTAAGCCTAACCAACCATAAGATAGGTTGTAAGCATTAGGACACAGGTGTGAGATGAGTTAGACTCAAGTTTGATAAGTTTAAACAAGTTTTGAAAGAGTTTAAAACATAACAGAAAATTTATGGACCTATTTAGGGCAATTCCAGGTCTGATTTCGCCAAGGAGAGATCAAGGAATCGAGCCCAAAGATTATCCAAGCAATTAGGAAGAAGAATCAAGTGATTTGGTTGAGTTTTGAGCAAGTTATGCTCACTTTTGTAAAGAGGTATGAATCTGGCCGAATTTCTGATTTGCTAGAGTTTTGAGAGTGATTTAGGAGAGATTAGAGAGTGTTTGTAAAGTTTTTTGAGCTTGGAGGAGGTGGGTATTTATAGGGGATCAGTTTAGGGTTGATTGCAGGTGTTTAATGAAGGTTTAGAGTGATTGGGGAAATGGGTTTTGGTGGGATTCGTGCATAAATCGCGAGCTGTTTGAAAATCTGCCCGCCAGACACCCTTACGGACCGTAAGGGAAGTCCTTTGCGGTCCGTAAAGCCTGGACTGGAGACACAAATTTTTATTTCTTGTTTTAATGTTTTGTAGCATGTTCCAATGACATATATTACATGTTTTATGCCCATTTTAGGATATTTAAGCATACTTAACATGTACTAAGTGTAACACAAGTATCAAAAGAATAATATTAAGTAGAGGAATCGTATGAAATCACGGTATCAAGTATGTATGTCAAATTGTTTGTAAGCATCACGAATATGTATCAAATTGTTTCTCCAACAAATGTACAATTATGTAAGAATTATGTATGACGCGTATTTTAAAGAGATGCAAGTTTTCATTTATGATTCAAGTCTCGTATTTTAAAATGATTGCGATGAAAGAATGATTACAAGAACGCAAGGTTTCTAAAAATAGAATTTCAAGCAAAGGTTTCTAAATGTAGAAAGTATGAAAACGCAGGGCGTTACATTTTCCCTCAACCATCTTCTCAAAAATCTTTTTCACATTTCCATTAAAAACCTTTTCGACATCAAATTCTTTCTTCTCATAATAGAAATGATTCGAGATCTCAACCTTTCCAACTTTTTGTTTAAAATTTTCAGCCCACAATGGTGGAAAATTGACATCATCCATTGGCGGTACTGATGTTTCAATTTTTGTCGAATCGGATTCATCGCAAGATTTCACATTTTATTTCTTAACAACCCACATTTGATTGTCAAGATTAACTCTTCTTTTGTAAAATCTTTTCTTCGAACATTCACCAACTTCATAAGTTGAATTTTTAAAAACTTTGAATTTTTCAGTTGGTGGTTCATTTTTATCAACAATCTTTTCTTTCAGTTTAGAAACAACTTCCTGTTTGATATTGGTTGCCTTTGGACAGTTCCAAGCGATGTGACCAACTTCTTGACATCTGTAACAAGTTCTTGTTTCTTTTCTCTTATAAGCTCCATTCTTCTCAAACTTTTGTTTTTCTGCAAAGAACTCTTTGTTTGTTTGCTTCCAGAATGAGCTCTTTTCTTCTTCTTCCGAACTTGTCCCTGAAACAAATACAGTTTTTGTTTTAGAAAATTTCTCATTTTTATAATTTTTCGGTGGAATAAATCCGAGACTTTTCTCTTTGTAATTACCGTTGTGGTTTGGTTTATTTCGATAACCTGAACCAGAACTGTAACCCTTTTTCTTGTTTATCCTTTGTTGAACTCTTGAGGTGTAAGGTTTAGGTTTTTCAGAAAAATTTACATCTTTTATTTCAGAAATATTAATATCTGTTAATTTGAAAACTTTTTTTTATCATTTCTGGTTTAACACCTCTTATTGGAAATTCCTCATCAGAATATAATTTGTCTGAATCATTCAAAGTATACGCCACTTTGATTGGTTCATCATTCAAATTAGATTTTGATAACAGAAACTCTTTATTGCAAACCCTTTTAACCGATGGTTTTGAACTGTTGACCAATGAACTCGAACTTTCTGACTCGGACTTTGACTCTGACTCTTCATCCTTATCCAACACCTGATCGACCACTTTCTTTATTAATTCAGACTCATGATCAGTGTCAGATGATGTAAATGTGACATCAATGTTTTCTGGTAAATCGTCGGTTGTTTCGGACTTTAACTTTATATTGACTGCCTTTTTGGCTTGCTCCTAATTTGGTTTTCTGGGAGAATAACCTTCCCAAATCGGAGGCAGACACTTGTTATAATTTGCACTTTGTTTCTTACCAGTATCCTTTTTTCAGGCTTCTTGTCTTTAAATGCTTCCATACCTGCAACAGTTGGATAAATTCAATCAATCAAATAATCAGAACTAGAATAACTTTGCAGTAATTGTCTAATTCTTTCATTCTCTATCTTTTCTGTTTCCAACTCATGCTTCTACTTTGCACATTCTTCAATATAATGGTTAATGGCCTTCTGCTTTGTCATCATCACAACATTCATCATTGTCAACGCATCTTCTCTTTCAGAATTTGTCTTCTGAAGACCATTCACTATTCTGTTCAAAACGTCATACGATTCTTTCACATAGTTGAGATTGAACAATAAGTTTTCTTTCATTTTATCTTGTTCACTCAACTTCTCCCCTTTCTCTTCACACTGCTTAAACAACTCCAAACATTTTAAACAAGGTTTGATGACTTCAAAAATCTTTTCCACTTCGATAATCTTTTCAACCTCGAATATCTTCTCAATTCCAACCACTTTCTCAGCTTTAAACACCTTTTCATGTTCTACTACCTTCTCATCATCAACTACCTTTTCAATTTCGACCACCTGCTCAGTAACTTTAACTTTTTCACTTTGTTTAGAAATATTTTCCTGAGCAACATCTTTACTCTTCATCTTTTTCTGTTCCTTTGCTGCTTGTTTCTCCTTTAGCCTCTCCAATCTATCTGCAAAATAAAATTGAAAACTTTCAGGAGATAAATGAGTTTTTGCAATATTAATATGCTTTTCTTCCTCATCATCACTGTCATCAGTTAATGATTGATCAAACACTGGTGTATGTTCTAAACTATCATCTGAAGAACTAGATTTATCATCTTGATTCTTCTCACCATCAGCAAACACTTTCATCCATTCTTTCATCAAATCTGGCACTTGAACTATTTGTGCAATGAGAGCTGCGACTTTTGAATTAGGTGGAATATATTTGTCCCAAGTAAAACCTTCTGCAACTTTTTCATCATCTTGATCTATTATGCAATAATAAGCTTTCTTACTTGCATCTTCGATCATTTTAGCATGTGCAGTTTATGGCTCTTTCTGTTGATACGGCTGATGAGCAACTTGTTGATAAATGGCTTTCCGATAGTAATCATCTTTTCCAAACGGATTCCTTGCTCCACTTACTTCTCGATTGGTATATTCTCTCTTGAAATGACCTTTCTCCCTGCATCGAAAACAAGTAACTTTAGATTTATCAAAACCCAAAGTAGAAACTTTTGCATCTAAGAAATCATCTCTTCCTATAATCATTTTAAACTTTTCAGCTCTCCTCAATACACTCGCTAAACACCACTTTATATCCATCAGCTCCATTTCTTCAGCATCTATCTGATCATAATCCTCTTTTGTCAACATAGGATTTCCGATCCTTCCTGTAACCAATCCTTCATATGATTCCAATAATGTAACAAGTAATGCCATATGACTTTTGACAACTTCTTCAGAAAAATTTTGACCATTCTAAAGATGCAATGCAATGTTGCAATTTAAAACATGACCATTATTGTTGTTTGAGCTTTGAAACTGATGACTTGAACTTGAAGCTTTCAGATTAACATTCGGATATGAAGAGAATCCACTGCTGCTGCTGTTTGAACTTTGATTGATTGATTCAGAAGAATTTTCGACACTTAAAGCAGTTTGGATTTTTGGACTTGTTTCGACATTCTGAACACTCCCTTTGTAGTACATCTTAACATCTTGTTGTGCACTCGGATTGTTCATTCTTGCAATCTTCTGTTGCTCAAGATCTTGTCCTTCAATTTTTTCAATGAACTGGGAAATTGTCAATCCATCATATTCTCCAGTATTCTTTAGTATCATAAAAAATGTACCCCATTCTTTCTGAGGTAAAGCATCAGCTAATTTGCCAACCCATTCCTTACGATCTTTGTTGATGTTTAACAATGACATTGACCGTACTAAGTGACAATATCTTTTGATCAATTTCTTAGTATCTTCTCCCGGCAAACTTGAAAATAAATCAAATTCTTTCTTTAACAATGCTTTGTTTACTCTTGATCATCCTCTCACTTCCCTCAAACTTAATTCGAAGTGCTTCCCAAATTGAACGTGAAGTCTTATCATGTTGGAGTAAGACGAAGATGTCTTCTTTGATAGCTTGTTGAAGTAAACTAATCATCATCTTTTCTGCTTTGTACATATCTCTTTCTTTATAAGTAAATTCAAAAATATTTTTCTCAACTCCCAAATCTGTACGTGGTAGAACATATTTTTTCTCAACACACTCCCAAGACCTCAAATGATTAGCTTGAACCCAGTTTTCAAACCGATCTTTCCAACCATAATACTCCTTTAGCTTCGGGGGTTTTTGTAAAGTTCCAGCTTCATTTTCCATGTTCATGTTCTTAGCAAAGTCAGTAGGAGTAGTTGGGGCAGTAGCAAATGCGTTATAAATTCCTCTTCCATGATTTGGTAACAAGTTTTCACAAAAACAGACACTTTCAAGCGAAATGACCACCTGATGCAAAATCACCTGCAAGACAACTTCAAACGAAATACCAACTCAAACGAAATCAGATTTTCAAACGAAAATAGGTAATTTGGTACGAAATAACCAAACGAAATCAGGTTTCAAATGAAATCAACTAAT
Source organism: Helianthus tuberosus (assembly GCA_030545235.1). Lineage (NCBI taxonomy): Eukaryota > Viridiplantae > Streptophyta > Magnoliopsida > Asterales > Asteraceae > Helianthus > Helianthus tuberosus. The sequence goes on along the minus strand of CM060438.1, from coordinate 102,286,437 downwards.
TTCATACGAAATATTCAAGCGAAATACTAATTACGTACGAAATACTCAAGCGAAATACCAATCTGGTGCGAAATCAGGCTAATTTCGTGCGAAATATTGCTGATGTCATCATCTCGAGCTGTTTTTGCCAATATTGATAAGGTTTTATTCTGATTTTAGGTCTGAAACTTTCAAGGGTTTGTTAAAACACTATTGTGCGTATAATATGTGAAATTCAAGACATTTTGACAGTGAAATCAAGTTTAATTTTGAAAAGAAGATGTAGAAAACAGAATTTTAAGCTGAATTGGTAAGTACTTTTCCTCCTGAGCTCTGATACCACATGTAGGATCGTTTGATGACCCAAATGCGTCGATCAGAAGAGTTTTTCTCAATACAAAAGGCGGAAACAGACGTATCAAGTTCAATTAAGCTAGAATATAACTTTAAACTGTCGTTAGATTGATTTGACAAAGTTTTAGAGCGAGTCGACACTTCGGCAGCACTTCAGCTCTCTAAACCGGAATCTAATTTCGTTACAAATGACACAGACCAGACACCTATTTATAGGCTGTGTAATTTCGCATGAACATGCTCAAGCGAAATCACATTTCACACGAAATAGTAATTTCATGCGAAATTACCAAAGAGATTTCATGAGAAATTACATTATGTAGTTTCGTGCGAAATTATCCTTTTGACAGTTTCCTTGTTTTGCATGCCCTGATCTATCTATACACATACAAGACTCGATACAAGACGAAGTCGACAGACGTATGCACCAACAGCAACGTATAACATAAGTATGTAACATGTATAATTATATAATAATGGGGTTTATTATGATCAAAGCCTCGGATTACAACAATGGGAAAGGAGATACAAATACAATACAATTACAAGTTTCCAAAAATAGAAATACGATTACATTTTCTAAATATGGAAAGTACAAAAATGCGAAGCGTTATAGTTTCATTTTAAGTCATATAACTGTTCGAATGTGCCCTAGCTCTATGTGTATATGTATATATGTATATGGTGGTGATAGTGGTAAAGTTGAGGTGGAGGTGGTGACGGTGGATGTGGGTGATGGTAGCTGATGGTGGTCGTGGAGTTGAGGTGGTGGCAGTGGTGGTGGTGGCTAATGGTGGGGGAGTTAAGGTGGAGGTAGAAGTGGAGGTGAAATGGTGATGAGAGTGCCATATAAGCAACCACCTCATCAAATAACAAAGATTTGTGGCACGTCAGCGTCCACCTCACCAAAAAACTAATTGGGTAGACCTCAGTTAGAAAATACCCAATGGTTTACAATAGGTTATAGGTGGGTCTATTAGTGGGATCTTTTGAAGTTGAGCCCTTTGTCGGCCATTGACGAATATTTGAGATTATTAAAATCTATTGTGACTTTTTTTTTATATATTATCATCATTAGCTACAAAATATTAGTGATCGTCGATTGGTAAGGAATAGGAATCGGGCTTGACCGGGTACGAGAAAGCGGTAAAGAAATTTCAAAATGTTACCCCATAAACTTTGAACCCTAACAGGTTAATTACATGTTTATATATATTTTTTTAATGGCTAAACTTTCACAACTTTTTTGACACCTTTTCACCAGGTTTGAACCTAGCTTCTTTCCCCAAACACCTTTAGTGTTACCAATGAGCTATAGCCCAAGTGGCAACTACATGCTTTTATGAATAATTATTATACTTATGAAAAGGAAGCGGTGATTAGCAATAGCTATGTTTGTTGATTTTTTTAGTTTAAATTTATAGGTTCTTGAGCAAACAGAGATCATCAAACGACTTTCAGTGAGCTTTTCTTTTATGACTTTTTTAATTTAATTTTTGGTTTAAAAAGGGTAGTAGTGACTTTGTATTAAGTTATATTAAATATTAGTTTACGTATGATTTAGTTTAATTTTTCGTTAATTTATTGTCTTCATTAACTTTTTTAATGTGTAGTTGTATCTAATATTAGTATAAATTTTCTTGAATTTTATTGAAAACGGAGTTATATTCAAAATAACGTATTTTTTGTATCATGTAGTATATGAGTGCCGCAAGCAATTTTGTTAAAACAACAAGTTGTATTATTAAAACGTATTTATTGTAAACTATAAGGGTATCGACATCATACCTGTACCATGACAAACCAAACTGATTTCGATTGAACAACATATGTACCCAATGGTAGTCTCGGAATTGGTACTCTTTTTTATTTGCGATTGATGGGGGGGGGATAGTGCACGGTCCTCCCAACCGCCGGAGTGATCCCACTCTGGGAGCCGCTACCCGACCAAGCTAGCTCCACGGTGAATTCCCCTTGCCAAGTTCTTATCTTGGGCGACATATGCCACTCCTAGGACTCGAACCCGGTACCTCTGGGAAGATGTGGGTGTCGGTGGCCAACTGGGCTACCCCATTTATCGTATGTGTCGGCATCCTTTTGGGCATATCATGAACTTATTTAGTATGGTACGGTAATGAAACGGTATGATTCCCTATTTTTAAGAAATAGGAAATGATAAAAATGAACACATATCAGTACCGATGTTGTTCGGTTTAGAATGGTAACGAGATGGGTGTTAGTTTATTGGAAGCTAAAACGATATATATATATATATATATATATGTATATATATATATATATGTGTGTGAAGGAGTGTTTATACACAAAGCTCATAAATGAAGGAGTGGAACTAGTGATGGAAAGCCCAAGCTTCCATGGTTCACACTTCACAAGTCATGAGTTCATCATATGGAAGATGATGAATCAAGCTTGTTTTCGTCACTAGGACTAGGACATGTATAAACAGAAAATTAAGAGTTTTAAATTCATAATCTTCGATGAAAATCACCTCAACACAAACACACAACCATAGACTAGGTTGTGAGCTTGGTAGGTAAAAGATTCCAGCAAGTATTTTTCAAGAACATGAAGATACAAGAACAATATACAAAACAAAAAGTTTAACACACTTTGGACCTCAAATGTGTTGTGCTGAGGTTTCACCTTAGATTACCAAGGTAATCTTGTGAAAACCTTCCTAGAGGTAATCCAAGTGTTTTAGAAGAGGAAATAAACAAGAAATATTTGAAGAAGTCATCTAGAACTCACTTTGAATCACTTAGAGCTTTCTGCCAAACTTTAGTGATTTAGGATGATTTAGAGAGTGTTTTGGGAGTGTTTAAGAGCTTGGAAAGTTAAAATGGGTGAGGGGGATGTTGTATTTATAGGGAGGAATTAGGGTTCATGGTTGGAGGTGCATTAAGTTGAGTTAGTTGGGAGAAATGAAGCCAAAAGTGACCAATCCGCGCACAGAATCCGAGCTGTTGCTGATCGACCTGCTCCGCGGGTCATGGAGGAGATCAAAGGGCCTGGCGCGCGTCACAGCGCACATCAGTTGCGCTGAACTTTCTTTTGTTGGCAATTTTGGTCCTTTATGTTAGTTATTTTCACATTATGATGTATTTAAAGTATAAAGGACATAAGATAAAGTGTATTAGGTCTATATAACTTATATTTAAGTACATGTCAAGCGTAAAAGCATGGAATCCTGTCTCGTTAAGGTATAACTAAGTATTTATACGAATAACTATACGTAGTCGAGTGTTTACGTTAACTGTTTATAAGCTTAAACATGTTATACGAGAAACATGAATATGTAATTGGTGAAGGTATGATTCGAATGTATAAATAAGTATGAATAAACAACGTATGTTTCACATAAAATGATGAATTTTATTACGATCAAAGTCTCGGATTTACAATGATAGGAAGTGAAGTACGATTACAATAGAAGTGAGTTTCCGAAAATAGAAAAACAAGATAAACTTTCTAATTAAGGAAGGTTACGAAAAACGAGGCGCTATAGTGGAAGTGGAGGTGAAATGGTGATGAGAGTGTCACATACGCAACCACCTCATTAAATATCAAATATTTGTGCCACGTCAGCGTCCACCTCACCAAAAAACTATTTGGGTTAGACCTCAGTTAGAGAATAGCCCAATAGTTTAGACTAGGTTAAAAGGTGGGAATATTGGTGGGGATTTTTGAAGTTGAGCCCTTTGACGGCCAATGACGAATAGTTGAGATTAATAAAATCCAGTATTCCTTGTTTTATATATCATCATCATTAGCTATAAAATATTAGTGATCATCGATTGGTCGATTGGTGAGGAATTGGAATCGGGCTTCGACCGGATATGAGAAAGCGGTAAAAGAATTTCTAAATGTTGCCCCACAAACTTTGAACTCCAACGGGATAACTATATTCTTATATGAATAATTATTATACATATGAAAAGGAAGTGGTGATAAACAATAGCTTATGAATAATCATTATAGATATAAAGAGGAAGTGGTGATGAACAATCGCTAAGTTTGTTTTTTTTTTATTTTCCTTTTTTTTTAGTTTAAATTCATAGGTACTTGAACAAACAGATAAACTTTTCTTTTTTGACTTTTATAATTTAATTTTTGGTTTAAAAAGGGTAGCAGTGACTTTCAATTAGGTTATTTGAAATATTAGTTTAGTATGATTTAGTTTAATTTTCCGTTAAGGTCTTGTCTTCGTTAACTTTTTTAATGCGTAGTTGTATATAATTTTGTTATAAATTTTCTTGAAATTTATTGAAAATGGAGTTATATTCAAAATAACTTAATTTTTATATCATGTACTATATGAGTGGCGGAAACAATTTTGTTAAAAAACAAGTTGTATTAAAAAAATATTTTTGTGTTGTAAACTATACGGGTATCGACATCATACATGTACAGTGACGAACCAAACCGATTTCGATTGAACAACATATGTACCAATTGGTAGTCTCGGAATTGGTACTCTTTTTATATTTGCAAATGATTTATCGTATGTGTCGACATCCCTTTAGACGTATCATGAACTTATTTTTTTATTGTATTTCAGTTTTTATATATCGAATGTATGGAACCGAACAGAACCAATATCAACTATGTTCCCGCCGTGTAGCGCGGGAGAAATCCATTATTATCTATATATATATTAATTTCCATGGAGCATTAATAGTACACTCAGTTTTACATATTATGTTTTTATATTTTATTATTTTAAACATAAATTCTTTTTTATTATAATATAAAAAAAATACCATGTTTTATAAAATTTCAGGTATGTCACTACGAAGTGCTAATTTTTATCTACGTCTTAATATTAGTTTTACTTAAAACCGAGGCGTTAAGGCTTATTATATAATGTAACGCTGTATATCATTTTATTATTTTAATGACATACTATAATCTACCTATTATACTAAAAAAATACACTTAATGCCACATGTCCTTTTCTTAAGCAATCATTTATTGATGTGGCATGTCTCTTTGAGCAGAGAATTGGTACATGGGTGGCAATTTGTTTTCCCCTCTTTCTCCTTATTCTCCTTATTCTCCTTATTATAACACGCGAATTTCAGAACACCCAATCTTCAAATTTCGCCATCTTCTTCGAGCAGATTCTCTTTCGTTGCTAATCATCCACCGCTACAATCCTTTCGATTTGAATCCGGATTTGATTAATCTCATACTGGTAAGTTTTTGAAGTTCATGTTTCATTCATAGATCTGTAGTCCCAGATTAGGGATTAAAACTAAACGTTGCTCTTTGAATCCGGTTTTGATTTATCGCGTTTATTTACATGTTGGATTTGATGGACTAAAACGAACTGTAACCCTAATCCGGATTTGGTTGATTTGATTTGAAACCGGACTTGAAGGTGGCTCCTTGATATATATTCCAGAATAGGGTTATTTTATCAGATACCTTCTTTAATGATAGTTTCGTTGCTAATCATCCACCGCTACAATCCTTTCGGATTATGCATATCTATTCACTGATTTCTATAACTTACACTCTTACATTTTTGTATTTGTTTGTGACTTGAATCAAAAAGTCAAAGATTAAAGAATTTTGGTTTTTGAATGTTTATGTAAGTTATGAGCATGAATTCTCGGTCCCTCTGTGATCCTTTTCAGTGGTCAATAGCTATGTTTTAATTTTTTTGCTTTTGGTCAATAAAGATGCTAACATCAGTTAGCATTACGCGTTTTGTTGGTAATTTTATTGAGCTATACATATTGGTGGTTGTTTAGGGGACTTAACGGGCTCTCATATTCATCGCTTTTCATGGAGGTAAGTTGATTTCTTAGATCATTTCATATCATTTTTGGTGGGCTGGGTAAAAGATCAAGATGGGCTGAGTCAGGTTGGTGACCCGCTCAACCCAGTTGAGCTGTTATAATATATATTTGCATTAGAGGCATCATGCAAGCTGGTTGGATGATCTTTTTTCAAATCATTTGACCCGTTATAATTTGTTTTCCAGTTGAGGATAACCATAATGTAGTGAATGTAGAAATCATATTGTTATCATTATTAAGCAAAAAAAAGTTTGATTAGGATAAAGGCTGTTTAACTGCTATATATGCTTTTAAATTTTGTCATTGGCGTTGTAGCCTTGCGAGCTCAGACGTTGTGGCCTTGCGAGCTCAGACGTTGCGTTGTCGTCTAACTCCTTATTTTGAGGCTTCGTCTCTGTCGCGGTGCCAATTATCTTTTCGGACTTCCATGTTATGTTCTAACCCTAGTTTTACTTTTGTTTTTGAAATAAAATACATGGCTGACTCGCGGCCGAATGAAAGGATGGAGGTTATAATGATGTTGGCAACGACACCCTACCTACTGGCAGTGTCGGTATATGGAACTGTAACTTATATTTGTTCGTTCCGTCCCGAGTTCGGTTTCCGGATGTGATGACTTTTGTAAAAAAAACTGTGTTCGATGTTGGATAGCAAGGAAGGCTACTGCCCTGTTTGCTACCATTAAGGTATTACGCAACCATTAGAAATCATTTTTTTTGTATTTAGGGATCCGACGCTAATTATTATGTTAATATTTTCAGTTTAAATATTTATTTGGCCTAATTATTTTACCAATTTTTCATTTGCAGTGCATTTGTGATTGATTTGAAAGCTATATTCGGTCGTTGCGTCCCGAGTTTGATTTCCGGCTGTGATGACTTTGGTAAAAAAAACTTGGTTCGATGTTCCATAGCATGGATGGCGAGTGCGCTGTTTTCTTCTTGCAACCTGTTATGCAGCCATGAGAACCACAATACCTATTCTGAGCCCTGTGTTAATTGGTCATAAGGTATTTTTAATAATGATGTTGGCAACGACACCCTACCTACTGGCATTGTCGGTATATGGAACTGTAACTTATATTTGTTCGTTCCGTCCCGAGTTCGGTTTCCGGATGTGATGACTTTTGTAAAAAAAATTGTGTTCGAGGTTAGATAGCAAGGAAGGCTACTGCCCTGTTTGCTACCATTAAGGTATTACGCAGCCATTAAAAGTCATTTTTATTTGTATTTAGGGATCCGACGCTAATTATTATGTTAATATTTTCAGTTTAAATAATTATTTGGCCTAATTATTTTACCAAATTTTCATTTGCAGTGCATTTGTGATTGATTTGAACTGGCATTTTTTCCAGGTAGGTCTCTTCTCGATCTTCTTGAATCGTGATTGATGTTATTGATCATCGATCATCGATCATATATAATATAACGTGTGTCCGTTTATTTCTTTTAAAGTTATTGATCGTCTATGATATTTTGCATGATTGTAATTTATCATTCATTTATGTGGCTAAGATGTAATTTAAAAATTCTGTTTCTATTTTCTACGTTATTTTAATTTATCTTAATTTAATTCATGTGGCTAAGATGTAATTTAAAAATTCTGTTACTTTTTTTTACGTTACTTTAATTTATCTTAATTTACTTTTTAGGTCAACTTTCTGTTCCTAATTTTTTAAAATTCAAAACCCATAAACATTTTCTAATATATTTATATGTGGAAATTATCAATCATCTAAAAATAGTTTTCACTGAATTTTCTATTTTAATAAAGAATTCATTTCAAATGTATATTAAAATAACAAATTTCTTTTCGTAAATTAACTTCCCAACTTCTATTATAAATAACACATTTGACATATTACACTTTCATTCACATCTTACTCACAAACTTTCTCTCAGAACAATGTATGTAAATCATTTTTGTTTCATTTTAATTCAGCAGTTTTTTATATTGTCGATTAACATATTGCGTTGATGATTACACCATAATGTTTTCTTTATTATTCATTTGCAGAAATGGAACAGCCTGCTATTACACTTCTCAACAATGTTGATCTTAATGTTGATGATTACACTATCAGAGTCCGCATTGTCCGATTATGGACAAGACCTGCCTTCAACAATCCTCGAAAGATTTACTGCTACGACATGATTTTCATGGTCCAAGAGGTTTGTTTATATACATTTATAAGTTATGTATATATATATATATATTTTTTTTTACTTTACACATTATTATAACCCGTGCTGTTGCAGGGCACCAAAATGCAGGCATTTGTACTACAAAGAAACGCTACCGCTTATGAGCACCTTCTGAAAGAAAATCAGTGTTTAACTATTCATAACCCATTAATGGGTGAGAAACGCCAGAAAGTTAAATACGTTCATAGTACGTTGAAGATCAATCTAAATGAGAACACTGTTGTTGAGGCTTACACCGAGCCTGTTGGTTTTGAATGGGGATTTGATTTTACTCCATTTGATTCTATTCTGGAGGACCCAGATGACGACGGCAAGTCTTTCAAAAGTCCAATTCGTAATTTATTTAAAAATCTAATCCGATATGAAAAAAGTTTGGAATTTCGGTATATATCTTATTTAGTTTCTACTATTTTTATTTTTAGATGTAATTGGGTTTGTGGTCAAGAGCATTCCTGCTGAGGGTAAGAGTGATAATAACAACGGCAAAGAGGAAAACAAAGTTACCTTTATTCTTGAAGACTTGCAGTACGAATACATTTACATATATTTTTATTTGTTTTAGTAATTTTATTTTTTGACTTATTTTGCAAATAACAAGTTACTTATTAAATTTTTTATATAGGCACCATCAGATTTTTGTTACACTATGGGATGGTTATGCTGATCAAATTCGAGCATTTGAGAGGAACCATCCAGCGGAAAAGAATGTTGTGGTCTTTATTCAGTTTGGGAAGTACATGTTTTGGGGAGGTATATTCTATCTGATCAATGTCAATTATCTTTTAGCAATGTATTTAGATGTATTTGATCTATCCGTTTATTTACATGTTTTTTTAATACACAGGATATATGAATGTCCCCAATTTGTATACTGTAACTCGAGTGTTCATCAACAGTGACATTCCCGAGATTTTTGATTTTAAGAAAAGGTTTGTATTCGTAATACAGTTTTCTATATTATAGTTAACATACAAATTACTGTCACTAACTTTGTTATGTGTTTATAGTTTTCTTGCTCAGATTTCTGCTTCAACGTCTTCCGGTTATTCTGGGTTGACTTCTTCTGTTATAAAGTCACCTATTGACGAATATCTTAAAGATTTCACCTTCAGTACAATTGGAGCTTTAAGCGGAATCGAAGGGGTAAGTTGTACACTTTTTAGCTATTTTATAGTATAGTTTTATCGTAATAATTGGTTAAAAGTATGTTTAACTATTCTTTGGTGTGCATAGAAAAAGGCTGTTATTATCCTTGGTACAATCAAGAGCTTCGCATCGGAAAGCTCATGGTTTTACAATGCCTGTAAATCTTGCAACAAAAAGGTTTTTACAAAAACTATTTGCAAGGAGAAGCAAGATGGAAGCGAAGGTTTTGATGAAGTAACTGTGTTGGAATGCCAGACTGATCGTTGTAATAAAAAGACCGTCACCTCTGTTCCCAGGTAAATTTATCACTTTATTCTTTTTTTGTCCTCATACTATACTTTGATTGTTAACTAAAACGTTAACAAATATTGACAAGATCAAAGTTCCGATACGTGTTCAGGATTGTACCGGGATTGTCACTTTGACGTTGTTTGAACGTGAAGTTGTGAAACTGCTCAGTGTTTCTGCAAATCAGCTTTTAGATAACAACATAGAGGTAAATGTACTCGTGGATTATACATTTCGTATTTCGTTTTTTATTTTGTTAAAAATACTATGAATGTTGTTCAAGATCAAGTTTTTACATTTGTCAAACAGTTGGCTAGCGAAGGAAACTTTCCCAAAGAGTTTAATGCTTTGCTAAATCGGAAGTTTGCGTTCAAGATAGCCATAGGTCCTTATAACCTCAAAAACAAAGCAGATGGCTACTCTGTTTCAAAGTTGACTGAAAATCCAACAGTCATGTCCGAGCTTGATCACCATTTTGATGCTATGCAGGTTATTTCTACCTTTCAACTGTATTGGTATAAACTGTTATACGTTATATTTATATGTTAAGTCATTAATTATAAACTGTATTAAAAACAGCCTGTTGAGGAGGAACCGTTAAATGTTGTTTCTTCTGATTCAAATCCAACTGTTAAGGTTCATGTTAAGGTTTGTGAGCTATATGAATTTAATATTTGCTGGAACATTTTGTGGCGTATTTTTTTATTTCATCTACTTACCTTTTTATATATTATTTACAGGATTCTGTTTCCCGTACGGGTGATGATGAGACTCCGATTTCTAATTTGAACAAGAGCATGTTTACCACACCCTCTGGTCCTGTCAAGAGTAGTTCTGTGACGATGATGGAAAAGGAACTTAAGCGTAATCTGGATGCCGTTTATGATGTGGATTTTTGTTCTTCGCAGTCGTCTACTAAACCGCGTAAGAGTGATAGCGACATGGAGGAAGATGCGAATGTGACTGTTGGGCTTTTGAAGCCAAAGATCGAGAAGTAGTCTGTCGAATCTAATAATCATCTCAATGTGTTTGAACAATTTAATTTTCCCCTTTTGTTTTCATTATTATTCTTAAGTTTGAACTGTGGTTTTCATTGCTTGGGTACCGACTATGTATTCGGTGTCTCTTTTGTGTGGTTTGTTATCGTTATATGAATAAGAGATGATTTTATTAAGCAACCTTTGCATTTATATTTACTTTTAAATGATTTATAGTGCATTATCATAAATTTATATACATCACATTAATAATGTTTACTTCGTAAATCAAAAACAAATCATACGTTTAATGGTATTGTATATTGTTTAACTGATATCAACAATACTATAAAGTATGAATCTTAAGTAAAATTGAAGGTTACATTTGTATGACTAAATACTTTTTTTAGCCATTACTTATGTAATCATACAAAAATATAAATTTTTGTTTATGTTTCTTATCCTTAATAAATATTTTGTTTTTAATTGTAATCCAAATTTTTGTATTTCAAACTTTTCTTACTTTAGGACCGATTGTCTATGTTTGTAACTACTTATTGTGGTTTTCGATTTAAGTGATATCATTTTTTTATATCGTATGGATTTTTGTTTTTTCCCTAATTTTTTTTCTTATTTGTAACACATTAGTTTTTATATCCTGTGATAACTAAAAATTATAATTTCCAACACATAGCAATCACATATAATAAAAACAAAATCATTGTAAACACATCAATCAATTTACAAATACAGAGGAATACATGATACAAAAAAATGAACAAATTTATTTGTTGAAATAAACTTATTATTACATGTAGATGTAGATTGTTTCTATTTATCTTTTTGTGTATGTAAAAGTAATTATCGTTTCCATTTTGTATCACATATGCCTATCATATATCAATCCCAATTATATTTCATAGATATTTGTTAATATGGTCTAATTAATGATATATATCATTCCATTTATAATTCTTTTTTCCTATAAGTAACAACAACATTTCCCTCAAATACATATCAAATTATTTACTCTTTTTGTGTTTCTTCAAGAAGGTAGTATCGAAATAACTTATTTAATACCCACTCTCTTTTGATGTATGAAAAATAACTAATTTAATTTGATTATTATATGTGTATATTTTTGCTAGGTTTGTTCGTATCATGGAGAATATCCCGTTCGATTTGGTGCTCATGGAAATTTTTTAGGCTCCCTCTCAAATCAGTTGGTCGGTTCAGAACTGTATGTAAAGATTGGTATGAAGCACTAAGAAGTTTTGAATTTATGATGAAGCATTCGACCCGCGTTAGTAATAGATTGGTAATATCTTTTTGTCATATAAGAAATAGAATGAATTTAAATTCATATTTATATTTATATTTATATTTATATTTAACACTGCTTATAGTAATTGTCAAACTCTTTCCGATTTTTGTAACAGGAAGAACTTCTGGAAGAAGGCATTCATCCGGATCCGTATCTCATTTGATAATATGAGGGGGCCTTCATTTGTTTTATCGTGTTCTTCTTTTGGAATAAATATCCGTTTTTTATATTTATGGATAATAATCGTACTTATTTCTTTCATTTAAGTTTGCATAATGTTCGGTGTTTTATGTTTTCATTATCTTAATACAATGGCATGAATTTCTTATATCTGAATTGTTTTTTATATTTGTTGTTCTCAATATGTATAACAATCATTCGTGGTCACAAACCCTTATTGCTAGAATACATGATTGGTATCAAATTACACGTAAAAAATTGTATTTTTAAATGTAATATTATCAAATGTAAGATGTAAGATTTAACCGTGATTTGATTATTGTTAATTATAACGTACCATAATTACAAAACGTATATTAGGTAGGTAGGAAACATAGGTTATTTTAATTTTAATTTGGAAAACTTAACAACCTTATAAACAAAAATATTTTATAATTTTGACGATAGTTAACGGTTACAAATTCTTGGTTGTCCATGTCATTGTGATATATTAACCGAAATAAGTCAACTGTTTTTTTTAATTAATTTTGGGAATTCATCAATTAGCACAAGTTACCTTACGAATATTCTATTATTTTTTACAGTTGTTACATTTTCATATTATATTAATTAACTTTGATAATAAATAACATTTAATATTATATTAGTATGGTAATATAGCAATGTTTGAAAAAAATATAACACGCTTTAAATCCGTAAACTGGTTCAGAATGCTATTGGTTGACACCGTAAGTTTTCATCTATATTTGTATGTCGCAAATTATTTGGATTCCATTAAAATATTGAATTAAAAATGTTTATTAGAATTTTTTTTGGTTGATTTGTTTTTTTATGTATTTCCTATATCGTTAATCAATCAAATATAAATTGAAATAGATCTATGCTCCATTTATCTAATTTTGGAGACAATATTTTTATTCATTTTCTTATTTAATGGATTATATCTTATATATCATATTCTTAAAATAAAATATCCGCATTAATTTTAAAGTTTACCTTCCAATGCAATTATAAATAAAGCAAATTTTAGTTGGTCAGATTATTTGTGTTGAGAGAAAAGGTAATTATCTCCAACTCGGAATTTTGGTTTGGTTATTTATCTTTCATTAGGTTTTGTTTTTAATTTTCCATTCATGTTCATACGATTCATTATTGCTCTATTATATGTTTTGTAGATCATTCATGCAACTTGGTTGCTTACTTCACAAATTCGAGTACATAATTCTCATCAATTGTTTCTTATGAAATATTTTGTAGGATGGAACGTCTTGAATTTGAAATGTTTGCTAACAAAATCCTATCAAGGCTACCAACAAAGTGTGTTGCTCGATTAAGATGTGTTTCCAAACAATGGCGTTACGAATTGTCATCACCTTTGTTTGCGATTATTCACTATCGCCGTATGGCTAGTTATGAAGATCGTAAGCTTATCACGTTGACCAAGTCATCAATTGATCTTCATAACTTGATTGGAGGAAAGGTAGACATTTCTTCAAGGAAGATTATTTCCTTCCCCGTTGACACCTCTCTTTCCAATCTAACCATTCTTGCTTCTCAATATGGCCTTTTACTGATGTGCATCCAATTTCTACCAAACGAATTGATTCTTTGGAATCCAACCACTAACCAATTTTTGAATTTGTGTGATAAGAAACCTAAACGTTTTTTTGTTTTAAAGAAAGATGCAGTTGGGATTTATATTGATTCATCTAACGATGTTAAAATATTACTTCTCCAACGTCTTATGGATGATGTTGTACCGCGTGTGTATTCTCGGAACACATGTGAATGGAAAACTTTAGCTTTCTTGAAAGGACCGGATTACGCTTCAAGTTTATATTGGTGGTCTTCCGGAACTTTATGCAATAATGTTTTATATTTTCCATCTCCACACTATTGGACGCCTGCTAAAAGTTATACGATTGCTTTTTATGTGGATTCTGAAACTTTCTCGAAGGTTTCCATACCACAATGTACTGATGTTATTGGTCACCAAAGCAGTTTTTTCAAAATCCGCAACACACTTCATATGTTTATTGTTGGAAAGACCCCTGATAAAAATGTGAAGCTATTTTAATTTGAAGATGAACTATGGTCAGAAGTGTCGTCTTTTACAAACGTAAATTTAATTTCATTTGATTCATGGCGTAACAAATTAGCTGAGAAAAAGGTGACACTTGGTCTTTTATGACCGATCGGTGTAGTATTCTTGAGATACAAATTGGACTGAAAGATTTTCAATACTTACGAGACGCTAAGACCTTTCAAGGACTATACAATGTAGCATCGTTTGAAGAGACCGTTGTCTCGCCTATTTAGTATTTATAAGTTGATGTTACCAATATTATTTTGATTTACTATCGATATTAACACTTTAGTAAAGTGTCGTATTTCCAATTTCCAAATCATTATAAAATAAAAGATTTAAATATTTAGTCATTTGATAATTGTAATTTATGATTTTTTTTTAATTCTGTATTGATTTGCATTGGTCACTTGCATTCTTTATTACCAAATACCATCATTGATTAAGATCCATCCAAAAAAGACACAAGTGATAATTTAAAAATAGTATATGCTATCTTTATTACTATTATATGGTAACACCACCATTAACAATAATTATGATCTTTGGAAATTTTTTATATTGTAAATCATACAAAATTAAATCTATTAATAATACTTATGATCGCCTATATAAAATTAATATAGTATTGGTAATGTCCTTCAAAATAAAATATGGTAATCGTAAGACCACCCGTAGTGGGGCGGTATTTTTTAAAAAAATGAAAAAAAACGCCCCTCACCCCATTACGCTAGGCGTTATCCGGCGTTGTTTTTCAAAAAAATGCATTTAAGCATTATAATGAAAACGCTGAAGTTGTTGGGGGGATTTTGCATGTGGCCAATGGGATTTCTCCAATGTTTGACTAGCCACTGTTTGCTTTATATTTTTTTTATTTTTATTTTTTAATGATTGGAAGGGGCATTATTAGGTATTATTCCCACTACACCACTTTCGCAATAACGCCCTATGCTGACTGGGATGACACGTGTCGAATAATGCCCTGTGGTGGGGGCATTATTTTTCTCTACCACTACGCATGGTCTAATGGCAAAGAAAAAATATGACATTGGTAACCTAAATTCATCATTACCCCTCAACCATCATCTCAAACATCTCTTACACTTCTTTATTTTTCTATTTATCATAAAATCTCTGTTTAATGTTTGAAGAAACCCATTTGTTCTTAGCAAAATCAAGTTCGGGGAAATTTTTGCCTTCGTTGCATCATATCCTAATCGGTAAGTTAACCGCACTTACTATCTGTTTAGACGTTTATTTTGTTACGCTTCTCCGGGAAGCTTATAATAAATTCTTGAATCATAATGCTAATCAAGAATATTGGTATTTGTTTTACATCCACAGATATGCATGTTATTTTATCTGAACATTCTTGGTTATAAATCTCATTTTAGTTACTCTTTTCATAAAATTGTGATATATTTTGTTTTTATGCCTATATGGATGCAAAGTTGTAGTTCGTTGAACATATCTAATATTAATTATCCCGATTAATCAGAAATTATTGTTTCATTTGCAGATGTTGTTGTTTGTATCTTATTTATTAACGAAAGTCTTTTGAAGTTTGTATTGTATAAGTTGCATAAACTACATGTTTAAATGTGGTTAACCTTTAGTCGAAATTATGTTTTACCTTTAAACTGCATCTTTTATCTCATGCTTACTATCCTCTCGGAATTAATATTGTTTTATTTTAAATGTTTGATGTTTCGATGAATGTTTTCAAAATTTACTATGTTTATTCAGTGTTAGATTATTGTTTTAGGCCTATATGGATATAATATATAGTTTCTTGAATATATTTAATATTATTTTTCTGAATTAATGATATATTATTTTATGATATTCAGATTATATTGTTTGAATCTTATTTAGTATAAAAAGTCTTTTTATTTTTGTAATATATCGGTTCCAAAATCTGCATCTTTAACTGTAGTTACTCTTTTCATTAAAATTTTGTTTTATGATTAATATGTATTGATATTTAAGAATATTGCTAACGCTCACTTTCACTTAACAATTTTTTGAGTTCAATTGCTGGTTGTGTTCATAATGGGAGACAATTCCGATGATGAGGTTCTTGAAGTATCTCGTGATCAGTTCGTTAATAAACTAGACGGGGTAATCTACTAATATCTGTATACACATTATTTATTAATAGTTATCTAGCACTAATTATTTGCATTTGTCCTTTATAGGCCTTACATAAAGATTATGGCTTCATGTTTTCACATGAAGAACCAAATGTCCACCAGGTAATCGTATATTTTATAAATGTCTATGTATACATAAAATTCATCTGAATTTAAACAATCACAGGTAATCATTTACCTTATGTATGTTAATGTAAAATGTGTCATTGAAACAGGATATTTGCATTCAGGAACAAAATGCTATCACCATAAATGAGGGACTTGGAGAACCAAGTAAGGGTAAACAACATGACGTTGATTGCACTTCCAAGGGATTTATAGCGGAAGGATCCCCATCTCGCACAAAAGATGTAAGTTTATCAATTTATACAAATAATCTTCATTTGTTAACAATAATATGGCATCGTTTTGAAAACAACAACTTTTTCAATCATAAAGGTAAAGAAAAATGTAAGCTCGGTTGGTACTTCCATGTCTAAGAGGCGTTTACCTGGAAAGAAATCTGAAAAACACACTATTCCTGAAGATCCGGAGTTTTGTCACTTTACACGTAGAGGGGAATACAGGCTGGTATGATTTTTGCTCAATCAATCTTTAAATTTACATTGTTTGTCGATATTATTTGATGTTTAAAATTTATGCATTTTAATCCACGTTGTTACATGCAGCGTCTTCCGGTCCTGGTATCAAACCGCACAGGGTTTACAAAGAAGCTTCATACACTAAAGTTTGAAAACCTGCAGGGGCAGGTTAGTATTTATGAAGTCAAACCAGAAAAAAATGGAAGTGCATTACGCTATTCAGTCATAAACTAGCCTAGATTTATGGCGGAAAATAATTTGAATGATGGCGTCATGCTTGATTTCACTTATGTGACTTCAAAAAAACCGTCATCTTAAAAAATGACCGCTCTGTCTAAGCCAAAGTGCACCTATCTTTTATAAGCTGTCTTTTGAACAACTGTTTGGTCTTTGTTTTGTTAACTATCTTTTGAACATGTACCTTTATCGACTTTTTTGATAATAGACTTTTGTATGCTACTTAACTTTTGTGTATATATCTTGAATGTTTATGTTTATTACTACAACTAAAAATTTCTATCAAAATTGCAGTTGACTTTATGACTAAAGATAACATTTAGTGTCAACTTTCGTATAGACATTTGTGTGCTACTTAATTTCATGCAGTATCTTATTTATCAAGATAAACATTAAATTAAACGCATATTAGTATTCCATTTAATCTAGAATAACAAATTAACTTGGTTTGTTTTTGTAAATAAATTTAATACATATACTATACATATGGACATGTTAAATATAAAAAAATTAAAATTTATTAGCAGACGAGTAGAAAATCAAATCTATATAATTATTAAAACAAACAATTTCAAAATAAAATTCTAACTAAGGTCAACTTTTTTAGTTTATTAAATTTTGTAAATTTTTTAAATCAAAGAATATATATGTTCAAGGAATTGACTTTGTGAATAGAGTAACTATTAATAAGGTATATATTATCGTGAGTTACTTTAGATATTAAAATCAAAGAATACCAAATTTTTAAAGAGTTGACTTTCTTAAGAGAATAACGATTAATAAGGTGCTTTTGAAATCAAAATCAAAGAATACCAAATTTTCAAGGAATTGACTATCTTAATATAGTAACGACTAATTACTTTCTTAATGGAGTAACGATTAATAAGGTATATGTTATCATTAATTATTTTTTTCCTTATTTAATCTAACATCTTAAATAGAACAAACTATTTTCAAACAAATTATAGAAGATAAAACTTTGTATTCATACGTTTAAATTTAGGCAAACTTTCTTAATTTAAAATATATAGTTTATACGGAAATTGCACAATCACATACAATTAGTTACAATTATTTATTTATTTTAATGAATGTCGAATTTAAAATTATAATTAGCTACATCATTTTGCAAACTTTCTTACTTTACAATATATACTTTATATGGAAATATGGAAATTGGTCAATCACATACAATTAGTTACACTTATTTATCTATTTTAATAAATGTCGAATTTAAAATTATAATTAGGTACATCATTTCCAAACTTACATGGCCACATCTATTATAAATACCCTTCTCCTACCTTTTATTTCATACACATCCAACCTTCTTACCTTCTTTCATCGATACACACACAGAGGTATGAGTATTATGGATGTTATTATAATTCATCATTATATATTATTGTCTAAGTAATATAATATGTATTTCTTTATCATTGTTATTGCATTTTGTTTTAATAATAATGAAGTTGTTTCTAATGATATTATAGTATTGAATGTTCATAGTTGTATTCTTTTCTGTTGCATAATTGCTAATTCAAAGTTGTATATGTTAATCTTATTTAATGTTAATATGAATCTAAATTAAATGATAGTGTAGTAATCAGTTTATATAAAATAAATATATTTCAACGTCACTTATTTTTTGTTCAAGATGTAGATGTAGATATGCTGAATTCTCTTAGTCACCCATTCTAAAATTACTATACGTATACTAATATCTTTTATGTATACAAATATATATATTTTTATTTTTATGTTGATCCATTATAATCAATTACGTTATACGTTGTTAGATTTTAGATGTTAGGTTTTTACATTGTTAGACAATAATATAAATGTTTTCATTATTTAACATAGTAAATCGTTAATTTTTATTTTATATAATCTAAAATAAACAAATACTCACTGTATAATTCTATGTCATTAAAATATATATGCAATTTATTATTGCTAGATCCTATTGTTCAACATGAAGTTACAATTTAAATATATGTATCCTTTTAATTTTAACTAATTGTGTAATATTAAATTGATTTCAATCTTAATACAATTTTTAATTTCTCTTGGTGTGTATGCTATCAACCTTATGTGAACTTATTTTTTCAAATATCCCAACTGTATTTTTAATTTTCAATATATTCTTATATAGTAATACTTATTTCTTTTTTATAAACATTTACATACATCAATTGTATTTCATTTGTTAGGTTTTATATTCTAGCACAATAGATCGTAAAATGGAAAAGATTGGCATGGAAATGGTTGTCGACGAGATTTTCGCAAGGCTCCCTGCCAAAGCTATAGATCGTTTCAAAAGTGTTTCGAAATATTTTCGTAAGGAACTATCAACTCAAAATTTTGAGTTGAAGCATTCTCGACGGACTGGAAATTCACTACAAAAGAAACTACTCTCCTTGAAACATAAGTCGATAGTCGTTGACGACATAGTAGGTGGGAATTTGGAAGTCGATACAAGCAAAACCATAACTTTTCCATACAATATCCATCCTTCCTTCTTACGTATTATATCGTCTTTTAACGAACTGCTGTTAGTTTGCAATGAAAGGATTTTCTGTGAGCTCATCCTTTGGAATCCAACAACGAGGCGCTTTAAATTGATATCCGACGACTATTTTAATCATCGTTTTGATCGAAACTCCGATACCGGTGGAATGCACTTTGACGAGTTCAACGATCTCAAAGTGCTTCACATCAAGTGTTACCGTAACGTCGCTACTGCCCGTGTTTATTCACGACGTCTTGAGTCATGGAGAAAAATAAATTTCGTCAACGGATCTAAATTTGCTTCATCGTCTTATTCATGGTCTTCTGGAACTTATTCCGGCAAAACCATATATTTCATGGTTTCAAATTATTGGTTTCCACCTGGCGAGAGGAACATAGTTATTTTCGATGTTCTTTCTGAATCTTTCAGTGTACTTCGTTTTCCTGAGCGTATGGAAGTCAATCCTTGCCAAGGACATTTTCTAACCATTTCGAACAAGCTGCCTGTGATTGTCGTTAGACGGGCTGATGAAGTAATTGCTGATTTGTTCAAATTTGAACATGATGACTGGGTCAAGGTGTTTTCTTTCGATAAGCCTCACATAGTTGATTATCAGGCAAGGCAGCAAAGGACAAATATAATTCAAGACAACAAGTGGCTGATAACAAGTATTTGGGGTGATATTGTTGAAGTTGACTTGTGCAATGAATCTTTCAACTACCTCCAACATGTCGACAACTACAACGGTCCGAAAGGAGCCTTATTTATCGAGACCATTGTTTCGCCTATCGAATCGAAATTATGATTGTATTTTATACTTTTTTTGTGTTTTGGTTCTCGAACTTTATTATTTGTTTCAAGTATCTGATGTTATTTGCTTTTGCATGGTTAATAATAAAATAACTTCTTATTCTATTGCATTTTTCCATATGTATAATAAATGTATGCAGTAACTTATATTTCAGTTTGGTCTTATGGAATGATATTATTTCAAACTTTTGTCATGCTACTATTGCTTCATTGTATAATGCTATTTTAGGATAACATAAGCTACATATGAATTAGTATCTTAAGCTTAATTTCGACAATCTGATCCTTAATTTCAATTAAAATGGAGTGAAATTTTGGATTGTCGTATTCTTACATCGTACCAGAATTTCAGGAATGTCTAAAAGAAAAAATTACGACTCTTCATCTGTATCTAATAACACCGGAAAGGAAAACATTTCAAGCGGTAATGTCGTAAATTTAACACTTCATTCATCTTTCATAATATTTGTTTATGAACATGTTTAACTTTTATATAATCATTTTAATTACAGATGCTACAGCTTTTGTACCTACTAATCCATCCTCCAATATTACATCCGGTATGAATCTAACTACGCAATAATATAAGTTATTATTTAATGATAGATATTAGTATTTTATACATAAATTAGCTTTGCCATTTCCCAAAGAAAATAAAGTAAATTTAATATATTATACTACGATTAATATTATGACTATCAGCCATGTCTTAAAAATTATTGCGTTTTACTAAAGTTAACATCCTTTTTCTTCCCTTACAGTTCGTCGAGGAAGAAGACCACTATCGACCATTACAAACGGTACTACTTAACAATATGTTTTACTTTGATGTGTTTTTAACTTTAATTTTAACTTTCTCTTAAAGTATATTTTGCAATTTATGTATGCTTTTTTATTTAAAAAACATCATTGTTATGCATTTATGTGTTAAATTATTAATTGCGATCTCTGTTGCTTGTGTTGTAGCTGTTATCCCCATTGTTACTCAAGATCAGAAAAACAGAGTCGGAAAATAAGGAAATTATTATTGGATAACAAGAGGTGTTATTTACATGCACGTACATCAGATTCTGTCAAAACTAATGTCACAACCAATGATTCCATAATAATTCCGTTTGGTACGCGCATTGTTACAAAAGACTTATCGGTTTTATCAGAAGGTTAATTATTATGCTTCTTTTTAATAGCTGCCTTTAAACTAACATATAATACTAAACTTGCATTTTACAATATTGGTATCTATATTTATTTTAACTGAATCGTATGTTTTATTTTCATGCTTTCTTTATTTCCCACCTTCTATTGTATTTGAATACATAGATAATAGCCGATTAAGGGAAGTAATTTTGGATAATAAAAGATCTCTTACGAGACCCATCATATCAGACACCAATATAAATTTACCGACTTCTTCTCCAGCCAAGTCAACTCCAAATGTCATCGCCAATGTTACAGCAACCCCACCATTCATGCCAAGAAGTAAGGACTTATTAACCTCGATATATTTCACTGTTATGCATTGTGTGTTAAATTATTAATTGTGATCTCTGTTGCTGGTGTTGTAGCTGTTATCCCCATTGTTACTTAAGATCAGGCAAAACAGAGTCGGAAAATAAGGAAATTATTATTGGATAACAAGAGGTGTAACTTACATGGATGTCCATCAGATTATGTCAATACTAATGCCATAACCAATGATTCGATAACAACTCCTGGTACGCGCATTGTTACAAAAGACTTATCGGTTTTATCAGAAGGTTAATTATTATGCTTCTTTTTAATACCCGCCTTTAAACTAACATATAATACTAAACTTGCATTTTACAATATTGGTATCTATATTTATTTTGACTGAATCGTATGTTTTATTTTCATGCTTTCTTTATTTCCCACATTCTATTGTATTTGAATACATAGATAACAGCCGATTAAGGGAAGTAATTTTGGATAATAAAAGATCTGATACGAGACCCATCATATCATACACCAATATAAATTTACCGACTTCTTCTCCAACCGAGTCAACTCCAAATGTCATCGCTAATGTTACAGCAACCACACCATTTATGCCAAGAAGTAAGGACTTATTAACCTTGATATATTTCTATGTTCTTTATATAAATTAATATCTTTAGGATTTTTTATAAACTTTGTTTGTATATCTTAATAGGTAATGTTAGTTGTATTACGAACAATGTCACTCAACCAACAAACTGTACTCCAGGTCATATTTCTTTTAACCTGACATCATTCACGGGCACCTCCAGTATGCTTCGAAATTCATCTTTGGAAAGGTTGTCATCCGGAAAACGAAAGTTAATTAGCACACATCGAATTACATCTCCAATACCAATTATGGATTTCAATACAGAGGAAATCGTAGATCAAGATCCGTTCAAGGGTCTTTCAAAAGGTACATGTCTAATGATTTGTAGTATCACCTCTGTAAACTATTAAATGTTACAACTATATATTCTTTTTCTTATTAAATCACTATTTTATTTGCTTTTTATTAATTTTCAAAATAGATTATTTGGATCATGGTGACCAATGCGTTACCTGTGAAGTATGTAATGCAAAGTTATGGGATGCAGAAAAAGGAAGAGGAAGAAGAAAGGATGGAAAAATGTGTTATTTCTTATGTTGTTCTTACGGCATAGTAGAGCTTCCAGATTACAAAGATGCCAGAGGAAGTTATCGGATCCTATTTAGTAACAAAAATAAGGAAAGCAAGCACTTTTTGAAAAATATTCGCCGTTACAATTCCATGTTCGCATTTACTTCAATGGGTGGTAAGGTTGACTCAACGGTTAACAGAGGCAATACTCCTTTTTGCTTTAGAATTAGTGGAGAAAATTATCATACAATTGGAAGTCTTATGCCAAACAACGGAGCGCAACCAAAATTTTGCCAACTATACATATACGATACTGAGAACGAACTTTCAAACAGGCAAGCGATATTTAGGTAATTTCCATTGAATATTATTAACATACATATATCTATTTACCTTATTCTTTTGTATTTTATGACAATCTTAATAATATTTGATAACATTTGTTAACAGTCGTTCAGAGGATGCATCATCTTCTTATTCTGCTACTCTTGATCGTAAGTTAATAGAACATATAAAAGATGTTTTAGATAACGACAATGAGTTGGTCAAAACTTACAGAAGAGTTAGGGATTCTCTTCAAGACAGCCCTCATGTAAATTTGAAGCTTCGCCTAATCGGAACAAGAGAAAAAGATGGTCGGACGTATAACTTACCAACGGCGGGTGAGATTGCCGCTCTCATTGTTGGAGATATTGAAAATGTAATTGACAATAGAGATATTGTGGTTGAGACTCAAAATGGTACACTGAAGAGAATTAGTGAGTTGCATCTGTCATATCTCGCACTACAGTATCCGATTTTGTTTCCGTATGGAGACGATGGCTACAGAATTGATATCCCTCACAGAGGTGTCATTGATGTTGTTAATAAGAAACGTCCAAATTGTACTATGAGAGAGTTCTTTTCTTATCGTATGCAGGATCGGAGAAATCAGTTTTCGCTAATATTGAATTCTAAAAGGCTATTCCAGCAGTTCTTGGTTGATGCTTATACTATGATAGAGAGCGAGAGACTTAGCTATATACGATATCAACAAAAAGATCTTAGGTCTGACACATATGAAAGCCTCCGTAAATTAAAAACACACGGTCAAGATGATATATCTAAGGCTGGAAAACGTATCTTCTTGCCATCTTCTTTTACTGGTGGAGCACCATATATGATGCAAAACTATTTAGACGCTATGGCTCTGTGTAAATGCTTTGGTTATCCGGATTTTTTTATAACCATAACATGCAATCCCAAATGGCCAGAAGTTCAACGCTTTCTCAAAGACACCAATCTCAGTCCAGAAGATAGGCCTGATATCCTTTCCAGATTGTTCAAAATTAAGCTTGATTCAATTTGCAAAGATTTAAAAAAGAATCATCTATTTGGCAAGGCTTCAGCAGGTACTGTTTTTAAAATTATATTCAAATTAATATTACCATTAAATGTAACAATTTGTTTGTTTTTTGTAGTTGTTTACACAATCGAGTTTCAAAAACGTGGTTTGCCTCATGCCCATTTATACTTATTCATGGAGCCTGAATCGAAATTACCTACGGTGGACCATGTTGATTCATTTATATGCGCAGAAATACCAAACATAAATCAAGATCCATAATTATTCATGCTTGTGAAAGAATATATGATACACGGTCCTTGTGGTAATGCTAGGTTGAGCTCTCCATGTATGGTTGATAGGAGGTGTTCAAAAGCCTTTCCCAAAGACTTTCAAGATCATACGACACTAGATTCAAACGGGTTTCCATTATACCGAAGGAGAAACAATGGTGCTTTTGTTGTGAAAAATAAAATTGTCCTTGATAACAGAAGTGTGGTACCGTACAACAAAAAATTAT
Source organism: Helianthus tuberosus (assembly GCA_030545235.1). NCBI lineage: Eukaryota > Viridiplantae > Streptophyta > Magnoliopsida > Asterales > Asteraceae > Helianthus > Helianthus tuberosus. The sequence continues at coordinate 102,261,320 of CM060438.1, read as the reverse complement.
TGAAAAGGTATCAAGCTCATATAAATGTTGAATGGTGCAATCAGGCCGCTTCGATAAAGTATCTGTTTAAATACATTAATAAAGGGCCTGATAGAGCCACTATAGCTGTTGTGCAAAGCGATAATCAATCTGAAGAACAAGTACAAGACGAGATAAAAGAGTATTACGATTGTCGGTATATATCAGCTTGCGAAGCATCTTGGAGGATATTTGCCAATGAAGTACATTATAGAAGACCTTCTGTTATAAGGCTTCCGTTCCATCTACCTGGCCAACAACCTGTTGTTTTCGGCCCTGACGAGGATATTAACTATGTTCTAAACAAACCATCTGTTAAAACTTCAATGTTTCTCTCATGGATGGAACGTAATAAAGACCCAAATGACACGTTGGCCAGTACACTTACATATGTTCCGTTCCCCAATTTTTATGTTTGGAAGCTTGATAAGCGAGTCTGGGAACCTAGACAAAGGAAAACAGGAATTGGCAGGATTCATTCCGTCCCTCCGTCACTAGGTGAAGGTTATTTTTTGAGAATTCTGCTTAACAAGGTCAGAGGACCAACATCGTTTGATGACATTAAAACTGTTAATGGTCACGTTTACGATACATATAGAGATGCTTGCTACGCGCTCGGTCTTTTGGATGACGACTCCGAGTATGTGGAGGCAATAAAGGAAGCAAGTTTATCAGGAAGCGCTTCATATATTCGTAATTTATTTTGTACCATGCGTTATCCAGTAGTCTTTCTAGACCTGAGGTTGTTTGGGAAAGTTCATGGAAATACATGATAGACGATTTTTTATATAGACTTCGAAAATACCATCGAGACAGGTAACTTTTGTTTACATTAAATGTTAGTGTTTATATTATCAAATACATTATTTAATGTTTTAGTTATTATTTAAACTCAGTTATGTTATTATGATGAATTTGATATATGTTTTTAAGACGATGTTATTTTTCTTTCGTATTGCACAGCGTTATCAATTCCGGAGCACCAACTGAAAAACTATGCTTTGTGCGAGATTGAGTTGTTTTTACTGCGACATAATTCATCCTTGCGAAGATTTCAAACAATGCCATTTCCAGATGTGTTGTCTTCAGGTAGTTCAGATAATCGTTTGATATACGAGGAGCGGGCCTATGATACAACACACCTTGGAAATCTTTACGTTAGTCAGTTGACAATGTTAACTGATGAACAACGCTCTGTGTTTGAAGAAATTATGGCAGCAGTTAACAATGATAACGGTGGGATTTTTTTCCTTTACGGGTATAGTGGAACAGGTAAAACATTTCTATGGAAGACATTGTCCGCTGCAATTAGATCAAAATGTCAAATCGTCTTAAATGTTGCTTCAAGTGGAAATGCATCGTTGTTGTTAAATGGTGGCAGGACTGCACATTCCAGGTTTAACATACCTTTGAATCTTACTGAAGACTCTGTATGTAATATAAAACCAGAAAGTGACGTGTCTAAATTACTGCATGAGACGAAATTAATAATTTGGGATGAAGCACCTATGGTACACAAACATGCATTCGAAGCGCTGGATAGAACAATTAATGACGTTTTCAACATCGACCCATCTCTCAATTCAGACATCCGGTTTGGAGGTAAGGTAATTGTTTTTGGTGGCGATTTTAGACAAATATTACCTGTCGTTCCAAATGGTGGAAGACAAGAGATTGTTAATGCCTCCTTATGTTCGTCTTACTTGTGGAGTAAATGTAAATTGCTAAGATTAACAAGAAACATGAGGTTAACCGTTGGAAGGTCGACAACAGATATTGAAGAAATAAACAGTTTTGCCAAATGGCTTTTGGATTTGGGTGAGGGTAATGTTGGTGGTCCAAATGATGGGGAAGCAACTATTCAAATACCACAAGATCTTCTGATTACTGATGAATCTGACCCAATTGCAAGTTTAATTGATTTTGTTTATCCATCAATCTTGCAAAACATCAACAACCATAATTATTTCAGTGAGCGCGCTATACTTGCACCGAAGAATGATGTTGTGCACGAGATTAATGACAAGTTGCTATGAATGTTTCCTGGTGAAGAAAGAGAGTATCTTAGCTCTGACAGTCTTTGTCTGACCGAAGATGTAAATGCTACACAACAAAGAATATACTCTCCAGATGTGCTCAATGGTCTTAAAATATCAGGCTTACCAAATCATAGGTTGGTGCTTAAAGTTGGTGTTCCAGTAATGTTATTACGAAATATTGACCAACGGAATGGGTTGTGCAACGGTACAAGGCTACAACTAAAAAAGTTGTACAACCGTGTAATAGAAGTCGAGATAATATCTGGTGCAAATATTGGTACTTCTACATATATACCTCGAATTAATTTGATTCCTTCTGATAAAAAGATTCCTTTTGCTTTTCAATGGAGGCAATTTCCACTTGCCGTATGTTTTGCAATGACAATAAACAAAAGTCAAGGCCAGTCGCTTTCGAGAGTTGGTTTGTACCTGAAACAACCCGTCTTCTCTCATGGTCAATTGTATGTTGCTTTATCAAGGGTGAAAACAAGAGATGGGGTCAAACTACTCATACTTGACAACAATGGAAAACCTACAGATAAAACAACTAATGTTGTTTATAAAGAGATTTTCAACGAATTGTAATTGCTAAAGGTATAGCATTGCTTCTAATTAATTTCTAACATTTGATGATTACCAACAAAATACCAATAAGTCTATTAATGTTTTCTATTGTTCTATAATGTTTCTTTAAATAAAAGAAAACATACAGGAAAAAATCACATTTATTAGTGACTTTGTTTTTAGCCGTAATATGACGACGATGATAATATACTAAATCTTTTTAGCCTATTGTTTAAGGACTCTGCTGGTTAAATACACCCGCCCACATCGTCAACACCGGTTAGTTTCAAATACTTACGAATAGGTTGATTTGGTCAATGCATTAACTTTAATGGGTCATATTTTCTTAGTACAAGTTGTTTAAATTACTGTAGCCATTTATGTGATGCTTTTTCATATATTATTATAGGTTGATACGTTGATGGTATGATTAAATTTAAAGAAAGAATGTTATTTAACTACTCTGTTTAGTTTATATATTTTTGTAACAATATATTCACATTATGTTCTTATTCATGATTAGTATCAATATATTTAACTTTTTTATTGCATTTAGCTTATGGTTTTCTGTTCCATTCGATCTGCTATACATTGGGCTAAGGGACTAAGGGTAAACTAATATTACTATTTGTGAATATTTATTTTTTCCAAATTAAACAAAGTAAGACACACATTCTTTTCACTTATTCAAGAAGTTAACTGAATCTAAAAATGCGGTGAGTAGGCATGTTCGTGTCGTGTTGAAATGGGCCTGGGTCAAAACAGGTCCTTTTGCTGCAGGTTTAAAGGGTCAGCTGGATTGCTCCAACCGACCAAGGAAATGTATTATAAAAGTTAAACACAAAATAAAAATTTTAGTCTTTCTGTACAACTTTATATTATGAATAAAAACCATAATTATCTAGAATGTGTTGGATGTAGGATGTTTAATGGGTGGACCATTGAGGAGATTGCTGGAATGGTGGGAATGTTGATTTCGGTGCTTGGAATGGTTGGGATGACAATGTGTGCAGAAATCACGCGTCTGATAATGGAGATTGCTGGGCTGGTTGGGATGATGATAGTTATTAGAGTCATATGTTTGAATTTAGTGTTTTTCCTTTTCTTTAATAATTTTTGCGTGCTTTAATTTCAATAATAACGTTATTTTATTTGCTGTTAGATTGACAACTCAATTTGACGTTATTAAATCTCTCCATATATATTTGAATGTTTTTTTTTCACAGTTTAAAAATTTTATATATGTATTTGTAATTAATTACCTCTATTTAGTAATTCTAATCATCATTGCTGTTGTTCGTAAATAAGTATTATTTTTTGTCGTTGGATTGTACAAATATGACTATACAATTCATCACATCGTGTTCATGTTACTTGATTTTCTCATTGTATTTTTACATTGCTTATAAGAAACAAAACACTAATATGAAATATAGTATTTATCAAAGTATAGTTCGTGTTCATTATTTTTTGTAATATATTTATCATAAAGTAATATAGGAACTCAATCAGCCGATAAAATCGTAGTATATTGAAAAAATTCATATTATTTACATTTTACTAAAGCCATTTACGGCAGTACATTTCTTATTTAAACACTCTTCCTAATAAATTTTATTTCAATCAATTGATTTATTCGTTATCCATACACAACATTAGAAATAAAACAACTAATATGGTTTATAGAGAGATTTTCAACCATTTGTGATTGTTGCATATTCATGTATTTCAATTTGTGGTTGTAATCTTATATATTTGTTCGTGTTTTAATGTGTATGAAATTATAATATTTATGTTAACGGTGATATTAAAGATATTTTGTTTTCGCAACCCGTGAAATTCACGGGTACTTAAACTAGTGTTTTATAAAATTTTGAATATATCTTTGGAATGTGCTTAGTTTTATCCATGTTTTTATCAAAATTTTATTTAAAATAGAACGAGTCGGATATAATTGATTTTTTCATTCTTTGCCATAACAATCCAAACCAATTCTTTTGAATAACACTGGTACCGGTACCTGTTTTATTACTCCCTCCCTCCCATTTTAAATGTCCATCTTTCCATTTTTTGTTGTCCCAATTTAAATGTCCATTTCCAAAAATAGAAATGCAATTTCCAATATTGCCCTTAATATTACATACAAATATTTAATTTAAGTGGTATATAAAAGACAATTTAATTAACATAGCCTTCATTTTTCTACAAAAATTGAACATATTACATACACATTTTTTACATCCATACATGAGTAATATGAGTACAAAACTAAGAAAAGACAAAAACTTCTTTTCTTTCTTTTTCCTTAAGAACATGAAGCTAGAGTAAATATGAAGCTCTGTTTTTCTTCATTGCCACCAACAAACAAAAAAGACATGAAGCTCTAAATAGGATTCCTTTACTGGCCCAAATACGAAAGGACTTCATATATCAAGTTTTCGTCACACTCGATTTGTGACAACCCGAACTTTCGAGGTTAGTATCGTAACTATTAATCTGGTATTATTTTGTTGCACTGCGTCTTATCACACGTTACGATGATTACTCGCTCTGTTATTGTTCAACTGTAGCGTAAACGAAAATCAGTATTTGTATTGAATGTTTGGACCTTAGTTCTAATTGGGCCGTACTCCCACACGCACCGGCTTGCATGAGCCCGTATACTTGTACCCGAAGTGGGTATGGGCTGCTCCTTCACGGTGAGCCCTTGGCAAGCCCAAAAAGTGATCTATTGGATTGGATGGTTAGGAGTTTGCATTTATACACACACACATTACGTAAACTAATACACACAAATACATTCCAAAAACCCTAGCACATCTTTTACCCATTCATCTTTGGTGATCGGCTGTGGACGCAAACCCCCCTATCTCGAGACTCTATTTTATTTAACCTGCGCCTCCGGTTAGTTCCCGCACTTTAAGATTCCCTTGTGTTTATGAATTGTGTGTTAGTTGATCGTAGTATGCATGATTGGTATCGATTCATGAGTATGCTAGAGTTACATGATAATAGAAGTTAATTGCAAGTGATTTTTATGTGATATAATAACTGATCTAATGTGCCGAGTGTATGAAACGGACGTGATTGGTCTTGTGAGAAATCGGTTAGAATGTATGCGAAAGTAAACAATGATCGTATGTATGATTCATGAATTATAAGTTAGTTGGCGTAATGCTGGATGTTATGATCAGAACCTACTCTAGTGTTGCTTAGCAATATGATCCGAGTGTGTGTTAGTCTTGTCTAACTGATCCGAACAATAATGATATGGGTTGCTTATGTACGGGGTATTAAGCGAATAGATCATATATAATGATTCTGATTGTGTGTATAAAATCTATAGTGATATTAAACATAACTTGCACGATTTAATTATTATTTGACCAATGTTATGAACACTGAATGCATGAGTTGGGATTTTTGTTTTGGCCGAATACCCTAACAAGTTACATATATACATATCATTTAGGCAGACACTTGGTAAAGGGGTTGTTAGAAATATTGGGTTGGTTGCTTTATTTGGGCCAGCAATGTTGGGCCGAACAAACTGCTAAAGCAGTGGCCACGCATGATGTGAAATTGCTGGACAATAAATGTGTTACATTGGTTAGTAAACGTGTTCATACATTCCTTATCTTTGGACCATATAGGTGTAACAGTGGGGTTGAGGGGTGTACGGGCAGGTTACGTATGTATGTATATGATCTGTTGAGGAGTTACATGTTAAGCAGGTTCACATGTGGGGTTTATTATTATATTTTGATGATACGATTGTGGGCCGGGTAGTGCGGTTTGGACGGAACAGGAAAGAGTAGGCTGTACATGGATAGTTATATGTTTGTTTGGGCACTCAAGTGTTGAAAACGAGTGTTAACATTTGTTGTGTTTATATGCAAAGTGTGGGAATGTGTGTGTTGAATAAATGATCTGGTGTTCATGTGATTAATAATATCCGGTAACCATAATAGGTCTTGGGTGACTAACTGTGAAAGTACACGAATATCTAGTCTTACCGAGCAACCCAAAGGTGAGTTCACTGCATTTCTCAAGCATGCGTCCCGGTGGTTTGGGACAACTAGTAAACATTTGGAAGGGAATCTTGGGTAAACAGTTAAATTGGGTTTTGGTTATTGTACATGGAATCTATCAGTATTGGATTGCCTGTAGGGCAATGGGGTAATTAGTTGATAGCGCTATTAGGTTTGATAGCTCGCACCGGGCCGTAAGGACGGGCGCGAACTAATTATCTGGGCATCATTACCAATGCTTGGTTAGGGGCATTGGGGACTGGACACACTTCCAGGTTATTAAGGGACACACTTCCCGGATACATATGGGCACACTCCCTAGGGTATCTCAACAAGTCATGAACAACATCATATCACAACGTTGAATTGGCTTAACATATATCTGGTAACTACACACGTTAACAAAACCTTGAACTCACCAGCGTCGTCTGACACACTTGTTTGCATGCTTGTAGGTCGTTAGCTGAGGTACTTTGGGACTTGTTATCTGGAGCAGCTGGAGTGGGCATGGTCTTACAGGGCGTATTCATCTTAGTGATTTCTGATACATTACTTTGAGTTTCAAACTATTTACTTTGCTTTCGCTGATTACTTGGATTTTCATTTAAACTCACATACAGTATTTCATTTACAATTAAGTACTTTATCATTTAATCGAATGCGTTTGATATAATTAGTGGCTCATTGTTGGATCGTCGCACCCCTAATAGGGACATACCCTAGGTGGGAATTTGGGGGTGTGACACGATTTGTAGTGGTAAATTCCCTTGTCGTTCTAACTTACCTTTGCCGATATGCGGTGTTTTATAATTATTGCCACCTCGAACTTTCATGATCTCTTTCATGCATGTTTGTCATGTTAAAAACACTTTGTTAAGCTCATGTGATGGCATTCTTTCAAAAGACGTTTTAACAACACTAACCAATTCATCGATTGATCCTAAAACCCCTTGTTGCTGAAGAGATTGAATCGCCCGAAAAAAGCCGGAGTCTAACACATTTAAATCTGGACTGTTTGGAGGTTGAAAATATAGTCGGATATCAAACCCATCTTTAGATGCCTCGTACATGAACTCCGTATCATTGACATCAATATGGGGCTTTGCATTGTCTTGTTGAATGAAAATTGGACCCGTGTGATCTCTTGGCCATGTAGATCTAATAGCCGGTAGTACTTTCTCGATTAACCAAGACCTTGTTACTTCTTTAGACACCGATAAGATAGGTTTTGTTACTAAAGTTCCCGCAACACGATTCTTAATCGACCGTTTTGCAGGTTCCAAAGTTGTGAATGGGAATATACCGATCTTTCCCGAAAACACTTCATTACCCAATGCATCGTATCTTGGCCGTGCAACTGCGGCTAGAAACATCACTTTTGTGATAAACTTTTTTTATTTACATGTTCTTAACGGCTCATCCTCGTTGGGAACAAGGTAGTAACGTTTGGATGGTTTTGACATATAAAACCATTTTTCATCTATGTGAATCACATTAAACATATCATAAAATGTCGGACTAGCACTTAACAAAGATCGAGTAACCATTGATAAACAAAACTCTAACCTTGCTTTCTTATTCTGATCGGTTAAATCCGGCTTGATCGCATTTGTGTGTGGTCTTAAAGCTCTTTCTTTAATTCTTCTGTGCATTGTTGATTTTGAAACATTTAATGCTTTTGCTAGAGACCGAATATTTGTTCGACGACGTAGTGGGATTTGTGAGACATGAGTAAAATTGATTTGTATCCTTTTTCTTCTAATTACAATAGCCCTTTTTGAAGATACATCAACAACTGATCCATGTTGAAGTTTAGCGTCATGCCAAATGTGACTTATAGTCCGGGAAGATACAGAGAAGAGTGTCGCCACATCCCATATGAATTCACTTTTCAATCCTTCATTGACACTTTGTTGGAATAACATTTGGTAAATGGATTGTCGTTGCTCATTGGTCAAGTTTGTTTTATTACGTGGGTTTATTGAGTGTTCCATAGTTTAATGGAATAAGGAAAATTAGTGAAAATGTAAAGGATTCAAACACTTTATTGTGGGTGTTACAAACAGAAGGCAAAAAGTAGGCGGCGATTTAAATTTAGTGAAAATGTAAAGGATTCAAACATTTTTAAACAATACAAGTAAAAATAAAATTGTTGGTTCCATGAAAATGTGGTGGCAAAAAGTAGGCAGCAATTTAAAACACAAATGGTTTGGTGTCATGTAAGACAAAATGGATTTTAGCCAAATAAGTTGAGGAGATTATTGTCATTTTACAGCTTAGAAAATAAAATATTCAAATATTTTTTAAATTGTGTGATGTGGGTCCCATGACATCCAAAATGGGACGGAGGGAGTATTTTTTATCAATATAAAACTAAGAGTTAAATGTCATTTTAGTCCTTGTGGTTTGGGTCATTTTGCCAGTTTAGTCCAAAGGTTTCATTTTTAACCTGTGGGTCAAAAAAGGTTTCACTGTTGCCATTTTAGTCCACTAGGTTAATTTCATCCATTATTTCTGTTAACGAGAAGGGTGATTCGGACATTTTGTATAGCCGAATTGCCTTACTAGTTAACAGAATTACATATAAAATGACCGAATTGCCCTTCTGGTTAACAGAAAAAATGGATAAAGTTAACCCAGTGGACTAAAATGGCAACGATGAAACCTTTTTGGATCCACAGGTTAAAAATGAAACCTTTGGACTAAACTGACAAAATGACTAAAACCATAGGGACTAAAATGGCATTTAACTCTAAAACTAACGTGGATATCCTCTTAGGCATATCTTTATTGGTTGCTCTATCGAGTGACGATATCCTACTGATAACGTGTCGAAATGAACCGATATTTCCATGGAGCGTGAATAGTGCACTCAATTTTACATATTATGTTTATATATTTTATTATTTTAAACATATATTATTATTTATTATAATATAAAAAATACTATGTTTTATAAAATTTAAGGTATGTCACTACGAAGTGCTAATTTTTATCTATGTCTTAATATAAGTTTTACTTAAAACCAAGTCGTGAATGCTTATTATATAAAGTAACGCCGTACACCATTTTAGTTATTTTTATAACATAATATAATGTTTTATAAAATTTTATCCATGTTATTATCAAAATTTTATTTAAAATAGAATGAGTCGGATATCGTTGATACCGGTATCTATTTTATTGTTTTTTATCGATATAAAACAAATGTGGATATAATCTTAGGGATACCTTTGTTGGTTGCTATATTGAGTGACGATATCCTACCGATAACGTAATGAAATGAGCCGATACCGATTGAATTTCCGTCGTAACGCGCGGAAAATCCCACTAGTATATATATATATATATATATATATATATATATATATATAGGATAAGGATCATTACAGAACACTAATTATTGCGAGAACAAAAAGAACAACCCTAAATCACTAAATTTTGGGATTTAAGGTTCATATTTCTTGAATTTTATGTTTCTTACATTTATATGTGTATTATATATACAAAAAAAATCATATATTTTTCCCTACACATAGTCTATATACATGTAGGTAATTTAGCCTACACATAACCTACATGTGTGTAGGCTATTTAAAAACTGAAGATTTTTCATATTTTGTTTTAAATTCTATTGTAAGAAACGATAAATCTTACATTTATAACATTCTCATTTACTTTTTAGGTTTTTAGGATTGAAAAAATGAGTGATTCATTTTGTTCTGCGTGTTCTCGCAATATTTAGTGTTCTACATAGAACCTCCCCCTATATATATATATATATATATATATATATAAGCCCCGCTTGCGGTATGCGCATGTAATGTATATGTGTGTGTGCCATCGGGGGCAAAAGTGAAAGTGCACTAATTTTAACGTTATTTTACTAATTTCGTGAAAATAACGTTAAAAGTTGAGGACGATTAATCATGCATCATGTGGTGGCGTTGATAGCTGAAAGACAAAGGGTACATGCACTAATTGGTCGTTGTCCCGATTGCTGAGTGTTATGTGCCTTATGTCCAAGGCTTGATGCAAAACTACTATCGAGCCGGGGGTCTCACTGGAAGCAGCCTCTATATTTTACAGGGTAGAGGTAAGGCTGTCTACATCTTACCCTCCTCAGACCCTACCTTTGCTTTGCTATTGGTGGGATATACTAAGTATGATAATGATGGTGATGATATATATATATATATATTAATTTAGACTCTTCATGAACAGTAACCGGAAATTTTTTATTTTTATTTTTTGGAAATTTATTTATTACTTAACTTGGTTTTTTATAATACATGTATGGATGTTATTTGGTTTGGTACGGTAGTGAAACGGTATGATTCCTTATTTTTAAGAAGTAGGAAATCATAAAAATGCACACATATCAGTACCGATGTTGTTCGGTTTACTATGGTAGCAAGATGGGTGTTAGTTTATTGGAAGCAGAAACATATATAGGCTAAAGATAAATAGAAAACCTCTTTTAGCTAGAAAACCCGGGAAACTCTAAGCTCCCGACAATTTTTTTTTTTGAAAAAAATAACACATGTAATATACATGTTTTTAAGACTTTTGGGCAAAAAAAAAAACAAAAAAGCGCCGAAGGGATTTTTTTAAATAAATAAACAAATTTCAGCAACTTTGCTGTGTAACACGTGTTACACAAAAAATGCTGAAATTTGTTTATTTAAAAAAAAAAAATCCCTTCGGCGCTTTTTTGTTTTTTTTTGGCCCAAAAGTCTTAAAAACATGTATATTACAAGTGTTATTTTTTTCAAAAAAAAAAATGTCGGGAGCTTAGAGTTTCCCGGGTTTTCTAGCTAAAAGTGGTTTTCTATATATCCTTACCCTATATATATATATATATATATATATATCAACACAGATGTTGTTCAATAGGTTTCGGTTCAATTTGGTATGATAGCGGCAGAGTGTCTGTTTGATTAAAATTTATATCGCAATGTTGAAAAACATAAACATAATCGAATCGAACTGATATCAAGTAAATAACATCGCTACCTAGCTAGAACGCTATATCAACTAAAAACATCGGTATCATTATCGAGAGTTGTTCTTATTGTTTTCGATCGATGTAAGATTTTGTATTTTGATTACTATAGCAATTGTCGGTACCGTAATAAACCGATCGAATTCCCGTGGAAAGCCCAAAGAAATCTCACTAGTGATATATGGTTTTAATACATAATTACAAAACTGAGTGCCTCTGAAATGGACCGCTTATTTTTGTATGCCATCCCTCATAACTTAATATAACACATATGATATAATAATGTTATTCTCGATCTCACCGTATAATTATTTGACACTAAAAATACTATTTTCATTTTCATGATTTTCTTGAATTGATATGCAAAAGGTACAAATCCCTCGCTTTCATCATAAAAAATCCAAAAAGTGAAGTACATGTTCGAGCTTCAAGTCACGAACTTAAAGTGCATCAACAAAAAGCTCAGGTTCTCACTTTAGTATCGAAGGATGTGAATATATCATTTGCTGATGATTGACACCTGTCTTAAGTCATCTTAAATTAACCAAATATTTTTTGATTTGAGTTCTTTCTATTAATCCAATAAACAGTAACCCTAAACCTATATCTGCTCCATTAAACAAGAATCTTATTGGTTAAGCACTTTCACGTGGCTGTTGTTAATTACAAAGTTTTCATAACTTTAGGATGTACTTGTATTCAAGACTTGGGGTTTCAAAAACAAATCCCACCAGCTAGTTTGAATATTGTGTAAATAAATTTGAAAACCGTGTCAGGACCGTCTACAATTGGTGGAGATCGATGAGCGCGTGCCAAGACTAAAGATGATTGTGTATTGTAATTTATAATTCGTACAATCCTCAGGAAATCAAAGTAAGTAATAAGATTTTATGATGCCACCAGTAAATAGGAATTCGAGATATTGTTACTTGTTAATTGGTTGCTAAATGATGATAAACGTTATCTGTCTTTTCTAACCCATGTACTAGATGATATGTATTATACCAGAAACTTAAACCTGTAGCAACGACATTTTTTAGGGTTTTTAGGGTTTTACTAGTTGTTGCTATAGGCAGGGGCAGATTTGGATTAGAAACCCATTCGGTTTGTAATTTTTAGCGAAAACCAATATAGAAAGTGCAACAGGAACCATAAATAAAGTATGGTTGAACCCTTAAATAAATTATGAGTGAACGCATAATAAAGAATGTTTAGTGCTCCGTTGATAAAACGCGTAGTTTTAAGCAGTGCGATCTTGAGTTTGATTCTTGTATATCTCCGTTTTTTGTTTTGTTCTTTTCTTTTTTAAATTGTGAAACCCGTCATTGAATGTTAGAACTTATTTTGGATGTTGATTTTCGACATTCCCTTTGGTATAGTTCACCATCATTACATACCCTATCTAACGATAAATACAAAAACTTTTTTCCATGTCCATTTCACCATGCGAGATGGGCCGCAAGTGGTGCAACTATGGTGACCTGTTTTTTGTACTAATTTCTATATCAGAGGATGGGATGTACGCCATGGCGACGTGTTTGGCTTGTACTTCGCGTCTATACATCAAGACCCCTTTTGTCTGCATACAATACCATGCTTGCCCACTAGTTGGGGCTCCACTCGGATCAGAACCCCTTTTATCCCCATTGATACAACCATCAAGGTTAGATCGGCGCTCGATGTTGGGCGTGCACTCTACGTGTAAGTTCACTAGGATCGGCCATCGATTCCGCACGAGCGAACATCATATGTTTGTCCCTGATGCCGGAGATGATCCAGATTCAGCATGAGAAGGTATCGGTTGATGGCAAAGAGGAGGCCATTGGTCCGGTCGAACATGATATTCCACCTGCGCTAAAGCAACCGCCACCAATACCCTTACCACGTTTACTATATATGCCTCACGTCGCATAGGCCATGTTTCAGAGGCTTGACTGTAACATACACCAATTCATGATTAATTTTTAATTTATGACCTACATGAAACAAAATTGTGTGTATATTTAACGAACCCCCGAACGTTGGTGACTAAGCAAATAAATGCTAGTAAAAGCATTTTTACAAACTATTTGTATAGTTGCAAACATCATGAAAATCTAAAATTTAATATCATATTTTTATATAAATATGTGATTAATATTTTACGAAGATTATATTTTGCACAACAAAATATGTATAGAAGTGCATGTTTATCCATGTCTACACACAGACATATATACATATTAAGGTCCTGTATATTGAAGGACAGATGTAGGTCTGATCTACCATGTTACAAACCATCATGTATTACGTAATACGTGCTAGTACTATTAATATCAAGGTAGGTCACGTCTCCCCTTTTTAATTTAATAATTGGGGGGGGGGGGGGGGGGGGGGGGGGGGGCTTCCCTTAACTTGCATTACATTACTTTACTTGTGAGTTTTCGTAGCCCCTTTTTACTAAATAATTTGGGGGAAAACATGCTTCCATTGTATTTGTTTACATTCTCTTGCATTGCATCAGAATACATTAATATGCATTACTTTACTTTAATTACTTGTAAACTCCGGTAGCCCCTGTTACCTTTAACAACATTGTTGGAGAAACTTGCTTCTTGTGCAAACTTTACCACTTTAGTATAAATCACTTTTCTTTATGTTAATACGCTTGTTACCCGAAATGTGATTATATGAGTTTGATTTACAGACTTAAGTCGTCATGCACACAACCAGTTAACTCATGGTATTGGGCCTTTGGAAAATTGGATAGTACTACTCGGATTGGAAAGTCCCCATTCTCTAAGTTTTGTTGGATGCATCAACCAACGAACATCCAGATTAAAAGTTTTTTTTTTCCTATGATAGTCATCATGTCCTATGTAAAGGCATGTTCACACACTTAGGGAAAAAATGCTATCATTAGATTTGGTTGTTGCGGTAAATTTAGAATCACATTTCCCTGTTAGGATCTGAGATTGTATTTATGTGTGTTTTTCTATGAAACAGTGAAGTGTAGTTATAAAAGGGAGATAAATGATTGCAGCTGAATTAAACACAATCACAAATATGGAAAGTTTTCATATTGTATTTGAACAATAATCAAAAGATTATGATTACAAGTTATGACTATCATTCCCCCTAAGCATGATAATTCTATTCTGTTCTTACAAAAGGAATGTAAGTGATAGTGATAGTGATAGATAGATCTCAACAGAGTAGATCTATTTATAGTAAGTAAAAACATTCGTTCACAATCAGGGCGGGCTGACATCACTATAATAGTGACATCTGATATTATTAACAGAAAAGATTCTTAGATGTTAGAAACATCTAATCACTCTTAACATCTGTTTCTAGACTCTCAACAACTGTTTTATAGACTTTCTTTAATCATCGACATCGATTTTGACTAGCCTTTGTTGGATAATACTAAATATCTATTGTTGAACCTATATAAGAACAGATGGTTTCAAAAGCTAAAACATGACTTCCAGATCAAGAAATAAATATATAATGATACATTACCCTCCCAAAGATAGTGAATCTTGAACACTAATCAAAACATCTAATGAAGATATCAAAGATCTACTTGAAGGCTTGGAACATCTGTGGAAGAAGAACAAACCTCTGTTTGATGGCCAAAGCACTGATCATTTGATACCCCGTCTATCGATACATGCAAAAACTTTTTTCCATGTCCATTTCACCATGCGAGATGGGCCGCAAGTGGTGCAACTGTGGTTACCTGTTTTTTGTACTAATTGCTATAGTAGAGGATGGGATGTGTGCCCAGGCGACGTGTTTGGCTAGTACTTCGCGTCTATACATCAGGACCCCTTTTGTCCCCCAACTAGTCCACGTTACACAATTAACTCCACTTAGCAATAACCTATGTTACTCACCAACTTTTTAGTTGACCCTTTATCTTGGCATACTTTTCAGGTACTAATGTTGGATAACTTTATCCAAGTTTGATAAACATAGGAAATGTACTTTGCCTTAGTCTGCTTTAATCAAAAACAAATTTTATATAACATTTTGAGAACAATGTAGATACAATATTTCAATTTTAATAGTGTCATGTATTGTGAAAAATCTTGTAACGTGACTCCCACTTGTTTCTGTGACAACCCGAGATTTCAAGGCCTTTCCCTTTGCTTATCATTGATCTCGCAATCCTGTTTTGTAGTTCGCCTCCCATTGTATCATTTTATTAACTTTTAATGATTAAGAGTTTATGTTTAGTGATTATTGTTTAAAGCTTAAGATAAATGTTTAATGGAAATTTAGTGTGACAAGTATCCTGAACATCAACCTTAGACGAAACTAAGGGACCTTTCGTCATCATGAGGCTGACGAAACATGAGTTTCGTCACAAGGGGCTTGCGCCCAGAACCGGTTGTGGCCCAATGGCCTGTCTGACCTATTTAAACATGCCTAAGGATTTCAAAACATTTTATTATCAAACCCTAACGTACAGACGGTAGTTCCTTTCCTTGTAACCTCTTCTTTCTGTGAAGCCGATCTCTCGTGATCAAATCATTCGTATCTCGGTTAGTACCTTCTTGATTGATAGTGATATGTCTGTGATGTTGTTTTGTTGAATGTTGATGTTGCTATCGAAACCTGCTCTGTATGATCTGAATTTGTAAACAATGGTTAGTGTGTTGTATCGATTTATGTTAGGGGTTTGATCTATGGAATTTTAATAATGGTGATCTTTTATTCACTATGGTTTTGATACTTTATTGCTAAACCATCAAATTAGAACACACGGAATGTTAATTCTATGTCCTGTATACACACACGATTCACTACATGAAATCATGGGACCTGTTTGTCGGTTGAATACTATGCTATCTGTGAATATAAAATGGATTGGTAATATGAATACGTGCATAATTGTGATTTGGTAGTCTAGGGTTGTTGAGTGATCGGTTTTGGGAATTACAGGAGCAGTTAGAGTATGGAACTGTTATCGTCTTGACGAAACATATGAGTTTCGCCATGCATATTGTCAACGAAACCTTTGAGTTTCGCCATGCATATTGTCGACGACACCTCTGAGTTTCGCCATGCATATTGTCGACGAAACTTCTGAGATTCGCCGTGCATATTGTCGACGAAACCTCTGGGTTTCTCCATGCACACTGCCGACGAAACACCTAAGTTTCGTCATTCTCATCATCGACGAAACACCCCCAAGGTTTCGTCACGAGGAACCCAGACGAAGTCAGGTCCCTTTCCGTCTGAGGAAACAAATAGAAAAGTGAATTATATTAACAAAACACATGAACTATGAACTAGGTTGACTTTTGTGATGAACGATTATGATTATGTTAATTAAACCATGACACTTACCGTTGATGTTGCCTACTGTTAATGAGGTTTACTTATGGACAAGAGACATAATTTGATTCATGCACCTATTTTAGTACACATAAGTGTTAAGTATTATTACGGAACATATACGTGAACTGTGGATTCGAATGAGTTTGTTTAACTGCTATGTGCCAATTTGGGAATCACTGTTTGCGATGCATACCACCATTTATATGTGAACTTGGGAATACAAACTGACATCAAATACGTGAACATCATAGGTTGTGACTGTTTAAGTGTGAACAAGTAATTAACCAAACCGAGCAAATCAAGGTGAGTTCACTGCTTTTTTTCCAAGCATGCATCCCGGGGAGGGATATCGGGTAACGTTCCGGGGAGGAATGTCAGGTTATTGGGATGTTTGTTATTATACTCATTTTCTATCATATAAAACCCCTTACATCTACCTATAGTTGCCGGGGAGGCAACAAGGTTATTAGTTGATAGCGCTATTAGGTTTGGCACCCTCACACCGTACTAGGGAGGACGGGCGTGAACAAATTACCTTGACCACTTGACCAATGCTTTGATAGAGGCATTGGGGTTGGCACAAACATCTTGTAGCCATTTGCGGTAATCGAGTTAATAAAAACATCAAAACAAATCGTTGAACTGTTTTATACACATATCTGGTAATTAAACGCATTAACAAAACTTTGAACTCACCAGCGTCGTCTAACACACTTGTCTGCATGCTTGCAGGTCGTTAGATTCTCGATATGGACTTGCTATCTGGGATTGCTAGAGTGGTCATGGGTCAAGACTCTTAGATATTTGATACATTGGTTTTGAACACTTATTTTGCAACAGTTGATTAACAATTTACCTTATGCTTCCGCTGAATGTTTTCTCTTGTTTTAACTCATGACTTGGATTTATCTTATGCAATGAAAGGAATGTTTTATTTAAATATTTATTATTGGTTCAATATGATTAGTGGCTTGGATCCTGGTACGTCACACGTCCCGCGGTGTTTCCGCATGTGGTATTTTGGGGGTGTGACAGTTTGGTACCAGAGCCACTGGTTATAGTGAACTAGGTTTTAAAACGTTTTTATAAAACCAGACTATAACCGAATAACTTCAAAAATCGACCATGACACTCAGCTCCAGATTGCAAGGTTTGTTCTCTGTTCACTTTATGCATTACTTGTTCAATAGTCACACACTCACAGCTAGCATGAAACGATATATTAGATACTATGGTGATTTGATAGTGTAACACTACTCTTCGACTTTTGTGATTCGTAATCCTGTAGCACCCTCTGTTTTGCTATTTGAATGCGAGGGAAACTTTTAGCACAAGTTAAGAGGAACTGGGATGAGCATTCAAATTGCCTTATTATTATGGGTGCACACATAATAATAACGTAAGGTGCATGTAAGTCCCAGTGAGGCTTAACGAGTGTGAGAAGGGTTCTGCCCTACTATGTGTAAACTTGGTAGTTTGTAGATTTCAATGTGATACTTGACTTTTACCTCATCTCGACTCTTAAATTTGTTCCCTCTTCTTATATAGAATCATGAGTGGACGAGGTCATGGACATGGTCACATCGCGATGACCCAAGCTGAGCTGACAAACTTAATTTACACATGTGTGGCTGAGGCTTTGGCAGCCTACCAAGCTGGTACGAAATGTGCCAAACACTCTTTAATCTTGTGTCATGTACATAACTCTTACCCCTTTAATGTGTTTTCTTTCATCCATTAGGTCAACAAGCACAAAACCAAAACAATCCACCTGCTTGTACGTTCAAGATGTTCATGGATTGTAAGCCACAGACCATCAGAGGGACTGAAGGGGCTGTAGGACTCCTACGATGGTTTGAGAAGCTAGAATCTGTGTTTGCAATGTGTAACTGTCCTGCTGGGGACAGAGCGAAGTATGCCACGGGCACACTCGAGGATGGTGCCCTGACATGGTGGAATGCCCAGGTTCAGATGTTGGGCATCGAAGCAGCAAATGCCACTACTTGGGATGATTTTAAGGAGTAGATAAGGGAGGAGTATTGTCCTCGTGATGAGATTCAGAAACTGGAGAATGAGTATTATGATTTGAAGATGGTGGGATCCAAAATTGAGGCATACGTGAAACGGTCTCATGAGTTGGCTATCATGTGCCCGAACTTGTCCCGACCTCCGCAGCGAAGAATAGAACTGTTCATCAAAGGATTAGCTCCACGGGTGAAGGGTTTGGTTACTGCAGCAAACCTCAACAAGTTGCCTCAGATTGTCTGTTTGGCTCATAAGATCACCGATCAGGAGGTGGAGAGTGGTTCTCTACCACCGCGTGTTTCTGCCACTGCTGCTGCAACCACAGTTACTACGCCTGCTAGTGATAACAAGCGAAGGTGGAACGATACTGACAAAGCAACTAGTGCGAGTCAATCTCAGAAAAGGCCTAACAACAGCAACAACCGCAGTTTCAGTCAATCGTACTCAGTTAACCAAGGCTAGGGCAACAATCAGAATCAGGGCTCCTATGTTGGGAAGAAGCCATAGTGCAACAAGTGTGGTTACCATCATTACGGACAGTGTGTCTGGGCTTGCCGTAGGTGCAAGAAAGTGGGCCATGAGGCCAAAGACGGTAAAGCCCCGCAGCCAAAGCAGCAGCAGCAGCAGCAGCAAAATCAGCAGTATCAGCGACAGCAAAGGCAACAACCCCATCAGAACCAGGGCTTTAAGAAGGGGTGTTTTCAGTGTGGGGATGAGGGCCACTTTAAGCGGGATTGCACTCAGTTGAATCAGAATGTTAACAACAACAACAACCGCCAGAACAACAACAACAATGCTGGGAACAACAACAACGGCAACAATGGGTGCAATGGTGCTCGTGGAAGGGTATTCACAATCGGTGCTGGTGATGCTAGGAACGACGGCAATGTCGTGACTGGTACGTTTTCCGTGACCAACCTTATTGCTTCTGTGTTATTTGATTCCGGTGCCAATTGGAGTTATGTGTCCTTAGAGTTTGGTCAACGATTAGGGTTAGCCCCAACACCTTTAGAGGTTAAGCAAGTAGTAGAACTAGCCGATGGTAAAATGATAGAAGCTTCGCATGTTCTTTTTGGGTGTAAACTAGATCTCTTGGGTCAAGTGTTTGATATTGATTTCCTTCCTGTTACCCTCGGTAGTTTTGATATAGTGGTTGGTATGGATTGGCTGTCTAAACACCAAGCTGAGATTTTGTGCAAGGAGAAGATTGTACGTATTCCTCTCCTTGGTGGAGAGTCATTATTGGTTCAAGGGCATCGTAGTGGGACGATGGTTGGTATTATCTAGGCTATGCAAGCGTAGAAATGTCTACAAAAGGGGTATCCTGCAATTCTAGCACTAGTTACTGACACTCCATCTGAAGAAAGAAAGATCGAGGATCTGCCAGTTGTACGTGAATTTGCCGATGTATTTCCTGAGGAACTTCCTGGTCTACCTCCTCACCGTCAAGTGGAATTTCAGATTGATCTTGCACCAGGAGCAGCCCCAATTGCTCGTGCCCCATATCGTTTAGCACCTGGAGAGTTGCAGGAGTTGTCTAATCAACTACAATAGTTATTGGACAGAGGCTTTATTCGACCCAGTTCTTCGCCTTGGGGAGCCCCAGTGTTGTTTGTAAAGAAGAAAGACGGGTCCTTCCACATGTGTATTGATTATCTGGAACTCAACAAGGTGACTATCAAGAACCTTTATCCATTGCCACGCATCGACGACTTCTTTGACCAGTTGCAAGGGTCAAGTTATTACTCGAAGATCGACTTAAGATTGGGCTATCATCAGATGAGAGTCCGAGAGGAGGATATCCCGAAAACGGCTTTTCGAACGTGTTATGGGCACTATGAGTTTTTGGTTATGCCATTTGGATTGACGAATGCGCCAAGGGTCTTCATGGATCTCATGAATCGTGTATGCAAACCATATCTCGACGATTTCGTTATAGTATTCATTGATGACATTTTGATCTACTCGAAGAGCAAGGAAGATCACGAGCGACACCTGCGCCTTATTTTGGAACTCCTGAGGAAGGAGCAACTCTACGCGAAGTTTTCAAAGTGTGACTTCTGGATTCGAGAGGTACACTTCCTTGTCCATATTGTTAATGAATTGGGGATACACGTGGATCCTGCAAAGGTTGATGCTCTTAGAAATTGGGTGGCACCAAAGAATCCTTCGGAGGTGCGACAATTTCTTGGTCTCACTGGGTATTATGAAGATTTATTAAAGACTTTTTGAAAATCGCGCAACCTCTCACCTCGTTAACATAGAAGGGCGTAGTATACTCGTGGGGAACGAAACAAGAAGAGGCTTTCCAACTATTCAAACAGAAACTCTGCAGTGCGCCGATTTTGTCTCTACCTGAAGGAACAGAAGATTTTGTGGTATATTGTGATGCTTCCATTCAGGGTCTTGGTTGCGTGCTGATGCAACGCAAGAATGTGATAGCTTATGCTTCGCGATAGTTGAAGGTTCATGAGAAGAATTACACGACACAAGACTTAGAGTTGGGAGCCGTGGTGTTCACGCTCAAAATCTGGAGGCATTACCTGTACGATACTAAATGCACTATTTATACCGACTGCACATTTTCGACCAGAAGGATTTGAATATGCGAAAGCGTCGCTGGGTAGAACTTTTAAACAATTATGATTGTGCAATCAGGTATCATCAAAGGAGTCGAAACCCAAACGTGTCCGCGCCTTGCAACTCACCATTCACTCTAACCTGCCAGATCAGATCCGTCCGTCTCAGGCTGAGGCATTGAAGGAAGAAAACTATGAAGCTGAGTATTTACGGGTTATGGAGAAACGACTCGAGAAGAGGTCGGATGGAATTTACTATTTTATGGAGCGGACATGGATCCCGTTGTTTGGTAACCTTAGGGAAATTGTGATGGATGAAGCGCATAAGTCTCGATACTCTGTTCACCCAGGTTCGGATAAGATGTATCAGGACCTCAAAGTCATGTATTTGTGTCCGAAGATGAAAGCTCACATCGCAACATATGTTAGTAAATGCTTGACGTGTTCAAAAGTTAAAGTGGAATACCAAAAACCATCTGGATTACTTCAGCAACCAGAAATACCCATGTGGAAATGGGAGCAAATAGCAATGGATTTCATCACGGGTTTGCCTAGAACGCAAAATGGGAACGACACCATTTGGGTGATCGTGGATCGTCTCATGAAGTCAACGCACTTTCTAGCAATCAAGGAAACAGATAAGTTCTCGCAATTAGCTGCTGTATACCTCAAGGAGGTGGTTTCTAGGCACAGGGTGCCAACTTCTATTATCTCTGACCGTGACCCGCGTTTCATCTCAGATTTGTGGCAGTCGATGCACAAATCATTTGGCTCACGTCTTGACATGAGTACTACTTATCATCCGCAGACGGATGGTCAAAGTGAACGAATGATCCAGACACTTGAAGACATGCTGCGGGCATGCGTAATTGATTTTGGCAAGGGTTGGGAGAAACACTTGCCGCTGATAGAGTTCTCTTACAACAATAGCTACCATACCAGCATTCAGGCAGCTCCATTCGAAGCATTATACGGACGAAAGTATCGTTCACCTCTCTGTTGGGCTGAGGTGGGTGACAGCCAGGTCACATGCCCTGAACTTGTGTTGGAAACTTTAGAAAAGATCGTTCAGATTAGGAATCGTATGGTGGCAGCGCACGACCATCAGAAAAGCGAAGAAAACCTTTGGAATTCGAAGTTAATGATCGTGTCATGTCGAAGGTCTCACCCTGGAACGGTGTGGTGCGTTTTGGAAAACGCGGCAAGCTTAACCCTCGTTATGTAGGACCATTCAAAATTCTGGGGCTAATTGGTAAAGTGGCCTACAAGTTAGAGTTACCTGTTGAGTTGGGTAACGTTCATGATGTTTTCCACGTATCGTAGCTCAAGAAGTGCTTGTCTGATGAAACACTGGTCGTACTTTTTCAAGAACTGAAGATCGACGACAAGTTGCAGTTTGTCGAGGAACCAATAGAAATCATGGACCGGGAGGTCAAGGTCCGTAAGCACAGCCGTATTCCGATAGTGAAAGTTCGTTGGAACTCAAGACGTGGACCGGAGTTCACGTGGGAACGCGAGGATCAGATGAAGCTCAAGTACCCACGTTTATTTCCAGAGGACAAGTCCAAGCCTGGCAAATCTAGATCTAATGCAACTAGTGAATTTCGGGACAAATTCCCATTCAAGTTGGGGATGATGTGGTACCAGCAGAAAATCCACAGTCATCCTGAGTTAACATCTTGCTGTTTTGGATTGCTTATCAAATTTTGGGACGAAATTTCTTTCAAGTTGGGGATGATGTGACAACCCGAGATTTCAAGGCCTTTCCGTTTGCTTATCATTGATCTCGCAATCCTGTTTTGTAGTTCGCATCCCATTGTATCATTTTATTAACTTTCAATGATTAAGAGTTTATGTTTAGTGATTACTGTTTAAAGCTTAAGATAAATGTTTAATGGAAATTTAGTGTGACAAGTATCCTGAACATCAACCTTAGACGAAACTAAGGGACCTTTCATCATCATGAGGCCGACGAAACATGAGTTTCGTCGGTGGACTAGTGTTTCGTCGCAAGAGGCTTGGGCCCAGAACCGGTTGTGGCCCAATGGCCTGTCTGACCTATTTAAACATGCCTAAGGATTTCGAAACATTTTATTATAAAACCCTAACGTACAGACGACAGTTCCTTTCCTTGTAACCTCTTCCTTCTGTGAAGCCGATCTCTCGTGATCAAATCATTCGTATCTCGGTTAGTACCTTCTTGATTGATAATGATATGTCTGTGATGTTGTTTTGTTGAATTATTGATGTTGCTATCGAAACCTGCTCTGTATGATATGAATTTGTAAACAAGGGTTAGTGTGTTGTATCGATTTATGTTAGGGGTTCGATCTATGGAATTCTAATGATTGTGATCTTTTATTCACTAGGGTTTTGATACTTTATTGCTAAACCATCAGACTAGAACACATGGAATGTTAATTCTACGTCCTGTATACACGCACGATTCACTACATAAAATGGATTGGTAATATGAATACGTGTATAATGGCAATCTGGTAGTCTAGGGTTGTTGAGTGATCGGTTTTGGGAATTACTGGAGCAGTTAGAGTATGGAACTGTTATCGTCTTGACGAAACCTCTGAGTTTTGCCATGCATATTGTCGACGAAACCTCTGAGTTTCGCCATGCATATTTTCGACGAAACCTCTGAGTTTCGCCATGCATATTGTCGGCGAAACGTCTGAGTTTCGCCGTGCATATTGTCGGCGAAACCTCTGGGTTTTTTCCATGCACACTGACGACGAAACACCTGACTTTCGTCATTCTCATCAGCGACGAAACACCCCCAAGGTTTCGTCACGTGGAACCCCAACTAAGTCAGGACCCTTGTCGTCTGAGGAAACAAATGGAACAGTGAATTATATTAACAAAACACATGAACTATGAAATAAGTTGACTTTTGTGATGAACGATTATGATTATATTAATTAAACTATGATACTTACTGTTGATGTTGCCTACTGTTAATGAGGTTTACTTATGGACAAGAGACATAATTTGATTCATGCACCTAGTTTAGTACACATAACTGTTAAGTATTATTACGGAACATATACGTGAACTGTGGATTCGAATGAGTTTGTTCTGCAATGTGCCAATTTGGGAATCACTGTTTGCGATGCATACTATCATTTATATGTGAACTTGGGAATACAAACTGACATCGAATACGTGAACATCATAGGTTGTGACTGTTTAAGTGTGAACAAGTAATTAACCAAACCGAGCAAATCAAGGTGAGTTCACTGCTTTTTTCCAAGCATGCATCTCAGGGAGGGATATCGGGTAATGTTACGGGGAGGAATGTCAGGTTATTGGGATGTTTGTTATTATACTCATTTTCTATCATATAAGACCCCTTACATCTACCGATAGTTGCCGGGGAGGCAATGAGGTTATTAGTTGATAACACTATTAGGTTTAGCACCCTCACACCGTACCGGGGAGGACGGGCGTGAACTAATTACCTTGACCACTTGACCAATGCTTTGATAGAGGCATTGGGGTTGGGCAAATACATCTTGTAGCCATTTGCGGTAATCGAGTTAATAACAACATAAAAACAAATCGTTGAACTGTTTTATACACTTATGTGGTAATTAAACGCGTTAACAAAACTTTGAACTCACCGGCGTCGTCTGACACACTTGTCTGCATGCTTGCAGGTCGTTAGATTCTCGATATGGACTTGCTATATGGGAGTGCTGGAGTGGTCATGGATCGAGACTCTTGGATATTTGATACATTGGTTTTGAACACTTATTTTGCAAAAGTTGATTAACAATTTACCTTATGCTTCCGCTGAATGTTTTCTCTGGTTTTAACTCATGACTTGGATTTATCTTATGCAATGAAACGAAGGTTTTATTTGAACATTTATTATTGGTTCAATATGATTAGTGGCTTGGAACATGGCACGTCACACGTCCCGCGGTGTTTCCGCATGTGGTATTTTAGGGGTGTGATAGTTTCAGACGCGGGTACCAATGTTCGGGGTATTACACTGATCAAACATGTGGTCAAACCATTGATCTATCTTCCACAACAAATTCCCCACTTGGGCCAATTCCAGCACCTCCATTCCAAACCTCTGTTGACTATGACACAATGGCAATAGTGGTTTCACCAGATAATTCCCATTTATGGCGTTCACCACAAAACTCTATCATAGCATAAAATGGGAACCATCGCTTCCTCAGATCTCATCCGCCAGACCAAGTTATTAGAGACAATACTATAGAAGTGCTCACAAGAAGCCAAACCTCAAATGTTTGTCTCTTTATAGGCTTTCTATCATTATCCCAACCTGTCAAAGCAATGCAAGAAGAACTCATTCAGTTTAAAAGACAACAAGTGTGGGAACCCATTCAACTGCTAGAGGATATATGTCCAATTGGCACAAAATGGGTCTTAGAAAATAAAACTTATGAGAGGTGCATAGTTGTCAAAAGCAAAGCCAGGCTTGTGGTTTAAGGATATAGACAAGAAGGAGGTGTAGATTATGATGAAAATTTTGCCCTAGTGGGAAGATTAAAAGCCATAAGACTCCTCTTGGCCTTTGTTGTCAACCACAACATCAAGGTGTATCAGATGGATATAAAGTGTGCTTTTCTGTTTGGAAACATTCATGAAGAATTCTATGTGTGTCAACCACCTGGATTTGAAGACACATTCCATCCAGTTATGTCTATAAGCTTAAAAAAGCTTTTTATGGACTAAAATAAGCACGAAGAGCCTGGTATGATACTTTATCCACTTTTTGTTATCCAATAAATTCAAAAGTGGTAGAATAGATAAAACTTTGCTTCTAAAATGAAAAAGGGATAGATTTTTTGATAGTACAAAACGATGTGGATGATATCCTTTTTAGATCCACATATAACAAAATGTTTGATGATTGATGACATCTCAATTTGAAATGGGTGACACGGGTGAGCTGCAATGTTTTCTTAGATTAAAAGTACAACAAAACGAAAATGAAACTTTCATTCATCAAAATAAATATGTTAAAACACTTTTGAAGAAATTTGAATGAATGGTTGTAAGTCATGCAGCACTCCCATAAATACAACCAAACCATTCATTTCTGATGAAAAATAGGACTTGGTAGATGAGACTCTTTACAGAAGTGTGATTGGGTCCTTGGTGTACTTAATTATATCAAGACTTGATATTATGTTTGCAACTTATGTATGTGCAAGATTCCATGCATCACCTAGTAAGTCTCATCTAATAGTTGTAAAAAGGATCTTCAGATACCTTAAAGATGCACCCACACTTGGTATCTGGTATCCTACTAATGGAAACATTGAGCTTTCAAGTTACTCAGGCAGTGATTTTTCTTATTGTCACACCACAAGAAAGTCCACATCAGGAGGGTGTCAATTCCATGGAAATGCCTTGGTTTCTTGGCAAAGCAAAAAACAGAAAACAATGTATAACTCTACAGCAGAGGTAGGGTATATATATGCTGGAAGTTGCACAACCCAACTGTTGTGGCTTCAAACCCAATTGCTTGATTTTGGTGTCACTGCTCTAAAGACACCATTGAAATTCGACAATCAAGCAGCTGAAAACATCATCAAGAATCCTGTGACACATAAAAAAACATAGCCAGTTACATCTGTCATCACTTTGTAAGAGACTATTACGAAAAGGGTTTAATTTCTATCCAACATGTCCCCACGATTGATCAGCTAGCAGATGCACTTACAAAACCTATAGATATATCTACTTTTGAAAATCTGATCTCCAGAATTGTGATGCTAAACATGAACTAAAACAAAAGTTTTCAATTCTTTAAATAAAAACATTAATATGTTGTGTTGAAAATTCCAAAATTCTGTTTAAAATCATTAGAAAGATTGTTAAAAAATCACAAAACACAAAAACTCTGTCTAAAAGAGCAAACCATTGTTTTAGTGGTTCAAAAGTCTGTTTTACCAAAGCTAAAACCATTTGCAAAAAGCAACCACTATTTTCCCCACAAAATACTGTTTTAACCCAAAAATGGTTTTAAACATCTGTTCGCATCTATCTGTTGACTCAACAGATGTACTAACCACTGTTTTATATCCTACCATCTATTGACAACAAGCAGAGGTTTCAATTTATAAAACATATCTTTGCCAAATAGACGTTTCATTACTTCATCAAAGGGTTTTCATAGTGGGGCCCAGTCTCTAGTAAAACAGACCTTTGATAAAATAGATTCTTGGTTTACACAAATAGAGGCTTCCCACGTCACTCAAAAGTAACCGTTGGCCACGAAACTCTCTATAAACCCTCGCTAAATCGATCTTTCATTTACCGTTGTAAAATTATCAAAATCTAAGCACTTCACAAAGAGAAAAACTCAGAAATGACAATCCTACGATCATTAATGGATCTCGTACTCAAGTCTTCTCATAATTACCTTCCGTATCTTGTCAAACACGACACGAACACTGAATTTCATCGTATCATTGATATTCTTATAGCATCAAAATATAAAAATCTTCTGACTGCGGATGCACTAATCCATGAAGAAACTTTGAAAAAGTTTTGGGCAAAGAATTTTATAGTTAAGAAACAAAAAGACCTCCACAATCGTCACAAAGGTTGATGGTATTGACATCCAGATCACACCTGAATCACTGTCCACTTACTTCAACCTAATCGAATTGGCAGGTATGGAAACTTTCTCCAAAAATGATCTTCAACATAAGTTCATAGAAAAGGGATATGATGCTCAACTGACGGGAGCTACACTTTTTAAACCACACTTCCCACCAGATATGAAATTATTTTTCGATACTCTCTTAGTGTGATTATCTGCAAAAACCACCTCTTTTAACGAAGTTCCCTTTAAAACTCAATATTTGGAATATGCTATTCTTACGAAAACAAATTATAATCTATCCCGCACACTTTTTTTAGACATGGTGGGTAACATAAAAACAATAAAGAGAAGAACTACCATGGTGTTTCTTTTATACCCAAGACTATTAAGTAAAAAGAGCTCAAAAGAAGTTTTTGAATAGGGTCAAACCCTGCAAATGAAACATTTACAAGAATGATGACCAATAAAGGTTAATAAATATTCAAGAAAATATTTTAGAAAACCCACCAATAGAGGTTACAACCTCTATTGTAGCGCCCATTACTCCTGATGACCACAATGACTAACCCCACACTATGGAACCCATATCAGAAATTCCCACATAAACCACCACAATCATAAAAACCGGATAAGCCAAAAAGAAGGAAACTCGGGATGTTCAGATGCCGGAGAAACATGCTGCAACATAAGGGCATTGTTAATTCCTCACAACAGATGCAAACATATCCACCTATCCAAACTCCTCACATATCCTCACAAAAGGATAGTGTTGTAAGCACAGGGGAACCAAATCAAGAGATAGATGATTCACTTGAACATTTATACTCAAGCCATTCTCCTGGGGCTACTTCTCTTTCCACTTCACCACCCACATATACATCTTCCTCCATATTCTCCACTATAAAAACATTGCTTTATGCAATTGACCAAACAGACATGGATAGACCTAGTTCCTCCCAACCACCTATCACAGGGAGCATGCCACAACAAGTGATTAGCCAATTCATGTCATAGCTAACCCACAAGCAGAGAATGGTACACCTCATGTGTCACAAGTGACACTTGAAAGTTTTTCAAGAGAGGCAGTCACTACACCTTTAGAGACAATAGTCTCATAGTTGGACAGTGGCTACATATCTAAGATCTCCTTGAGGGCAAAAATTGTTGAGTCTATAATAGTACACTCTATATCAATTGGAGGCCCTAGAACCAAGAACAATGGGCACTTGGTTCAAAAACAAGTACAACTACCTCTAGAGGGAATGCAGATGAACCTGTTAGCTTCGGTGATGGATTAAAATATCAAGATTTCACAGAGAGAGTAACCAAACTAGAATCTTTAAATGATCAAATCAATGGAATGATGACCAGTCTGGTGCAAAACTATAGGAATTCGCCAACAAATGCAGAACTTGTAGAGAAAATATGGTTACATGCTAAACCTTATCTCCAACTTCAATAGCAGTCTGCTGATGCCACTCATAAAATGCATATGGAGATGATTAGGAATATGATTGAAGCAAGGTACAATGATACTCAAGTGGAGATCAAAGATATTATATACCATCTCCTTCAAACAACCGGCACTACTCCAAAACCCAGGTATCTAGAAGAAAATGCCAAAAAGAGGACGAATGATAGCATCAGAAAGGTTCCTTCTCAAGTCAAAAGAGCTCAAAAGAAGCCTGACATATATGTAGCCAAAAAAGGGTAAAACAGATGCTCTTGAAAAAGAAATAAAGGAGAGATACAAGAGAAGCTAAGGATATGCTAATAGTGCAAGAGATCCTTGAAAGACAAAGAGTTCAAGAGAATCTTGGTCCGTCAATAGCTTCTCCCACAAGAAGACAATCTGCAAGAAAGGTTTCTTAAAGCTCTGTTGCAACTTCCATTGTTATCACCCAAAGCACTACCCTTTCACACCAAACATCTATTGGCACTACAAAAAATGACAGGAGATGTTATATCCACAACAACACTTAGTACATTACCAAAACCAGTCAAGCCTATTTCCTAAAAGGTTCATGTTGGTCTTCTTATCAACAAAATACCTAATATACCAAGTAGAAAAAGAAAAGCTAAATTTATTGTCCAAGATGATGATGACGAAACCCCTCAAACCTCACCCATCAAAAACACATCATCACTTCCATTATCAAACCTACCAAATACAACAACCATAACCATTTCTACACATCCAAAGGAAACAAATATCAAAGAATATTTGGAGCTCAAAATGAAGCAGGGTAAAAGCATTGTTCTAGAAAGAAACAAAGGGAAAAATATGACAAGCAACTAGAGCAAATCCTATATGAGGAATACAGAAAAGTAAATTCCCTAGAGGATTATGCAAGAGATGTGTGTAAAAATCTCTCCTATGCTCTAATAGATGATCTAGATCTCATAGAGACATTAAGGGAAGACTTTTTAAACGACATCATAGAAAAGAAGCCTTACAATGCAACTAGGGTTCAATTTGCAGGATGGCCAACTGAATCTTTGCTAGATCAAATAGTAAGGATTGAAAAGATGAAGCGTAATACGGATATCAAACCTACGTCCCCCAACTCGAAAACAGGAAGAAAGCCTAATGACAAAAGGGCACTGTCGTTAGGAGAATGAAGGAGGAGATAGTTGCTTCAAAGTAGGCTCTATGAGAACAATGGCAAAATGGGATAAACCAACAATATTTGAGAACTACAAAAGGTTAGAAATTTTAAGAGAAAAGAATCCCTCACTTCCTAGAAAGCCAGATTATGAACATGTAAACTTCTCTATCAAAATTTTAGTTGATCCTTTAGTGCTTCCATCCGCAAAGAACATCTCAACATCTTCAAGAAGCTATCTCAAAAGACAAAAAAAAAGATGACAAAAGAATATATGAAGATGTATCACGATGAGTCTAGGAAAGAAGGAATCTGAAAAGAGTTAATGTCTCATACTGATGCAAATCCAGAAGATCTACATGGTAAAGTTTTAGGAAGACAAGTTTGCCCAAACTCATATATAGTAACTTTGGTCCTAGCAAACCCTCCTAACCTTAAAATTCTAATATGAAAGTATGATGAGACAAGCGATCAATGACTCTACTCAGGGCTAGTGGGGAAGTGTAAAAGATCTCAACGAATAGTGGCTTTGGGCTCAAAGATGCAGATATGCAAGACTTAATAAGTCTTCCACTCCAAAGGGATCTAGAAGATAGTTATTCCCTGAACTTTGAATTACAGTTCAAGGGACAAATCAGGGAGAAGCTGACGAGGAATAAAAATTGATTAAACAAACATTTGTTTTCGCATCATCTGTTCTAGGGGAGATTATTGAACCTCTAAAAAAACAGATGATTTCAAATGCCAAAACATGACTTCTTGAAAATGAAATAAATAGATAATGATAAATTCTCCTCCCAAAGATAGTGAATCTTAATACTAATCAGAACATCTTTTGAAGACATCAAAGATCTATTTGAAGGCTTGGAACATCTGTTGAAGAAGAAGAAGAAGAAGAAGAAGAAGAAGAAACCTCTGTTTGAGGGCCAAAGCCCTTTTGAAGACAAGAACTAACCATGAAGACCTAACATTTGTTATGGCCAAACAGATGTTTGATACAAGTCAACAATGGTTTGAAGAACATTGGTTTAGTCAATGTAACAGTGTCAGCTTAGAACATATGTTTTATGTAATAGACCATAGGATTGATTTTTGCAGATGTTTGCTAACATCTAAGCAATCTTTCTGTTAGAAATCTTATAAGTCATTATCAAGGTGATGTCAGTTGATTGCAAAACAGACCTTTTGTACTAGTATAAATAGATCTCAAGTGTTAGAGATCTATTTTATCACAACACACATTCCTTTTGTACGAACAGTTTTGTGTGTGATTAGGCTAAGTGGGAATTTGTAGATCATTACTGTAATTTGTAATTATTTGATTATTAATGCAAAACAGTTTTGATATAACTTTCCACTCTTGTATGCTCTTATAATTCCACATTTACATTTATACTCTAGTGTTTACATCCATATTTGTTCATCTAAAGCATACATGTTAAACTCAGATCCTAACTTCTATTCAGGCCTAGATAGATGTTTAGTCTTGTTCATCCACTCTTAGGGCTTTGATCTTCAACAGAGCTTTATCCTTCATAAACAGATCTTTGAGTCTTCAAACGGATCTTATGTTAATGTTCAAGATTCACTATCTTTGGGAGGAGTTGATCTTCATGACTTGTTTTATTCTTGATCAGATTAATATATTTTGGCTTTTGCAATAATATGTTCTTTTAGAGGTTCAACAATCTCCACCTAGAATAGAAAATGCCAAAACTGAACTTTAATTTTGATAAGTCTTTAGGTCTTATCGTCTTTTCTCTTATCTAGCCTTTGAATTGTAGTTTAAACTTGATAGAGAAAAGATCTTTTGTTTCCCTTTCAAGTTCAAGACCCACTAGGTCTTGTAGATCTTCATTTTTCAAGCCATAGATACTCTTCATGGAGATCTGTTCGACTTCTCCATCTGCTATGAGCAAAGTCAATTCATGGCTGATCTTATTTGATTTAAATTTTAGATTTTTAGAGCTAGAAGGATTTGTTGGGTCAAAAGTTATTTGAAGTGAGTTGGGAGAAGGTGGTCTATCCAGAATTTTACCAATGAGATTAAGAGGGTTTATATCTGGATGACTATACATGAGTTAATTTCTGATCCCTTCCATTCTATAGTAATCTTGATATTTCTTCATATGTTCAGTTTCCATCTCTTTTTGTCTTTTCAGATAGTTTCTTATAGCTGAGGAAATGTTTTTGGAGGAGAGAAATTTTGTTAGATCGACCAAGGTTTTCATGGGGAAGTCTACTTGTTCATATGCAGGTTATGTTGGAATGGAAGGATCTTTTTCTCTAAGTGCTTCCAACTTTTTGTAGTTTTATACAATAGTTGATTCATCCCATCTTATCAATGATCTCATGCTTCCAAAATTTGCAGCAACCATTTCTTCGTTCATTCTCTTTAGCTGGAAGGTGTTTTTTATCATTTGGCCTTTTCCTGGCTTTCTAATTTTGAGGTGTAGGTATAAGCAGAGGGTTAAGGAGCAACTTTTCTATCCTAAGGATCTCATCCAGTATGGCTTCAGTTGTCCACCGTAAGAATTGAGTTCTACATTCTTTATATGATTTGCTCTTCATTATGTGATTCAAGTAGTCTTCTCTCAGAGTCATTTTATGTTCAGAATCTGTAATTAGAGCATGAGAGAGTTTGTTACAGAAATCTTTAGCATAATACTGTAGAGCATTTACTTTCCTGAATTCTTCAAACAAGATATGCTTTTTATGTTTATCATCCTTTCTTTTGCTTCTCTAAGAGCCTTACCGTGATCCAACTTGTCAATTTTGAAGTCCAGTTCGATGTAGAACCT
The DNA here is from genome assembly GCA_030545235.1 of Helianthus tuberosus. Taxonomy (NCBI): domain Eukaryota; kingdom Viridiplantae; phylum Streptophyta; class Magnoliopsida; order Asterales; family Asteraceae; genus Helianthus; species Helianthus tuberosus. Next base: position 102,227,717 of record CM060438.1, on the reverse strand, counting down.
GAGGTACCAAAATTATCATATCAAGATGATGGTTTATTTATCCATTTGTACACGGGTGTTGACATTATTAAATAGGATCATATCTCCTTAAGAAGAACGTGAAAAAACACCAACAAACAGATAGAGGAATCCTTTCTCGATTACCAGATAGGAACCCCTTCTTCATCCTAACTTTGGAGGAGTTAGATTAGATTTGGTATCAACTAATCCATCCCGTACAAACTTCAATTAGCTAACCCATGATTACCAACTGAGTTCTTTAAAATCTTTAGCTATACTCAACATTAAGAATTAATGAACATTCTAGTCCCTTAAGCGGGAGCTCAGGATAAGAGAATACTTGGGTGATCATACAAGACAAACTACCATTACGAGTGCACACGTAATCATAATTTGCAGCTATGTTGTCAAAAGGGAGCTAGGTGCGCGCCTTGGTGCACAGGTGCAGCGGGGCGTGACTAAACCGCATGGTGGAGTCATAGGCGCAGATCTGCTTGTATTTTCAAAAAACGACATTCGGGGACGTGCTTAGAGCTAGACGCAGGCGACTGACTACGGGATCTTTTCTAGCAAAATTTTGGCCAAGACAGCTTTTCAGTGACCTTCTGGCCAAAAGTAAGTCTGAACTTGTTGTGTTAGTGCATTTAATTTGTCTATTATTCTGCAAATAGGCTAGATAGAGCGTGAGTTGAATATTAGGTGCCCATGACATGAACCAGCTTAGGAGTCCTACACACGCTGGAGTCCTACGCATGTAGTGATGCGCAGGAGGATGTCTATATATAGCAGTGTCATGCGCTTAACTTCATAAGTTTGGTAGTTTCGGAATTGAGATGAGATCGAACTGCGTGTTCTCTCCCAGTGCTTAATGATGTATACTTTCTCGGTATGAAAAGGAAGCTTAACAAATCGGGTTAGTTAAACGTTATGCTACCGAAATTTTTACCGAATTAGTTTATCTCTATCCAAACTTCCGTGTAAACAACGTTCAGGGTCCAAGCAGTGGTATCAATGCTACGGTACCGATTCAACCAATTTAATCGTTGATTGAATCATCTACACTCATGATTTATATGTTTTAGACGTAAAATCAAATTTTGAGATCAATTCACGAATGAAATGTCAAATTGAAGATATATTCTTGATCGGAAATAATTTTCACACATGTTAGAAGTGTTTTGATCATCAAATTCGAAGAAATAAAGATTTTACATCAAAAAAATTATGAACGACTGGTTCGAGCACCGGAGTCGTACGTGCGCACCACCTGGAGCGCATGAGTTGTATGTGCACAAAAGTATAAACGTAGAAGTCATACGCTGGCATAAGTCATGCACTCAGGGGAAAGTCATGTGTGCGCAAGAGTAAAAAAAGGCATTTTTTTTTGTATCGATGAGACGACTGTCTAGAAAAAAAATTGTGACAGAATTTTTTTCAAGATTTTAATGTTAAATATAGGTTGTTCAGGGATACATCGGAGGATTCAGAGAATGTGATAAGAATATGAAATCACAAAGTGTTAATGATAGTTGGATAGTCATGGAAACCTATACATAAAATTTACTGTTCGGTGAAGTGACTATTATGGGCCAAAACGTAAAATTCTGCATTGATGATAAACTGAGTCTTGTGGTACATAAAGTCAAATATTCTGCAAAGTTGATTTTTGGGAGAGAGTAGAGATCAGAGTTTGCCAAGATTAAGGGGAAAATCTTGAAATTCAGTGTTGATATTAAAGAGGTTAGAATTTGCCAAAAAGAGGGGGAAGAAAAATTTTTATATCATACATTGAAATTTATAGCATTTTTTGAAATTCTAATAGAATGTGATGAAAAGATATGCAACAGTTTTCGAGTGGTTCTAACTCAAATTATGTATCAATGCATAGTATCTCGTATTCTTTGGTTTGGAAACAAAGCGAGGTCTGAGTCTTCATGAAATGTTTGCAGATAATATCAGGCGGTCTTTATTGAACGTTTGTTTCTCTAGGAGCTTTCCATTCACTAGTATATTGGTAAAATAATGAACGGGGATTGATAGTGGCGGCTCTATCTGGAATAGACTACGTATTAGATCTTCAGCTGATGAGTTATTTTCTGAACTAGCCGTAAGGGAATTATGATTTTTAAAGATTACGTTGCTTACTGCGGAGCATGGAGAAGACTCCAAAATTGATCTTTGAAGAACAATTATCATTATACTTTGAAGATCACAATGTGTTACCAGATAGTTTTGTATCCAATTAAGATTTGCTGATTGTGGAGATTACCGTTTACACTGATCAGTCATTGATGTTGATTGAGCATAATGTTGATTACGGGAAACAAGATTTCATATTTCGTGATTATTTGCTACTTTGAAAAGGACCAGTGTGGTACTCAAAGTTTCTATCAAATGTCGGTTGGGTTTTGAGGATTAGAGGATCACGCAAAGGAGTGCGTTAATACCGAACTCGGGTTGTGGTTAACGTCAAACTAGAGAAGGTGCATTGATTAATTTCCAGTTGGTTAATGTTCATGAAGATTGCAGTTTCACAAATTAGAGGATTATTTCAGGAACCGTGCAAATAAAAACCCGAAACATCAATTCAGGTTGAATTTATTAAATCAAATGCAAACCCATATCATCAATAAAGGGGGAATTTGAGGACATCAACAAACACTTTATTGAAGTTACTGAATATTCAAAAACGACTCTTATATTTGAAGATCGAGATTCAACAACGTACAAGGAGGAAATTGTTAGTGCATTTAGTGTGTCTGTTACTGTGTGAATAGGCTAGATAAAGCGTGCGTTGAATATTGTATAGTTGTATGTGTGATTAAGAGTGATTAGGATCGTGTGACATGAACCTGCGAAGGAGTCCTATGCACATAGGAGTCCTACGCACGTAGTGATGCACAGGAGCATGTCTATATATAGTAGTGTCATGCACTTGACTTCATAAGTTTGTTAGTTTCAGAATTGAGAAGAGATCGAACTGCATGTTCTCTCCCAGTGCTTCATGATGTATACTCTTTCGGTATGAAATGGAAGCTTAAAAATCGGGTTGACTAAATGTTGTAATGCCAAAAATTTTACCGAACTAGTTCATCTCTATCCAAACTTTTGTCTAAACACCGTTCAGGGTCCTAGCACGCCGAAACTGTTGCAGATACATGAAGAGAGAAGAAGGGTAGAAAAGTCATAGAACTTATAAGAAAAATGCATGCTTTTGTATTTAAATGAGAATAAAGGGGATTTAGCACTATTTGTAAACATTGAACAATGAAAGAACATGACTTTGACTAATGAGTTTTGTTGACAATTTTAGAGTTTGACCCTAAAAATGAACCTAGAACTATAGAAGTGAAGAATTCAAAGAACATCTTGTCTAAAAGTATAAAAATTCAAGTAATCATTAATTTTTAAAATCGTTTATTTTACATTACGAGGTGTTTATTATTAAAACTTATATTATTAATTTTTTACGTCTCATATTTTGTTTCTTATTTATGCACCTTGCTTATCTTAGGGACTCGTTTTTTAAGCGCCTTGCGCCTAGGCTCTGTACAAGGTTTGTGCTTGTTGCGCCTATGACAACATAGATTTGAAGTGCATAGGGATATGGAAAAACTCTATTATCTGAGTTAATTTTCATATTTAATTATGATTCATAGATCGCTTTAAAATAACGTGATCTTCAACCAGATTAGATATCGGTTGGATTTACGCGAACAACAACCCATTAGAACCTACATGGATAAGGCCACCTGGTCAGTAGAAAATGACTCATCTTAAATCCATCCGCTACTTACAGAGATGCGAAGGATTAAACCACGTTACAACACCACTGGGAGGTGATTGTCCATGCGTCACTTTGGTTTTGTTGTCATATCATGACACTTTATTTGAAATCATATAGTATTTTTTTGTTAAAACATACTGTGTGGTGATATACGATCGTCCCATCCCTGTGTTTCCGCCTTAGCGTGGGTGTGACAGATTGGTATTGGAGCTAATGTTTATTGAGAACTAGGAACCACCCAACCTAGTTTATAAGCTTAGGGAACTTTGCATGTAGTCATTAAAAGGATATATGTTTAATTGCAATAAGTGAATCTAACAACGCATGGTGACTATTGCTGGAGAGTACTAGAATGCTTAAGTGAGGCGGATAAGCAATTGTGGCCGTGACCACAACTGTGAAGGCACATTGTAATTTGGGAATATCCTATTGGGTCGCACAATAGGATCACCATTGATAAGACAGAGACACTCATCATAACTCATGTGGGAACACCTCCAATGCACGTGGAGACCGAGCCTATCTCTAACTAGCCACTAATACCACTTCATCGATATGTAGGAACTGAAGCACTAATGAAGGACACTGCAAGGAAGAATACTAGCCCACCTTAGCAAGTTACCTCGGAGGTACCAACACCAGCACTACAAACATACCCATACTTGAGAAACCAATTCAGCCCAGGGATCCCATAAATCCTATGTTAACAAACAAGATAATGTAAACAGATTGTGTTGGGCAGGTGTGTTCTTCAAGAGGTGATAACAAAAAAAAAAAAAAATTGCGAGCAAGACTCGAACATTAGATCTCTACTAGAGAGGAATCAAACACTTACCAGTGCTAGAGGTGATTGAGTTTATGGATGCATATAGAGAGGTGGTGGTCCTTAATTGTTATTTATGGGAAAGGACAACGTTAAATGTTCATGGGTGGCTAACATTAGGGATGTTAGTATCAGTAATTTCATTCCCATGCTCAATTATAAAACTATTCCCCATACCAAACCTAGTACACACCGAGTATTTGTTTGGTAACTACGTGTTTGGTATATGGTATAGCTACAGTTATCAAATATAAATTTATTTGTTAGTTTGTTAAAAGTATGAATAGGGATTTTCAGTACTTTTTATTTGAACTTTGAATAATAATTTTATTACATAGAGAACTTAAAAAAAAATTGATTGGATTTATAGATTACTATATTACCCAAGAATACAGACATCTATATAAAACATGAAAATACTTATAATGATTCGAGTAAACATGTATGTATGTTTTAGTAATTAGGTGGTATCACCTAATTTTTTTTTAACGGCTAACTTTATTTCTTTACACCAATAATCCTTTACTATTGTCTCTTAACCAAGTTTAAACCTAAGACCTATCATAAATGAGCTACCCAACATTTACAAGTTAGCACTTAACACTTAATTATTATTAAATCTATGCCATAACCACAAAACGTTTACACCTAACCTCATTAACCTAAATACCCATACCATTACCGTAGTATATGTTTGGGTTTGCGAATATAGCCATGAGCTTTGTTTCCCATCCTTATCCATCAGTGGGAATCTTTAAGAACGTTCATTGCAACCTTAACAAACTATTTGTATTCCATAACACTAATACAAAGCGGTTATTCGAAATTACAAATAAAAAAAAATTCTAAAATTCTAATAGAGAAAACAAAAGAAATACACACTTCAATAATAAATGATATACACATGCGAAATAAAACTAAAATGAACTTTGTAACAAATTGTCACTAGGCGAAGGTCACACGAACAGTATAAGGGACGAATATTGTTCAAATCTATCGAATAAGAGTTGTTTATCACTAAACCTATAAATTTCCTCGAATAATAAAGCGAAAAAGGCCTTAACACCTTTAGTGAAAGAAATGATGTAAAATGATAGTTAGGTATAAGTATAATATTTTGTTTTTATAAAGTTTATGAGAATATCAAGTAAGATAAGATAAGTGTATTTAGTACAGTTTGCTATTATTTCCTTTCTTTCATGAATCAATTAAAAAGTGCTAGTTGGTGCTATAATATATTACGTTGTTAATACCTAAAGTGCTAGTTGGTACTATAATATATTACATTATTAATACCTTAAATGGCGCTTTTGAGGTTTGCGGTATATAATAATTATTACCACTTTAAGGAACAGTAATCAAAGGCTCATATATCCCAATTCCCACGTGTCGGACAAGAATACGATCGCTAGTTGCGGCTCCAAATAAAAATCAACTACTTTTGACCACTAATCTACCATTTGAATTTTATATTTATTCTGTTCTCGTTAGTGGTTATTAGATCTTGGTTCATCTCCTTCTTTTGTATTAAGTTGTTTTTTTTTTTTTTTTAAATATTTATCAATTACCAATCACGAGCAATATCAATAAAACTAGTTAAATTTTCGCCCGCGCGTTGCGCCGGGAACCCAATGACTCTAAAACGCGTGTCAGTAACGGCAAGCAGATATCGAATATCAAAACATAAATAAAAATGTCGTGAAAAGGATAGTTAATCCGTCCTAAAAAAGCGATTTTAAATAACCTAATATATAGTAATAGGTCACATGTCCTACACGTTGGAAATTCGGTTGTTTTCAGTTCAGATATTTCGGTGGTAACACGTTAAAATATGGATGAGCTCGGTACCTGTAACGGCACCGAAAGTGCCGATCCGGAAAATCATCGAAATTAGGTACCGGCACCGAAAATGCTCGATACAATATGGTATGGTATTTGAAGATAAAAATCAATAAATATAGGTATGGTGCTAGACCGGTGTCGAACCGAAAGTAACGATTCTGAAAACGCCAAAAAGTGGGTATCAAATTGGTACCGAAAATGATTTGGTATAGTAAATTTGGTACCGATACGATACCGGTTTGATTACATGATTTGATACGATTTGCTCATCAATAATCTAAATATCCAAGTTAATTTTACATGCTACAATTTATTCATTACGTAAAAAGACAAAAAATAAAGCAAAATAAGTTGTTGTGTATATAAAACCTCATTCAAACGAAATACAGTTTACTTACTCTGTTGATGAAAAGTAATCTAAAATGTGCAATTACTTGCATTGGTACGTTGCTACAGGATTTGATGAGCTCGTTACCAACCGGTACCGAAAATACCGTTACCGAAATCCCCAAAAATGGGTACCGGTACCGAATATATCTGGTACAGTACGGCTTGATACGGACGGTACTGGTACGACACCGGTATTTGAGGGTAAAACCCGATGAATACCGGTGCCGAACGGATACCGAAAATGCACTCTGTTTGGTAAATTTGATACCGATACCGGTACCCGATACTATTCATTCATTTATTTTTCTATTACATTGAACACTCTTTTGAATATTTAAATTTATTATTAGTGTTCAATTGGTTTTCTATTTAATATATAGGTCAATATATAGTTCAATGTATGTATGATAAACTATATTCAATACTATGGGCGGAGATACAATAGAAAGTTTATTTGGCTAGGAAGGCTAGTAAGTGATCTTGACCATCCATTTAGTTAATCAAGAGCTAAGATTAAATCAGGGAAATTGAAGGGAATCCAAGCCAATAGTTTATCTCTCCTCCAATTCCCCCTCATTTTTTAAACGTTAATAACTCTTTCTTACGACATTATTTTTTTATAAAAATTGCGCCTAAAAAATGAGCGTTTTTAATCTTTAAAACGAGTATACTATTGCTATATTTAAAAAAAAATATATAAACCTAGTTGCGTAAAACGCAATAGAAAAACCCCCAGTTACATGAAACGCAATGAAAAAAAAACCTAAAAAATGACATTTTTCTAAAACGCAATGCACCAAAAACACAAATAAATGACTTATTTGTAAAACGCAATGGACAGAAAACACAAAGAAATGTCTTATTTCTAAAACGCAATAGCCTAAAAACTCAAAAGAAAATGTACTTTCTAAAACGCAATGGACTAAAAACACATAAAAATGTGTTTTACCTAAATCGCAATGCACCAAAAACACAAACAAATGTCTTATTTCTAAAACGCAATGGACAGAAAACACTTAAAATGTCTGTTTTCTAAAACGCAATGGACTGAAAACACATAAAAAAGTGTTTTACCTAAAACGCAATGCACCAAAAACACAAAAAAATGTCTTATTTGTAAAACGCAATGGCCAGAAAACAATTAAAATTTCTGTTTAAAATTTCTGTTTTCTAAAACGCAATGGACTGAAAACACATAAAAAAGTGTTTTACCTAAAACGCAACGCACAAAAACACAAAGAAATGTCTTATTTGTAAAACGCAATGGCCAGAAAACACTTAAAAATGACTCATTCTAAAACGCAATTGCCTAAAAAACAAAAGAAAGTGTTCTCTGTAAAACGCAATGGACTGAAAACACCTAAAAAGGTGTTTTACCTAAAACGCAATGCACCAAAAACACTTCAAGAATGTGTTTTTCTAAAACGCAATGGCCAGAAAACACATAAAAATGTTTTAATTCTAAAACGCAATTGCCTAAAAACACCAAAGAAAATGTTCTTTCTAAAACGCATTGAACCATGACAATAGTTTTGTCTGTGCTGTGAGTTGTCTGTGCTGTGAACTGTCTAGACCAATGCAGTTTCCAGCTCAACCCCAGCCAGGGGCTGCCACCCCTGGGACCCGCTACCAGGGGCGCTGCCCCCGGACCCCCGCCAAGATCGTAAAACGCAATGACTAAATCAAAAACTCATATCGTAAAAATGAAATTAAAGAATTTCTTACATGGACCGAAGTGATTTCTTTAACAATTGACGATTTTTGAATGATTGAAACACTTATCAGCGCTCGAATCGAACGCATCGAGTGATTATCTTCAAAATCACCGGAAAAAACGAGATTTTGTATGAAATTAAACTGGGTTTTCTTCAAAAAAGCTGAAGAACACGTTGATCGGGTGTTTGAATCCTTGATTGGTGATGAAAATCGCACTATAATGTAGTGATTATTGAGATAGAAAGTGAAGAAATGGTTGAAGATGGTGGGTTTTGAAAATGATGAGTTTTGAAGCTACTGGGTTTTGAAAAGGAAGAAGAACGGGTTGGATTGACTAACATACTCAAGCTTTATATTCGATTATCAGTAGATGTAATAATTTGCCAGATTTAATTTGCGTCTTTTTTATAGGATGATCTAAAATCTTGATTACCTATTGTAGGTCTTTTTTTTCACTTTTCAAATATATCTAATTAGATATGTGTTATGAGGGCGTCAAAGGCATGTGTAATGTTGCGTAGGGCGTGGAACACCGCCCCTTAGTTTGTGAACGGAGTAGGATGTAAGAAGGTGTAGCTCAATTTTTAGAAAGGAAAACAGTCGTTCAACTAAAAAAATAATAAAATAATAAAAAACTATAACTGTAGATTTTCTTCAATCAAAATTTGGGTTTCTTCACCTCTCTTACTATTCAAATGTACTTTGATCACTCTTTTTTTTTAAATAAGAATATAAATGAACATTTGTGTGATTTTACATAATACAATATTGGAGTACATGCCGAAAAATGTTTTGCCAAATCAATAAAGATGACATTCAATCAGCTTCTTTTGTGATCAATGCCACAAAGAAACAAGCAAATCATCGGGTAATATGCAATGGAGAAACACATAACAATTTGCACGGATTTCGCATAATACATTTTGAGGCATTCACTACAAGAATGGAAGGCCTTTAGCGACGACAGCTGTCGCCGCTATTGATAGGTCGCTATTGGTCTGCTTGTCGTCGCTAAAAGTCTTTGTCGCCGCAATTGGTCTTAGACTTTTAGCGACGACATAACGTCGCTAAAGGGTCGTTGGAATTATTGTTCGTCGGTAAAGGTGAAGGGCAATAGCGGCGACAGGTGTCGCCGCTAAAAGTCATTTTTTTAAACATCAACTGTATATAGCTGCACCCAGCCAGATTTACGGCCGAAAAATAGAACATGCCTAATTCAAACAACGCAAACATACACGCCATGAACATATACTAAAGGTAATATATAATTACAAACTACGTTTAAGTCCTACAATGTTTAATAAAATCCTACAATGTTTAATAAATTCCTACATTAAAAACAATCACTCGTCGGAATCATCCTCATCTTCTCTATCGAATAAGTCGTCAGAATCGTAGTCGTTTGACTTTCCTTTTCCTTGTGAAGCAAGATAGTTGTTAAGTTGGTTCAAAAATGACGGTGTTTGGAACAAGCTGTTAACAAAATCCTACAATAATAGATATCAAAACGTATATTAGCTTATTAATTAATGCTACCAACATATATTTAACAAGAAAACATGTGTTCGTTTGTCATTTTATAATTTGCGTAGTTTACCTTGGAAAAAGGTTCTTGCGTCCGAGCTTGCGAAGACGACATGTTCGAGGATGTGTTCGAGGACGTGTTCGAGGACGTGTTCGAGGACGTGTTGGAAGAAGGTTTAGGCCCCATCCCGCGGTACCATCCTCGCCGCTCTCCCAACGCTTCCTGATACGGGCAATTGGAGGACCGTCACCGCTCCATTCATTTGTGGCCTGTTGTAAGTTCCGCTCTATTTACGAAAATGATTAAATCTATATATGTATATTTGTTATAGAAAATTATACTTAAAAGAAATACTTACGTAATTTTGTTCAGCAACTGGATCAACCCAATTCCCTTGATTGTCCGTGTGGGTTTTAGCATACGTAGGTACCCAATCCATATCCTGTTTAACAATAAACTTAGATTAGACATTAAATAAAAAAAAGCTTAAACACATGCACATACATAAAACATTACATTTTTATAGGTGGTGCTACCGTACGACGATGTCCCCCCGCAGTATGGGAATTGTTGTTTCTCGCGTACTTGTTTGTTGGCTTCGCTTCTTTTAATATATTTTTGGTCCTGGAAACCTTGGATGGTTCTCAACCAGTTATCATAGGGCATATCCGCAGGATGGTATGCCCTTGCCCTCTCAATATCATTGTAACCTCCCTTGCTCTTAAATATTTTTTTAGCTTCGTACTTGCGGTCAGAGTATCGCTTCATAAGCACACACCTAATACCACCCGTCAAGTTTTTCGCCTCTAAATCACGTTCCACTTCAACAAAATTGAAAATTTCCTACGACTTAAATAAAAAACTTAAAATATTAAATATAAATTAGATTTAACGATGGCTGCAAAATCGCCGTAAACGGGCCTTTAAACGGCAGCAAACTCAGCCGCAAACGGCTGCAAACTCAGCCGCAAACGATAGCGATTTCGTAGCCCTTTAACGTCAGTCTCATGCGTGCCACTAAAATGACCACCAGGAGGCGGTGGATCACCAGCGCCATCACCCCCATGTCCCCATGGGGCCACATCCGCCATCAGATATGCGAATATAAGCAATATCGAAAACATAATCCCTAAAAAGTTACAAATGTTACAGGGTGTGTATCTAATAGAAATTTAGGGAAAGTACAACAAGTGTAACTCAAATTCAAATAAATATTTCAAACAAGTGTTTATCAAATACATATTAATATAAATTACAATAACTTTTCTTTTAGTCAGACCCCACATAATCGGGATCGTCCTCATCACAATCAGCCTCGACCTCATCACAATCAGTCTCGACCTCAAACACTTCATCGACGGTAGCCATTGGGGGATCAACTTAAATTGAAGGCTCACCCGCAGTAACATGAGAAAATCCAATTTGAATGTATTGGGTCAAGTCAATGACAAGTGGACAGTCAGATAAAGAGTTGTTGTCGACAACGTCAATATCTTCTAAGCCTTTGTCAACATTTTGAACCTTATTGACGCAGTCATCACTTAATGGCCGATCCCAAATTTTTCGATGATTAACATTTTCGACTACCCACCTATGTTTATTTTTTTGGTTTCGAGACGTTTCTTGGATGAAGAACACTTGCTTGGCTTATGAAGCAAATATGAGTTGATCGTCTTTGTCCCATTCATGTTCAGTGCTTATACTGGTGAGATTATTGTCATGGTTTACACCCCTTCGAGTATCAAACCAATTGCACCGAAATAGGACAGTTGAATAATCATTTGTATAACGCAACTCAATAATTTCTTCTAATTGGCCATAAAATTTCACACCGTTCTCTCCAACCACTTCCACCCCAGAGTTTTGCGTTGCGCATGTTGCATCACGTTCAAGTGTCTTAAACCTAACACCGTTGACTATGCAAGCAGTGTAAGTGTAAGCAGTCATTTTCGCACAAATTGAAAGAGCATACAACTCCGGGTGGAATTCTGGAGAATTTTGTGTTTTCATCGAATGGACCTAAAAAATATAGAGTAATAATGTTTGTTATATATGTATTACCTAGCAAGTGTAGAGTAATGAGTGTTATATATGTATTATACCTTATGGAGAAGCCATCCCGAAAATTTGGTTTGTAGATCATCTTGGGGATGTGTATGTTTGAATTCACTACACTGATCACAAATATAAGAAAGGAATGAAAAATACCAATTAACAGATTATGAAAAGTTAAAGATAGAAACACTCACTTCATGTACTCCCTAACTTCTGCGTAGTTTTCGAGGACAAACCATTCCATCTTGCTTTTTTCGATGAATGATAGATATTTGTTCTTTGTTGCGCCAACAGGACGACATTTGGACTCAAACACCCATAACTTTCTTTTTTCAACAACGACATCATCGTTTCTATCTAGGCAATTGAACTTAGTCTGAACATCTTTAAGGTACATTGAACAAAATGTTAGAGCTTCTTCAAACACATAACCTTCAGCTATACAACGTTCAGGCCTTGCCGGGTTTTTGACATAGTTCTTTAGTTTTTTCATGTACCTTTCAAATGGATACTGTCACACCCCCAAAAATCCCCACGAGGAGTATCACCGCTTGGAGGCGTGACATGACCAGGATCAAGACACCAATCATATTAAACAAGCATGTAAATAATAATAAAATCCAACACAATACAATTGGTGTCCAAACAAAACATAGTTTAACTTGCAAGCGAAAGCATAACGTTTAAAACCAAAGCATAATATAAGTTCAAACGTTTTAATGTTTAACATGGCACACAACTGTCCATGTCCCACAACGACTCTTCCCCATGCAAGCTCCAGCTAAGTACCTATTGACCTGCAAAGCATGTAGTAACGAGTCAACAACAAAGTTGAGCGAGTTCACAGTTGGGTGTTTGTTTTAAGTTGTTCCAAAAACAGTTTCCTTTAACTGGCATCCCTTCCGTGGGGGTTACCCCATAGTTGAAAACGTGATTTGTTTATCCCATTTACTCTGGCAATCCAGCCGTGGGGGCTACCCCATGTTTATACTACTAGAGTCGTTACCATATCGACCACTGACTTTAGTTATGTTTATGTGCCCTTAGCGTCAATGTCTATCATCATTGACGTGCCCAGATCCATTAGTTCACGCCCGTCCTCTGTGACACTGTATGAGGCTTGTCAGACCTAAATAGCGCTATCTAACTAATGACCCGCTCGCCATTGGCCGGGCGATTAAGTCGATATTAAAAGGAGGGACTTCGTGATAGAGTTTTGGTCTAGTGAAGTTTAACTGTCCATGAGGACGAGGAATTACATTCCTTAACCCATACTGTCCTACCCAAAAAGGACGAGGAATCCATATTCCTTAACCCATTCCCAACCCCTGGGAATCCCATGCTTTGTAGTAAGTGTGAACTCACCTTAGGTTAGCTCGGCAGATAAACGAAATGTCAATCGAGCTGCTAGAGGTCAACCACGTCCTAACATGGTTACCATACAAGTCAGGTTTTGATTTCAAGTAGTGCACATAAGTCTCACATAAGCTAGCAGGTTACAAACACATATAGATCATGGCAAACACACATCATCACGTTTAACAGTCATAACGTATCTGAACTTGTGCGATCAAAAGATTTGGGCTCGCACAAGTCTAACGGCCTTGTGCGAGTCACCCATTGAAGCCCAAGATACCCAGCCCAAAATCATAAGTAGTCCAACAAGTATACGGCCCAACAAACAAACATGAGTCTTGTGCGATCCGGATGGACTTGTGCGATCCGAATGGCTTGTGCGATTGGGATTGGGCTTTGAGGCCCGACCGTGTAATAGTTTGTGTGTGGCCCAAGCCTTGTGCAACCGACACCATCTTGTGGGATCCACAAGGTCTTGTGCGATCATGCAAATGATGTGTTGTACACTGTGTTTAATCAGTTGCACTCTATGACTTGTGCGACTGTGTTGTGCGACCCGACACTTGTTCGTTCGGATCAGATCATGTGCGATCTGATCTTGTGCGACCGACAAGCTTGTGCGATTAGTTTAAATATCCGAAACTTATGCTATTTAGTTATATCATTCAACAGTTTCCAAATTTCCATTTGATCAATCAATGCTAACAGTTTCCAAACCAAACAATAATCGATCAAACAATAGTTTTAACATCAATCTCTTAAGAACCCTAGACATGTTCAAAACATTCAAACAATTCACAACATTTAACTATTCAATTAGGTGTTTCAAACCATCATATAATACTTCATATTCGACCATACAACCGATCCGATTTCAACATACATGCAGCCGATTATATTTATTCAGTTCTTAATTATCTAGATCAATGACAAAGTATCTATCAAACATACAATTCCCTTATTGATCTAGCAAGTTGTTTATCTAGAGTTTACTAACATAATACCTTAACATCAACATCAAACATCATATAATCAATCGTACAACAAGCATCGACCATACAAGAATCAAGTAAGGATATAACACTAACCGATTGAGAGAAGAACTAGATCAATCCAACAAGAAAGTCTTCGTGGGATGGGGATGTTTGCCGTCGGGTTCGAGAGGAGAGAAAGAGAGTAGGGTTTTGTAAACTTTGTGTGATTAGGTAAAGTGTGGGATTTATACTAACACCCTAGGTGTTGTGCAAGTTGATGGAGTGGGCCGAACCCTTTCATGGGCTGCCCTTATGGTTCGAGTACAAGCATGTGGCCCGGATGGGCTTGTGCGATGGGCTAGAGTTGTGCGATCAAAGATACATATTCACATTACACACTTAACACATAACATAACATTCAATTAATCAACCAAGTTCATATAATCACATCACGTTCACATACATTACATTAAGTACAAAGAGAGGTTTGAAATACGAGTTGTCACATTATCCCCAAGTTGAAAGAAATTTCGTCCCGAAATTTAGCACGTACTCATTGAGGAAGCTAGTTAAGTTGCATGCTTTTCCTGGTTTTCCTGGGGTGTCAGATCCTCCCCCCGTTGATCTGGAATTTCATCCCGAAATTCCGTAATAGCTTCAGCCTCAGCAGTGGTTGTACTGTTTGCGAACAATTGGGGATACTTTTGTTTCATTCGATCTTCGCGTTCCCAGGTGAACTCTGGGCCACGACAGGAGTTCCAACGAACTTGAACAAGAGGAATTCTAGTACGCTTGAGAATCTTCACATCTCAGTCAGTAATCTCTACTGGTTCCTCGACGAATCGCAACTGCTCGTCGATAGTGAGTTCCTTCAAAGGAACTATGAGGGTCTCATCTGACAGATACTTCTTCAGATTCGACACGTGGAAAACGTTGTGAACTCCACTGAGTTCTGCTGGTAGGTTCAGTTTGTAGGCCACTTTGCCTATTTTCTCTATAATGTCGAATGGTCCAACATATCGTGGGTTAAGTTTGCCTCGTTTGCCAAAACGAACAACACCCTTCCATGGTGAGACTTTGAGTAGCACTCGATCCCCAACCTGGAACTCGAGTGGTTTCCTGCCCTTATCAGCATAGCTTTTCTGACGGTCACGAGCTGCCACCATTCGTTATCGTATTTGAGCAATCCTTTCTCTTGTGTCTACCACAAGTTCGGGGCCAGTGATCTGGCTATCACCAACCTCTGCCGAGCAAAGAGGTGATCGGCATTTACGTCCGTACAATGCCTCAAATGGAGCGGCTTGAATGCTGGTGTGGTAACTGTTGTTATACGAAAATTCCACTAATGGCAGATGCTTTTCCCAGCCGTTGCCAAAGTCAATCACACATGCCCTAAGCATGTCTTCAAGGGTCTGGATGGTGCATTCAGACTGCCCATCCGTTTGCGGGTGATAAGCTGTGCTCATATCTAGACGTGAGCCAAAGGACTTGTGCATTGCTTGCCACAGCTCAGAAGTAAAACGTGCATCACGATCAGAGATAATAGAGGTGGGCACCCCGTGCCTCGAGACAACTTCCTTAAGATATACGTCTGCTAGAGTGGAGAACTTATCCGTTTCCTTGATAGCCAAGAAGTGCGCAGACTTTGTGAGTCGATCCACGATCACCCAAATAGTATCATTTCCGCGTTGAGATCTAGGCAGGCCAGTAACGAAATCCATGGAAATTTGCTCCCATTTCCATTGTGGTATCTCTGGTTGTTGAAGTAGGCCTGAGGGTTTTTGATATTCGACTTTGACTCTCGCACAAGTCAACCATTTACTAACGTAGGTTGCTATGTGAGCTTTCATGCTAGGCCACACAATACGTAGATTTCAATTCGTGGTACATCTTATCCGAACCAGGATGTACTGAGTAACGAGACTTGTGCGCTTCATCCATTACAAGTTCTCTTAAGTTGCCATGGAGTGGGACCCAGATGCGTCCTGTTACGTAGTACGCACCGTCTTCCTTTTGTTCTAACCGTTGCATTAAGCCGCGTAGGGCTTCAGCCCTGACGTTTTCTGGTTTCAATACTTCCACCTGAGCATCTCGTATCTGGGAAGGAAGACTAGATTGAATGGTGAGTTGTAATGCTCTCACGTGCTTAGGCGTAGTGTCCTTTCGACTGAGGGCGTCAGCCACAACATTGGCTTTGCCTGGATGGTACTTGATCGCGCATTCGTAATCATTCAAAAGCTCAACCCATCGACGTTGACGCATGTTCAACTCCTTTTGCTTGAAGATATGCTCGAGACTCCTGTGATCGGTGTAAATGGTGCACCTGGTACCGTATAGGTAATGTCTCCATATCTTGAGTGCGAAAATAACAGCTCCCAGCTCCAAATCGTGTGTAGTGTAGTTCCTTTCATGAACTTTAAGCTGACGTGACGCATAAGCAATGACCTTGTCGCGTTGCATCAGCACACATCCAAGTCCCTGAATGGATGCGTCGCAATAAACAACAAAATCGTCTGTGCCTTCAGGCAATGAGAGGATAGGGGCGCTACAAAGTCTATCCTTTAAGTGTTGGAACGCAGTTTCCTATGCATCACCCCAACGATATGTGACACCTTTCTGAGTTAGCGAAGTGTGAGGTTGCGTGATCTTGGAGAAATCCTTGATAAACCTTCTGTGGTAACCTGCCAAGCCCAAGAATTGGCAAATTTCTGTTGGTGTTTGGGGCATAGGCCAATTCTTGATCGAGTCTACCTTGGATGGATCAACATGAATCCCATCCTTCTTTACCACGTGGCCTAGGAAATGGACTTCACGAAGCCAGAAGTCGCATTTCGAGAACTTAGCATAAAGATGTTCTGTTCGAAGGAGTTCCAAAATAAGTCGTAGATGGTGCTCGTGTTCCTCCTGACTCCTCGAATAGATCAGGATGTCGTCGATGAAAACAATAACGAACTTGTCCAGGTAGGGCATACACATTCTGTTCATAAGATCCATGAAAACCACAGGTGCGTTTGTTAGCCCAAAAGGCATGACCAAAAACTCGTAGTGTCCATAACGAGTTCTAATGGCTGTTTTGGAGACGTCCTCTTCTCGGACTCTCAGCTGGTGATATCCCGATCTCAAATCAATCTTCGAGTAAAAGCTCGACCCTTGCAACTGGTCGAATAGGTCATCAATGCATGGAAGAGGATAGCGATTCTTCACAGTCACCTTGTTGAGCTCACGGTAGTCAATACACATTCTAAAGGTACCGTCTTTCTTCTTCACAAATAGCACTGGAGCTCCCCAGGGCGAAGAGCTAGTACGAATAAAACCCTTATTCAAAAGCTCTTGTAGTTGTGTGGATAGTTCTTCCAATTCTGATGGGGCTAGGCGATAAGGTGCACGAGCTATGGGCGCTGCCCCAAGAGCCAGCTCGATTTGAAACTCAACCTGACGACGAGGCGGAAGGCCAGGTAGTTCCTCAGGAAATACCTCAGGATAGTCTCGTACAATAGGAATATCTTCTATCTTCTTTTCCTTCATCGAGGTATCAGTAACGAGAGCCAAAATAGCAGTGTGGCCCTTTCGTAAACACTTTTGGGCCTTAAGGAAAGAGATGATGCTCACCACAGCACCACTCTTGTCTCCACGAATCATAAGAGGTTCATCACCTGAACGAGGAACACAGACGATCTTCTCATTGCAGAGAATCTCTGCTTGGTGTTGGGATAACCAATCCATCCCAATGACAACGTCGAAACTACCTAGAACGATAGGAATGAGGTCGATAGAGAAAGTGTGACCAGCAAGAACAAGGTTACAACCCTTGACTACGTGTGTGACCTCTAAACTTTTACCATTAGCTAGCTCTACAGTGTGCTTGGTGTTCAAAAGTGTTAGGGTACGCTTAAGCATTTGACTAACTTTTAAGGACACGTAGCTAGTATCGGCACCCGAATCAAATAAGACAGTAACATAAAAGTCGTCCAGTAGGAACTTACCCGTCACAACATTGGGATCATTCCTCGCTTCACCCTGGCCAATAACGAACACACGACCCCTTGCACCATTGCCGTTGTTACCCCCGTTGTTTCCATTCCCCTGGTTGTTATTATTGTTGTTGTTGTTCTGGTTCCGATTCAGTTAGGGACAATCTCTCTTGAAGTGGCCTTCAGCTCCACACTGAAAGCACCCTTTGTTGATGCCTTGATGCTGCTGCTGCTGGCGTTGTGGGGCTTGTTGTTGCTGACAATTCTGGTTTGCGGGGTATAGACTTCTGCAATCCTTTGCGTCGTGGCCTGGCTTGTTGCACCGATGACAGTTACTCCTGGTGCATGGCCCGCTGTGGTGCAGATTACAGCGATTGCATTTGGGGTGAATTCCCCTGTACCCACCTTGACTTTGGCTACCGGTTGATTGCTGACTAGGGCTCTTGTAGTCGTCAGTCCTTCTCTGCTGAGACTGAGACTGAACAGGAGTTGAACCTTTGCTTGAAGTTCCATCCCATTTACGCTTGTTGTCGCTGGGAGTATCAGAAGTAGTAGCACTAATGCGCTTTGGTAACCTATTCTGCACCACCCCCTGATCCGTGAGACGATGAGCCAACTTGATGATCTGTTGAATGGTGCCTAGATTTGCTGAGGTCACGTAACTTTGAATCTCTGGCACTAAACCCTTGAGATACAGTTCGATACGCTTGATG
Source organism: Helianthus tuberosus (assembly GCA_030545235.1). Lineage (NCBI taxonomy): Eukaryota > Viridiplantae > Streptophyta > Magnoliopsida > Asterales > Asteraceae > Helianthus > Helianthus tuberosus. The sequence continues at coordinate 102,208,565 of CM060438.1, read as the reverse complement.
GGAGGGTCTACCATAGTAGGGCACAGGATAGCCAACTCGTTCGATCTTTTCGTGTACGCTTCAATTTCTGATCCCGTCATCTTCAAGTTGTAAAACTCTACCTCCAGCTTATGTATGTCATCACGGCTACAGTATTCTTCTTTGATCAATTCCTTGAAATCGTTCCAGGGGTGGCGTTAGCAGCAACTAACCCCAGCATTTGGACCTGAGCCTTCCACCACGTAAGCGCTATACCCTCAAGAGTACCAGTAGCATATTTCACCATGCGAGCCTCAGGGCATTCACACATCTCGAAGATAGATTCGAGCTTCTCAAACCAGTGGAGGAGGCCTACAGCTCCTTCAGTACCGCTGAAAGTAGTAGGTCGGCAGTCCATAAAAGTTTTGAAGGTGCACACATGTGGCTGAGCAAGTTGACCTCCTGCTTGTGCGGCTACCAGTGCCGCAGCAACTTGTTGGTTAATCAGAGCCGTCAACTGGGCTTGAGTCATGTTAACGTGTCCAGCCATGATCTTCATATCAAGGGAAACATGAGTGAGAGAGGTTTGTGGAAGTGCGATGACAGAAGAGAGTAAACACACATGTGTTTTCAAGCTATAGTTGATACGTTTATCTAAGCATACCATAAGAAAAGTTCTATGTAATCTAGCAAGTAGGCAATGTAAACATAAATCATATCACCTAGAATGCCGAGTCTTGCACATGGAGCGAAGCGTCATTGTGGATCGTTGAGCACTGTACAGGTTATAGTCTGGTTTTGTCAAAAATCTTTTCCCTTTTTAAACCCAAGTTCACTATAACCAATGGCTCTGATACCAATCTGTCACACCCCAAAAATCCCCACGCGGAGTATCACCGCTTGGAGGCGTGATATGACCAGGATCAAGCCACCAATCATATTGAACAAGCATGTAAATTATAATAAAATCCAACACAATACAATTGGTGTCTAAAGAAAACATAGTTTAAGTTGCAAGCGGAAGCATAACGTTTAAAACCAAAGCATAATATAAGTTCAAACGTTTCAATGTTTAACATGGCACACAACTGTCGATGTCCCACAACGACTCTTCCCCATGCAAGCTCCAGCTAAGTACCTATTTACCTGCAAAGCATGTAGTAACGAGTCAACAACAAAGTTGAGCGAGTTCACAGTTGGGTGTTTGTTTTAAGTTGTTCCAAAAACAGTTTCCTTTAACTGGCATCCCTGCCGTGGGGGTTACCCCATAGTTAAAAACGTGATTTGTTTATCCCATTTACTCTGGCAATCCAGCCGTGGGGGCTACCCCATGTTTATACTACTAGACTCGTTACCATATCGACCACTGACTTTAGTCATGTTTATGTGCCCTTAGCGTCAATGTCTATCATCATTGACGTGCCCAGATCCATTAGTTCACGCCCGTCCTCTGCGGCACGGTGTGAGGCTTGTCAGACCTAAATAGCGCTATCTAACTAATGACCCGCTCGCCATTGGCCCGGCGATTAAGTCGATATAAAAAGGAGGGACTTCGTGATAGAGTTTTGGTCAGGTGAAGTTTAACTGTCCATGAGGACGAGGAACTACATTCCTTAACCCATACCGTCCTACCCAAAAAGGACGAGGAATCCATATTCCTTAACCCATTCCCAACCCCTGGGAATCCCATGCTTTGTAGTAAGTGTGAACTCACCTTAGGTTAGCTCGGCAGATAAACGAAAGGCCAATCGAGCAGCTAGAGGTCAACCACGTCCTAACATGGTTACCATACAAGTCAGGTTTTGGTTTCAAGTAGTGCACATAAGTCTCACATAAGCTAGCAGGTTACAAACACATATAGATCATGGCAAACACACATCATCACGTTTAACAGTCATAACGTATCCGAACTTGTGCGATCAAAATATTTGGGCTCGCACAAGTCTAACGGCCTTGTGCGAGTCACCCATTGAAGCCCAAGATACCCGGCCCAAAATCATAAGTAGTCCAATAAGTATATGGCCCAACAAACAAACATGAGTCTTGTGCGATCCGGATGGACTTGTGCCATCCGGATGGCTTGTGCGATTGGGATTGGGCTTTGAGGCCCGACCGTGTAACAGTTTGTGTGTGGCCCAAGCCTTGTGTGATCGACACCATCTTGTGCGATCCACAAGGTCTGATGCAATCTTGCAAATGCTGTGTTGTACACTGTGTTTAATCAGTTGCACTCTATGACTTGTGCGACTGTGTTGTGCGACCCGACAATTGTTCGTTCGGATCAGATCTTGTGCGATCTGATCTTGTGCGATCTGATCTTGTGCGACCGACAAGCTTGTTCGATTAGTTTAAATATCCAAAGCTTATGCTATTTAGTTATATCATTGAACAGTTTCCAAATTTCCATTTGATCAATCAATGCTAACAGTTTCCAAACCAAACAATAATCGATCAAACAATAGTTTTAACATCAATCTCTTAAGAACCCTAGACATGTTCAAAACATTCAAACAATTCACAACATTTAACTATTCAATTAGGAGTTTCAAACCATCATATAATACTTCATATTCGACCATACAACCGATCTGATTTCAACATACATGCAGCCGATTATATTTATTCAGTTCTTAATTATCTAGATCAATAACAAAGTATCTATCAAACATACAATCCCCTTATTGATCTAGCAGGTTGTTTATCTAGAGTTTACTAACATAATACCATAACATCAACATCAAACATCATATAATCAATCGTACAACAAACATCGATCATACAAGAATCAAGCAAGGATATAACACTAACCGATTGAGAGAAGAACTAGATCAATCCAACAAGAAAGTCTTCGTGGGACGGGGATGTTTGCCGTCGGGTTCGAGAGGAGAGAAAGAGAGTAGGGTTTTGTAAACTTTGTGTGATTAGGTAAAGTGTGGGATTTATACTAACACCCTAGGTGTTATGCGAGTTGATGGAGTGGGCCGAACCTTTTGATGGGCTGCCCTTATGGCTCGAGTACAAGCATGTGGCCCGAATGGGCTTGTGCGACGGGCTAGAGTTGTGCGACCAAAGATACATATTCACATTACACACTTAACACATAACATAACATTCAATTAATCAACCAAGTTCATATAATCACATCACGTTCACATACGTTACATTAAGTACAAAGAGAGGTTTGAAATACGAGTTGTCATAGATTCATCCATCTAAAAGCTACTGGACCTCCCGCAATCTCTTCATCTGGTAAAAGCACATGTAAATGAACCATAATATCAAAAAACGCAGGTGGATAGATCATCTCTAACTTGCATAAGATGGTAACAATGTCATCGTTTGCTTTCTTCATATCATCCACCTATAGTGTTCTAGAGCAAAGTTGCTTAAAGAACATACAAAGGTCTACTATTGGTGTAGATGTATCTTTAGTCAAAAGCCCTCTAACCCCAATCGGTATCAAACGTTGCATGAGGATATGATAGTCATGAGATTTCAACCCGGTAATGTTAGCACTGTTATCTATCACCCTCTTACTAATATTAGATCCAACCCATCTAGTAGTTTAACATTTTTTATAAACTGACAAAAAAGTTTTCGATCATCGGACTTGAATGAGTACTTAAGAACTTGCCACCCGATTGTTTCAGCCATTGTGTCGGCTGAATGTTTAGTTTTTCCAAGTCGGACCGCGTATTTGGCATGTCTTTGCTCTTATCATTCATTAGAAGAGTACCGAGCAAGCTGTCGCACACATTTTTCTCTATATGCATTACATCTAAGTTATGTTTCAGCTGCAGAGAAGACCAATACTCAAGTTCAAAAAATATGCTTCGTTTGGACCAGTTCAACTTGAAATCTGACCGGGTTATCCTCCCACCTCCAAAAGCTGGATGCTTTCCTGGTAGACGATTAATTAAATTACCGAGTTGAGCTTCTATGTCAGCTGGGCTAAACTGTCTCGGAGGGTCTCGTGTCTCGGGTCTCCCGTTAAAGTCGAGACTTGTTCTCCAAGGATGGTTGGCATCTAAGAACCGGCGATGACCAACATAAGCACATTTACCAGTTACACGTATTGAAGGAGTGTCTAGGTTACAAGTTGGGCATGCCATGTAGCCTTTTCCGCTCCAACCTGATAGACTACTACGGGCTGGAAAGTCATTTAAGGTCCATAACAACGCCGCCTTCATTGTGAAGTATGTGTTTATTGTTGCGTCTTTAGTATGTATACCTGACTGCCACAATTGCTTAAGCTCATCCACTAACGGTCTAAGGAAAATGTCCATGTCTTTCCCATGTGATTTAGGGCTAGGAATCAACAAGGTCAACATGAATGTGGACTCTCGCATGCATAGCCAGGGAGGCAGATTGTGTGCGGTGAGTAGAACCGGCCACGTGCTATGAGTTGAGGATCCACTTCCGTTGTTAAAGGGATTAAAACGGTCAGCTGCAAGCCCTAAGCGAACATTTCGTGGCTCCATATCGAAGTTTGTGTACTTTTTATCAAAGTCTTGCCATGAAGATCCATCAACTGGATGACGCATAGTCCTATCTTCCGATCGTCCGGTACTATGCCATATCATATCTTTTGCTGCGTGCCTTGAACAAAACAAACGTCGTAGTCTAGGCGTCAAAGGAAAGTATCGTAACACCTTACAAGCCACCTTCGTTCCTTTTGTGTCTTTATCGACCCATCGACTCTCATTACAAACGGGACAATTTTGTAAGGACTCGTTTTCTTTCCAAAAGAGAGCACAATCATTTGTGCACACATCTATCATCTCATATGCCAAACCAATCTTCTTAAATGTCTTCTTAGCTACATAATACGAAAGGGGAATCTTGTTGCCTTCTGGCATTGAATCTTGCAACAACGAGAGGATTCGATCTACTGCTTCATTAAGCAAATGGTACATATCCTTTATATTCATAAGCTTTGCTAAAAAGTCGATAGAAGAATTCTTGGTACAACCAGGATATAATTTTGTTTCAACTTCCTTTACAAGGTCTTCAAAATCATCAACAACACCGCTACTATCTCCATTCGAGTTCTCTTGGTTAAGATATGTATCTTCTTCCATACGCTCCTCCCTAATGTCTTCAGTAACGTTTCCCATACCGTCTTGTGGCGCAACATCGTTTACTACGGCAATTGGAGTCGTTTCCCCGCGATAGGTCCACTTCGTGTATTCCTTCCAAAAACTATTAATACGCAAATGGTATTTCATTTCTGCCATGTTTATTAAGCCGGAATTTTTACATAGGGTACACGGACATCTAACTTCATCGTGGGTTTTTAACACTCTTTCACACATCTCGATAAAAGACATGAGTCCTTGCTTGTAGTGAGATGAATGACGTGGGGAATCAATCCAGCTTTTATCGATAGGCATTATGCAACTGAAAGAGAATCTAATTTAGGATTAATAAGACACGGGCGGGTATTTCTAAGCTCGTTATGTTTAAATTTGGGGCGGGTATTTTCTTAGCTTCTTTTTTTTTAAATGGTGATTTCAATTTTGGTAGGTATTTTCTATGTTCGTTATGTTTTAAATGATAATTTTAATTCAATGAGGGTATTTTCTAACTAATATATATTTGTCAAAGTTAAATACAAATGTTTTCAAACCTAAACACAAACAACATTCAAATTATCATCTCAAATATATTTTTTTCTCAAACCTAAACATAAACATAGAAATTATCAACTTAAACATATATTTTTTTTTCAACCATGACCATAAATATAGAAATCATGAAACTTAAACATAATGTATGCACATTAACACATACTTTATTTATAGACTTACAAACCCACATACATGCTTACATACACCTACATAAACATACAAACATTCATCCTTACATACATATTTACATACCTTATACAAACATACATAAACATAGAAATTATCAACTTCAACATATTTTTTTTTCAAACATGACCAAACACACATTTTGACCAAAACCACAACATTTATGCATACTTACATACACATTTGCATACTTTATACAAACATACATACTAACATACACATTTTTCACCAACATACTAACATACACCTACGTACATACTTTCATTCATACACTTACATACCCACATACATGCTTACATACACAAATACATAGACTTTCTTATACAATTCGACAAAAACCACAAAATTTATACATACTTACATACACATTTGCATACTTTATACAAACATACATACTAACATACACATTTTTCACCAACATACACCTACATACATACATTCATTCATACACTTACATACCCACATACACCTACATACACAAATACATAGATTTTCATGTACATATTTCCCCAAATACACCTACATTATAGATTTGAAATACTAAAATACACCTACATTATACATTTACATACCCAAACAAAAAATTATTCAATTTCTAAACTTTGAAAAAAAAATACATATAAAACTAACCGTATTTTCAAGTTTCCAAGAGATGTAGACCGCGTAGACGAGGTGGTGATCGGAGAAGTCAATTTCTAAACTTTGAAAAAAAAATACATATAAAACTAACCGTATTTTCAAGTTTCCAAGAGATGTAGACCGCGTAGACGAGGTGGTGATCAGAGAAGTGATGGTGATGATCCGATTTCACTACCATAAACACAAAAATATACAAAAATTAAAGCCTATCATATGTATATAACAAAATAAAGAAGAAATGTAACAAAAACAAAGCTTTACTTACCGATTTGGTTGAAATTCGCTGAAATCCGGGGGTTCTCTCGAGTTTTTGGGGGAAAAAGTGAAGAAAGAGGGAAAAATAGCGCTGATAAGGGTGTAATATCGTTTCACCATTAGCGGCGCCGACTTGCCGCCCGTATTGATATATGTCGCCGGTAAAGGGTTGACCAGAGATAAGGTTTGTGTGGCTAGGGTTTAATGTTCTGACACATACTTTCAGCGGAGACCATATGTCGTCGGTATTGATATGTTCCTGTCGCCGCTAATATATTTTAATTCCCCAACCATTAGATCAGGATTTTGATCAATGGCTGGGGTTTGGTTTCAGCTTCCGGGAAGCGGATCGACCAATAGCGGCGACATTTGGCCTGTCGCCGCTAATGGTGTCGCCGCTAAAGGCCTTCCATTCTTGTAGTGATTGTTCATATGACTATGATTAATTAATATTAGTAAGCTATGTCATGTATTGTTTGTTTTCTTTTTAGTGATAAAAAATATTAAATTTGTATTTGTATTTTTATCACATTTAAAAAGTAACTTTAGTATTTAATAACAAATTAGTTATAACTATTGACAAGAATTAACTTTTTTTTAACAACAAACTTTTTTCGGCTAAAATCTTCCAATACTTCCACTTACAAGGATTCGAACCCAATACTTCATATTTGTGAGAGGAGACAACATACCACTAAACCAACTGGTCATGGGTAACAAGAATTAACTCACAATTCCAAATTGATTCACCTTTCACATTCTAAAGTTTGGAGAAACCATTCCCGCCTTCATGACATTGACATATCAATACTTTGCTTTTCACCTTTCACAAATCATACCCCATAATCTTAAGAATTTGTAATACATGACCATGGTAGGTTTAATACACGACAATTAATTTCCTTAAGATATTTAATAATGTTAATTTGTTCAATCGCATATTCTTAAAGATAGGTAACTTAACAATTGTCATTCACAAAAAAGGTAACTTAACAATTTATTTATCCAATATAAGACACGAATATGTATCAAGATGAGCTCAGGAAATAAGGGATAAGAAATGAACAAATGTATGGGCATCTAGATGCAAATTGAGAATACCTACATGGTAAAATTTTGGGAAGACCAGCTTCCCTAAACTCATATTCAATAACTTTCGGCTTGGCAAATCCATCTAGCCATAAAGTTCTAAAATGGAATTCTAATAAGACAAGATATGAATTGACTCTGCTCAGGTCAAATGGAGAAGTTTAAAATATCTCCATGAATAGTGCTTTTGGCCTTAAGAATGAAGATCTGCAAGACGTACTGGGTCTTCAACTCGAAAGAGATCCAGAAGTTAGCAGATCACTAAACTTTGAGTTACAATCCAAAGGGCAGATTAAAGAGAACCTGATGAGAAATAAAGACTGATCAAATACAGTTGAGTTTTCCCATTATCTGTCCTAGGGAGAGATAGTTGGACCTACAAAAGAACAGATGGTTTTTGAAAGCCAAAACATGCTAATTAGATCAAGATATAAATAGATCATGATGCACACTCCTTCCAAAGATAGTGAATCTTGAACACTAATTAGGACATCTGTTTGAACAAAGCAAAGATATGTTTGAATACTTGAAAACTTTGTTGTAAAAGAGAGAACATCTGTTCAATGGCTAAAGCCCTGTTGAAGACAAAACACTGAAGGAGAAGAACAACATTTGTTTGTTGTAAACAGATGTTTGGAATATCTCAACAGCGGTATGAAGAACAGACCTTTCAATGTGATAATGTTAGTTTAGAATAGATGTCCACTATATTAGAACAGTTGTAAATTTCATCAGATATTTCTAACGTTTGTAAAACATCTGTGGAATCTTTTTTGTTTTGAATGTTAGTGTCACTATTAGGGTGACGACAGCTTGGTTGTAAACAAATATTTTGTACTTAGTATAAATAGATCTCAGATGTTAGAGTTCATTTTATCAGATCATATAACATCCTTATCATACGAACAGTTTGTGAGTGATCAAGCTGAGGGGGAGTTTGTATAATCATTATTGTAATTGTAATCTTTAGAAAGTTCAGGATACGTTTCATAAGTGAACGCAAGATCTGCATTAAACGATTTTACGTGCGGAATCCGTAACACCGAGTTGTAATCATGTACACATTAAAGTTAATTATTACAAGTAATTAGATGGAGTGCATGAGATTGTTATATATACAGATGATGTGGATGAGTTTAGGACTCCCCATCTCTTGTGCATGCATGAAGAACGAAAGAGTCCTGCATAGACTTGTCATGCGCACCATTTCTTGTGTTATACGTATGACTTCTCATAATGGCAAGAATATACCTTGCATACGTAACTTTGGCATTTCATTATAGACTCATTTATCATCACCATCATGTGTATAGAAGTTTTTATGAGTTCAAGCACGAAAACATGATGCGCATGTTGTCATGTGTTGTGCTCGCATCTCACACTCCTTATCTTACCCTTACACATCTACAGGCACAAACCTCTAAGAGAAACCTTTATTCAGACACATATTACAGACTCAAGACTTTGTCTACGTTATGTTTATGAGAGTTCTAAGCTATAGACATAAACTGCACTAACAAACTCCTCCGCGGTCTCCCCTTAAACAATGCTCCAAATATCTTTTTAGATTTAACTTCGATGCTCCATCATATGCATTCACTCATAAATAGTTTCTTAGTAATCTTGTTGATCTGGCTCACATTCAATGTTATCAGGTTTCCATGGAAGATTTTTTAATGAAAATCATTTTGGATTTTAAATATCGAACGTAGAAATGTAAACATACTGAAATGTAATATTTACAGTTTGTATTTTTGTTAGAAAACATGCTAGAGGATCATATCAGTTTAGTTTACTAAGGGATGTTTGTTTACCTCTTAATGAGGATCGTAATAGTTCAGACCTCTTACTTATTCAACAATTAATGGTTCAGACTGTTTGTTTCACGAGCAGATGTCTGAATGGTTCAGACATTTGCCTCTGAATGGTTGAGATTTATACAGAGTCTGAATGATTAAGACCTCTAATATGAATTGGTCAGACATTTTCCTCTGAACCGTTAAGCATTATACAGGCTCTTAATGGTTCAGAGCTCTTACTGGTTCAACACTTAATGGTTCAGAATTCTTACTGGTTCAACACTTAATGGTTCAGACTTCTTACTGGTTCAACACTTAACCATTCAGATGTTACTAAACAACCCCTAACACATATCAACTGCACCTTTGATCTAAGAAACACTCAGTTTAAACACATGAATTGCCGATATTGTTTATCCACTTAAACCCATTCTAAAACTTTCATAACGCTTACCGATACGTTAAGGTACATTTACTTGCACTAAGTTCTCATGGACCCCACAATCTCAACATATCCCCTTATCATGTAATACACAGACTCAACTAATGTCTTTAAACTTTCATTAACTGTGATATGTGTAAAAAGAAATCAGCATGTTTAAACATTAACAATCATGTTGATCTTTCGATACTTAGAGAAAATCCAATGTTTAAACAAAATAAGAAATAAAAACAAGTTGATTTTATTTAAATCTTAACAACTAGATCAGCACTTGTGAGTACACATAGAGGAAGTCCAAGTTTTAAACAAAACACCAAGAAAAAAATATAGCAGAACATATAGGCAATAACATCTAGTTTGAAACTTCCGTATACACGTAGGATGTCCAAAGCTTAAGCAAAATAAATAAAATCAAATAAGTTTAAATCTTTTGGAAATGAAAACACAATCAAAGTGACTTTTCAGAATGTTGTGAAACTTCACAAATTGACTAGTTTTTATGCTTAACTGCATTCAACGATTACCGAGTAGGTACAAAGTTACGAAGAATAAAAGAGGTACTATGCTTTCAACTGCGTTTCCCACGAGAACTAGGCTATTCTTTTTATTTTGTTTCGTTTTCACAAAACTACTAGTCTAGCTAAGCCACCCGACACATTTTTTGTGAGATTATTTAACCATTTTAAACAATACTATTCTTTATCATGCACTAATAATTTACTAATGTAATATCATTTCCTCTTTTTGCAACCATAATCACATTTTAACATTTTTAAATTTATTAATTTGAAATAATTTTGAAATGATGTTTTTAAATTTTATTCGAAATTTTGAATTTAAAATTTTTACTCCCTAAAATCCGAAACATCTTTTCAAAATCGGAAATAAGAATCTTCCATTTTAGCTAACAACTAATTTTTACGAATGTGAACGTGAGACTACCATTTTTTGTGTGGAACATCAAAACTTTTATCTCCATCTCCACTTTTTACTTCTTTAACCGCATATACTTTTGTTCACAACTTGGTTAACTTGCCAACGTACATGAACTTAACTAGTTTCGAATTAGAACCCAACCCATATTGGATTTGAGTTGACAGATTCATTGATGTAAGAAACCTATGGTATAAAGGCTTATCATCGAACAGTTGTGAATTTTCCACTGTGGTAGAAACTTCATTAGAAACCTTAGCTTTCTAGATCTGCTTTGGTTTCACAACTGTTTGATGAACAATCTTTTTCTCTACCATTCTTTCTCCTGACTTTCCTTCCGTCCTTAGAGTTGTATCCAAAGAATATGTTTTACTTGAATAATCACTTTTAGTAGTGTAAAACCATTATTCAGAACTATTATCGAAATCAACGGATGTATCTGAAGACAAAATCTTCTTTTAATACCCTCTCACTTTCTTTTTTCTTCATCAATTTATCTTTCTGCCCTTTTGACAATTTGAGTTTATTTAATTTTGGCGTTTCTTATATTTTCATTATCTTGTTTAAAACTTTCTTTTTCTCCCCGTGAGACTCATCAGACGATCCTCACTTTGATTTATTCGGAAAATCTTTGACTACATGGACTTCGCTTTGACATTTGAAACAACTTCGCATGTCTACAATACACAACAATGTGTCTAGTTAGACCACAGTTGAAGGACATTCTGTTATCACACCATTCTTTTATGTCGTAACATTCACTCAAATCGTAATGTCGATTCAAAGTGTAGGAATCATCACTTCTCCTTCTTCTATCATAGTACTGATTTGACGCTAAATAATCCTTATTCCAGACTCTTTGTAAGAATTTGACTTCAAAGCACTGTGTTCAAACCTACACCACTTATTCTGAAATTTTTGTAAGTTTTCACAACGATTGGATAAACGAACTGATGATCTTCTTTTTTTTGAAAATTTCTAGAACTTTTTAATATTATGTGTTTGTTTTTTATCCTTATTTTTCTCCGAACATTCATCGTTCTCAGCAAATGCTGGAAATATATCTCAAACTTTTTCTTTTATTTTCTATTTCATGTCGCCATCATCATCAGTTTCATCATCACAATTGTCGCTACCCCCGTCCCCACCATGGGAGCGAGATCCACGAGCACGAGCTGGTGGTATCAGTGTTTATTTAAATTTTGCAGCGGAATTAAAACATCAGGATCGTAGTTAGGAAATAAATTCAGAGTTTGCAAAACACCAAACTTTTATATTAAACAAATGGGATAAAAACCCATATTTCATTGGTAATATCTTTATAGGGATAGTACCCAGTTTGCTGAAAATATAAAGTCTTCTTTTATTCAGGTAATTTATAGCCAATTTCTTTAAGCCTTCAGTACTCCACAGCTGGCTTCTAGTATGTGACAACCCGAGTTTTCAAGGTCCTTCCCGACACGTTGCTTGTTTTCACAACTGTGTTTTATAATTTGTTGCGTTGTAACGGATGCGCGTTTGATATATGATTATTTTGTCATTATTTGGCCCTATGATTAATAATTGAACTAAGACTTTGTAAACTCATTAACTGTTAACTCTTGCACTCTCACATTAGACGAAACATTGGACACCATGTTGCAACTTGAACTCGACGAAACATTAGTGTTTCGTTATCACCACTAGTCGACGAAACTTAGGAAGTTTCGTGGTCCCATGGATGTTTCGCCGAAATGGGCTTTCAGCCAGATAAGGCCCAACATCGACCTGTTTTATATTTGCTCATTATATGTAGAACGTCAATTATCAAACCCTAGTCCTCTCTTGACAACCGTCGGCAGCATCTATCTTTCTCCCCGAAGTTCTCTTGCACCTTCGTGATTATTCCATCGATCGGTTAGCATCTTATCTATATTAGGTTCGAGTTCTTGTTTTAACCGATTGAAATCTTGTTGAATTGTTGATAATTGCTATCGAAACCTGTTCTGTATGATCTGAAATTGTGAACAAGGGTTAGTGTTTGTGTCGATTTATGTTAAGGGTTTGATTGATGGGATCCTGTTGACTGTGATTCTGTGTTAACTAGGGTTTTATTAGTTATTGTTTAATCAGTAAACGAGAACATGCAGGTTGGGAATACGATTTCTCGTATTCATTCATGATCCACTATATAGACTTGATAACTTTGTTTGTTGTATGTTTGTTTTGTCATCTATTATGCATGATCTTGGTTGGATCTGATTAAAAATTGTCAATTGTTAATGGTGGCAATCGGATTGGTTATTGTTCTCGGCAGCATGATTACGATTTTCTGTGTGTGCATAGTTTAAACTATAAATAGGTGACGAAACTTCTTTCCTGACGTAAATCATGCACGTCGACGAAACACACATGTTGACGAAACATAGATGTTTCGTCAATGGGGGATCACGACGAAACAGGGGTGTTTCGTCGAGAGGGTAAACGAACACAGTGAACTGGGTTGACTTTTGTTGATGAATGATTATGATTATGTTAATGAAACCATGATATCTACTGTTAATGATGTCTAATGTTAATGACTTTTACTGTTAATGATGTTTACTGTTAGTGATGATTACTTATGATCAAGTGACATAATTTGGTTCATGCACCTAGTATAGTACACATAACTGTTAAGCATTATTACAGAACATATACGTGGACTGCGGATTCGAATGAGTTATGTAACTGCTATGTGCCATACGGGAATCACTGTTTGAGGTGCATACTGTCATTTATATGTGTACCTTGTGAATGTAAACTGACATCGCATATGTAAATACCATATGCTATGAATGTTTGAGTGTGAACAAGTAACTAAACAAACCGAGCAAACCAATGTGAGTTCACTGCTCTTTTTCCAAGCATGCATCCCGGGGAGGGATAACGGGTAACGTTTCAGGGAGGAATGTTAGGTTATGGGGATGTTTGTTATTATACTCATTTCTATCAATAAGACCCCTTACATCTACCGATTAGTTGCCAGGGAGGCAACGAGGTTATTAGTTGATAGCGCTATTAGGTTTGGCACCCTCACACTGTACCGGGGAGGACGGGCATGAACTAATTACCTTAACCACTTGACCAATGTTTTGATAGAGACATTGGGGTTGGGCAAATAAATATTGTAGCCATCTGCGGTAATCGAGTTAATAACAACATCAAATCAAATCATTGAACTGTTTTATATTCATATCTGGTAACTAAACGCGTTAACAAAACTTTGAACTCACCAGCGTCGTCTGACACACTTGCCTGCATGCTTGCAGGTCGTTAGATTCTTGATATGGACTTGCTATCTGGGAGTGCTGGAGTGGTCATGGGTCGAGACTCTTGGATACTCGCTTTGTTGCTTATGAACACATTGTCTTGAAACAATTGATTTACTGTTTACATTATGCTTCCGCTGAATATTTACTTTGGTTTAACTCATGACTTGGATCTATATTTTGAAATGAATGGAATGTTTTATTTAAATACTATACGTAGTTGAATTTGATTGGTGGCTTGGATCCTGGTACGTCACACGTCCCGCGGTGTTTCCGCATGGGGTATTTTGGGGGTCTGAAAGTTTGGTATCAGAGCCAGGTTATACTGAACTAGGTTTTAAAACATTTTTATAAAACCAGACTATAACCGAACAACTTCGAAAATCGACCATGACACTCAACTCTAGATTGCAAGGTTTGTCTTCTGTTTACTTTATGTAATACTTGTTTAGTAGTTACACACACACGACTTGCATGAAACAACATATTTGATACCTCGATGTGATTACTTGTGCTGCATGTTTTAGTGGAGCTAGATAGTGTGGCACTACTCTTCGACTTTTATGATTATCGATCTTGTAATGCTCTTCGTTGTGCTATTTGAATGTGGGGGGAAACTTCTAGCGCAAGCTAAGAGGCACTGAGATAAGCATGCAAATTGCCTTATTATTATGGGTGCACACATAATAATAACGTGAGGTGCATGTGAGTTCCAATGAGGCTTAATGAGTGTGAGAAGGGTTCTGCTCTATTGTTTGGTGTGAGCTATGTAGTTTGTAGATGTCAACGTGATATTTGACTCCTACCTTATCTCGATCCTTAAATTTGTTCCCTCTCCTTATATAGAATCATGAGTGGACGAGGTCATGGACGTGGTCACATCGCGATGACCCAAGCTGAGCTGACAAACTTAATCAACACACGTGTGGTTGAGGCTTTGGCAGCCTACCAAGCTGGTACGAAATGTGCCGAATACTCTTTAATCTTGTGTCGCGTACACAACTCTTACCCCTGTGTTGTATTTTCTTTCATCCATTAGGTCAGTCAGCGCATCAGAACAATCTGCCTGCCTACACATTCAAGAAATTCATGGATTGTAAGCCACAGACGTTCAGTGGGACTGAAGGGGCTGTGGGGCTACTGCGTTGGTTTGAGAAGGCTGAATCAGTGTTTGCTATGTGTAACTGTCCCGTGGGGGACCGGGTGAAGTATGCTACTGGCACTTTGGGGGATGGTGCCTTAACTTGGTGGAATGCCCAGGTGCAGATGTTGGGCATCAAGATGGCTAACGCTACTACTTGGGATGATTTCCAGGAGTTAATGCGAGAAGAGTATTGTCTCCGTGATGAGATTCAGAAGCACGAGAACGAGTTCTACGATTTGAAGATGGAAGGATCCGAGATCGAGGCTTACACGAAACGATCTCATGAACTAGCAATTTTGTGCCCTAACCTGTCTCAACTTCCACATCGACGAATTGAGCTGTATCTCAAGGGCCTAGCACCAGCTGTAAAGGGGTATGTCACTGCTGCAAAACATAACAATCTGCCCCAGATCATCCGTTTGGCACATAAGATTACTGACCAAGAGGTCGAGCGTGGCTCATTGCCGCCTTGTAAATCTGCTACTACCACTGCTGCTACAGCTACCACACCTACTAGTGATAACAAGCGGAAATGGAATGATACTAACAAGGCAACCAGTGCAAGTCAATCTCATAAAAGGCCTGACAACAGCAATAACCGTAGCTTTAGTCAGTCGTCCTCAGTTAACCAATGCCAGGGCAACAATCAGAATCAGGGCTCCTATGTTGGAAAGAAGCCACAGTGCAACAAGTGTGGTTATCATCATTATGGACAGTGTGTCCGGACTTGCCGTAGGTGCGAAAAGGTGGGCCATGAGGCCAAAGACTGTAGAGCCCCGCAGCCAAAGTAGCAGCAGCCAAATTAGCAGCGTCAGCGACAACAAAGGCAACAACCCCATCAGAAGCAGGGCTTTAAGAAGGGGTGTTTCCAGTGTGGGGATGAGGGCCACATTAAGCGGGATTACCCTCAGCTGAATCAGAATCCCAACGACAAAAACCGCCAGAACAACAACAACAACAATGCTGGGAACAACAACAATGGCAACAATAGGGGCAATGGTGCTCGTGGAAGGGTATTTACGATCGGTGCTGGTGATGCTAGGAATGACGGAAATGTCGTGACTGGTACGTTTTCTGTGTACAATCTTATTGCTTCTGTGTTATTTGATTTCGGAGTTGATTGGAGTTATGTGTCCCTAGAGTTGGGTCAACAATTAGGATTAGCCCCAACACCTTTAGAAGTTAAGCATGTAGTAGAATTAGCTGATGGTAAAACGATTGAAGCTTCGCATGTCCTATTTGGGTGTAAACTTGATCTTGTGGGTCAAGTGTTTGATATTGATCTCCTTCCTGTTACCCTCGGTAGTTTTGATATTGTGGTTGGTATGGATTGGCTGTCTAAACACCAAGCTGAGATTATGTGTAAGGAGAAGATTGTACGTATTCTTCTCTATGGTGGAGAGTCATTATCGGTTCAGGGGCATCGCAGTGGTGCGATGGTTGGTATCATCTCAGCTATGCAAGCGCAGAAATGTCTACGAAAGCGGTATCCTGCTATTCTAGCACTAGTTACTGATACTCCGTCAGGAGAAAGAAAGATCGAGGATCTACCAGTTGTACGCGAATTTACCGATGTGTTTCCTAAGGAACTTCCTGGTTTACCTCCTCACCGCCAAGTGGAATTTTAGATTGATCTTGCGCCAGGAGCGACCCCAATTACTCGTACTCCCTATCATTTAGCACCTGGAGAGTTGCAGGAGCTGTCTAACCAGCTGCAAGAGTTATTGGACAGAGGCTTTATTCGACCCAGTTTTTCACCTTGGGGAGCCCCAGTTTTGTTTGTAAAGAAGAAAGAAGGGTCCTTTCGCATGTGCATTGATTATCGGGAGCTCAACAAGGTGACTATCAAGAACCGTTATCCATTGCCATGCATCGACGACTTGTTTGACCAGTTGCAAGGGTCAAGTTTTTATTCGAAGATCGACTTAAGATCGGGCTATCACCAGATGAGAGTCCGAGAGGAGGATGTTCCTAAAACGGCTTTTCGAACACGTTATGGGCACTACGAGTTTTTAGTTATGCCATTTGGGTTGACAAATGCGCCAGCGGTCTTCATGGATCTCATGAACCGTGTATGCAAACCGTATCTAGACGATTTCGTTATAGTATTCATCGATGACATTTTGATCTACTCGAAAAGCAAGGAAGATCACGAGCGGCACCTGCGTCTTATTTTGGAACTCCTGAGGAGGGAGCAACTCTATGCGAAGTTTTCTAAGTGTGACTTCTGGATTTGGGAGGTACACTTTCTTGGACACATTGTTAATGAATTGGGGATACACGTGGATCCTGCAAAGGTTGATGCTGTTAGAAATTGGGCGGCACCAAAGAATCCTTCGGAGGTGCGACAATTTCTTGGTCTCGCTGGGTATTATCAAAGATTTATTACAGACTTTTCGAAGATCGTGCAACCTCTTACCTCATTGACACAGAAAGGCGTTGTATACTCGTGGGGAACGAAACAAGAGGAAGCTTTTCAGCTACTGAAACAGAAACTCTGCAGTGCACCGATCTTGTCTCTACCTGAAGTTACAGAAGACTTTGTTGTATACTGTGATGCTTCCATACAGGGTCTTGGTTGTGTGCTGATGCAACACAACAATGTGATAGCCTACGCCTCTCGACAGTTGAAGGTTCACGAGAGGAATTATACGACACACGATTTGGAGTTGGGAGCCGTTGTATTTGCGCTCAAAATCTGGAGGCGTTATTTGTACAGTACTAAATGCACTATCTATACCGACCACAGGAGCCTTCGGCATATTTTCGACCAGAAGGATTTGAGTATGCGACAGTGTCGCTGGGTAGAACTTTTAAATGACTACGACTGTGCAATCAAGTATCATCCGGGTAAGGCCAACGTAGTAGCTGACGCTCTCAGTCGAAAGGAATCGAAACCCAAACATGTTCGCGCCTTGCAGCTTACCATTCATTCTAACCTGCCTGACCAGATTCGTTCAGCTCAGACCGAAGCGTTGAAGGAGGAAAACTATGAAGCTAAGTATTTACGGGGCATGGAGAAATGACTCGAGAAGAGATCAGATGGCATTTACTATTTTATGGAGCGGATATGGATTCCGTTGTGTGGTAACCTTAGAGAACTTGTGATGGACGAAGCGCACAAGTCTCGATACTCTGTTTACCCAGGTTCGGATAAGATGTATCAGGATCTCAAAGTCATGTATTGGTGGCCGAAGATGAAAGCTCACATCGCGACTTATGTGAGTAAATGTTTGACCTGCTCGAAAGTTAGAGTGGAGTATCAGAAACCGTCTGGATTGCTGCAACAGCCAGAAATACCCATGTGGAAATGGGAGGAAATCGCAATGGATTTTGTCACTGGACAACCTGGAACGCAAAACGGGAACCACACAATTTGGGTAATCGTTGATCGTCTCACGAAGTCAGCGCACTTTTTAGCAATTAAGGAAATAGACAAGTTCTCACAACTAGCTGTTGTCTACCTAAAGGAAGTGGTTTCTAGGCACGGGGTGCCAACTTCTATTATCTCTGATCATGACCCGCGTTTCATTTCGGATTTGTGGCAATCGATGCACAAATCGTTTGGCTCACGTCTCGACATGAGCACTACTTATCACCCACAGACGGATGGTCAAAGTGAACGAACCATCCAGACGCTAGAAGACATGCTGCGTGCGTGCATGATTGATTTTGGCAAGGGTTGGGAGAAACATTTACCTTTGATAGAGTTTTCTTACAACAATAGCTACCATACTAGTATTCAGGCAGCTCCATTCAAAGCATTGTATGGATGAAAGTGTCGTTCGCCTCTCTGTTGGGCTGAGGTGGGTGACAGCCAGGTCCCAGGCCCTGAACTCGTGTTGGATACTTCAGAAAAGATTGTTCAGATCAGGAATCGGATGGCAGCAACGCGCGACGATCAGAAAAGCTACTGATGTGTGTAAAATGCAACATATAAATTACATCAAATGAGGCATAAAACTAACCCTTTTTTAGTACTAATGTTGGAAAAAGTGTTCTTTTGTCTTCCTTTTGTATTTTCAGGATCAAATGAGCTTAATTGAACAAAAGGGACAAATATACAACCAAATCAAACATAAATACAAAGAAAGGGAATAAACGTGGCATGCCTGACCCCTCGACAGCATCTTCCCAAAGCAAAAACAAGAAGAAAGCTGAGCATGGGGCTGTGCCCAGCTGAGCACGGGGCTGTGCCCAGCTCAGCATGGGGCGTGTCCAGCTCAACACGGGGCGTGTCCAGCTCAACATGGGGCCGTGCTCAGTGAGCACAAGGCCGTGTCCAGGATGGTCAGCCCTGGCACAAAAGACAAACATGTAGAAGCTTCTATTGCCCACCACGGGGCCGAGCCCAGCGGACACGGGGCCGTGGTCAACGCAAAGATACGCAGAATCTTGCCAAATCTGATAGTACAGATATGCTTCTGCACACGGGGTCATGCCCAGCGGACACGGGGGCATGGTCAACAAATGCGGACAAGAGCAATTAATGAAGAAAGAGAATAAGGATGGACACGGGGCTGTGTCCAGGCGTCTGTGCAGGCTATAAATAAGGGTGCTTGGTTCACTTGCAACTTATCCCTTGGCACACCACCTCTCTCACACTTCACCCACCACCCACCACCATCATAACACCATCATCCACCACCATCATCCATTGTCCATCATAGAGTGTGTGAGTCGTCTTGGGATCCAAGATTGATCGTAAGAGTTCTTGACAATCAAGGCCATGTTTGTCTAAGTCTCTTACATCACTTGGTGAAGACAAAGTGTCTAGTGTAATACTTTTTATTTTTAATCTTTTCGCACTTTTTAATTGGTTATGTATTAATGACTTTAATAACTAGTTTCTTATGTTGAAGGTGATTCTTCCTTATCGTTTGTCCGTGGTGTCTTGGCATTATTTTACTGTCTATATAAAATAAAAGATTTTCACCATTCATATCTCCACGGTCTATATGGAGGTATGTTGGCTACCTGGTCGGGGGTTAAGGGAACGGTTTGGTAAGAGTCTTCCCATTGTTCAGTGTATAGATCCTGCAAAGGACCTGGGTCAAATTTAGTAGGACCTCCTTCAATACTTAACGGTATTGGATGGCGGGGGTCCAAACTCTTTGATCCCCTCATAAGTTAAACTACTATTAAAACTTTAACCCGGCTACTTAGGACTGTATCCCTGCTGACTCAGACTACTTAGCTGAGGGTAACGTCACCTTCAAAAGAGGGGCCTACCACAATATGCATTAATAACTTAATTAATTGTCTTTCAATAATCCGACCCTTTAGGATTGTATCCTTGCTGACTCAAACTACTGGGTTGAGAGTAACGTCACCTCCAAAAGAGGGGCCTACTACAATAACTAAGATAATCTCTTAAATAGTGCAAAAGTGCGAAAATAATCAAAGGTTACACTAAACACGAGTCGGAGCCAAGTGATTCATCTTGTCTATCTGTTTTTACTTTTATTTTTATTTTCAGCATTTTAGTTAGTTTTTATTTTTCTAGTTTAAAACCTTTTTCTAAACTTTTGATTTGATTAGACGTTGAGGATAAACCGGTACTATTAGCTCTTGTGTCCTTGGACGAGCTCGGTATCTTACCAACACTATACTACGCTCACGATGGGTGCACTTTCCCATATGTGTGTTTAGTGTTTGTAAATATCGTGTTTTATAAATTTAAAACTTGGCTAAAGAAAGTGTAAAAGGGCTTAAAATATACTTAAACCTACATATACACCTAACGCACATCACTACGCTGATAAGCATAGAAAACCCTTGGAATTCACAGTTAATGATCATGTTATGTTGAAGGTCTCACCCTGGAAGGGTGTGGTGCGTTTTGGAAAACGCAGCAAGCTAAACCCTCGTTATGTAGGGCCATTCAAAATTCTGGAACGTATTGGTAAGGTGGCCTACAGGTTAGAGTTACCTGTTGAGTTGGGTAACGTTCATGATGTTTTCCAGGTGTCGTAACTAAAGAAGTGTCTGTCTGATGGAACACTGGTCGTACCGTTTCAAGAGTTGAAGATTGACGGCAAGTTGTAGTTTTTCGAATAACCAATAGAAATTATGGACCTGGAGTTCAAGGTCCGTAAGCACAGCCGTATTCCGATTGTAAGAGTTCGTTGGAACTCAAGACGTGGACCGGAGTTCACATGGGAGCGTGAGGATCAGATGAAGCTCAAGTACCCACATTTATTCCCAGATGACAAGTCCAAGTCTAGAAAATCTAAATCTAATGCAACTAGTGAATTTCGGGACGAAATTCCCATTCAAGTTGGGGATGATGTGGCACCTGGGGAAAACCCACAGTCATCCTGATTTGACACTTCGCCGCTTTCGGGTACTTAGCAAATTTCGGGATGAAATTTCTTTCAAGTTGGGGATGATGTGACAACCCGAGTTTTCAAGATCCTTCCCGACACGTTGCTTGTTTTCACAACTGTGTTTTATAATTTGTTGCGTTGTAACGGATGCGCGTTTGATATATGATTATTTTGTCATTATTTGGCCATATGATTAATAATTGAACTAAGACTTTGTACACTCATTAACTGTTAACTCTTGCACTCTCACATTAGAAGAAACATTTGACACTCTGTTGCAAACTTGAACTCGACGAAACATTAGTGTTTCGTCATCACCGCTAGTCGACAAAACTTAGGAAGTTTCGTAGTCCCATGGATGTTTTGCCGAAATGGGCATTCGGCCCAGATAAGGCCCAACATCGACCTGTTTTATATTTGCTCATTATACGTAGAACGTCAATTATCAAACCCTAGTCCTCTCTAGACAACCGTCGGCAGCATCTATCTTTCTCCCCGAAGTTCTCTTGCACCTTCGTGATTATTCCATCGATCGGTGAGGTGTGCAAAATGCAACATATAAATTACATCAATTGTGGCATAAAACTAACCCTTTTTTAGTACTAATGTTCGAAAAAGTGTGCTTTTGTCTTTCTTTTGTATTTTCAGGATTAAATGAGCTCAAATTAACAAAAGAAGCAAAAAGACAGCAAAATCTAACATAAATACAAGAAAAGGAACAAACGTGACATGCCCGACCCCACGACAACATCTTCCCAAGCAAAACAAGAAGACAGAAGACTGAACACGCCCCGTGCTCAGCCAGCACGGGGGCGTGCCCAAGTGTCAGCAGAAAAGACAAAATGGTAGAAGCTTCTATTGCCCACCACGGGGCCGTGCTCAGCGGACACGGGGCCGTGGTCAACTATAAGATTCGCACAATCCAGGCAAATCTTCATAGTACAAAGATTCTTCTGCACACGTGGTCGTGCTCAGCGGACACGGGGGCGCGGTCAACTAATAAAACAAGCTGCATTAAATGAAAAAAGAGAAGGATGTGGACACGTGGCCGTGCCCACTGGACACGGGGCCGTGCCCGAGCTTCTGTTCACCCTATAAATAGGAGTGCTTGGCTCAAGCTCAAACCATCCCTTGGCACACCACCTCTCTCACACTTCACCCACCACCCACCACCACCATAACACCATCATCCACCACCATCATCCATTGTCCATCATAGAGTGTGTGAGTTGTCTCGGGATCCAAGATTGATCGTAAGAGTTCTTGACAATCAAGGCCATGTTTGCCTAAGTCTCTTACATCACTTGGTGAAGATAAGTGTCTAGTGTAATACTTTTTATTTCTAATCTTTTCGCACTTTTTACTTGGTTTTGTATTAATGACTTTAATAACTAGTTTCTTATGTTGAAGGTGATTCTTCCTTATTTGTTTGTCCGTGGTGTCTTGACATTATTTTACTGTCTATATAAAATAAAAGATTTTCACCATTCATATCTCCACGGTGTATATGGAGGTATGTTGGCTACCTGGTCGGGGGTTAAGGGAACGGTTTTGTAAGAGTTTTGCCATTGTTCAACATTTAGAGGTCCTGCAATGGACCTGGGTCAAATTTAGTAGGACCTCCTTCAATATTTAACGGTATTGGATGGCGGGAGTCCAAACTCTTTGATCCCCTCATAAGTAAACTACTATTAATACTATAACCCGGCTATTTTGGACTGTATCCCTGCTGACTCAGACTACTTAGTCGAGGGTAACGTCACCTCCAAAAGAGGGGCCTACCATAATTTGCATTAATAACTTATTTAATTATCTTTCAATAATTCGACCCTTTAGGATTGTATCCTTGCTGACTCAAACTACTGGGTTGAGGGTAACGTCTCCTTCAAAAGTGGGGCCTACTACAATAACTAAGATAATCTCTTAAATAAGTGCAAAAGTGCGGAAATAATCAAAGGTTACACTATACACGAGTCGGAACAAAGTGATTTATCTTGTCTATCTGTTTTTCTTTTATTTTTATTTTCAGCATTTTAGTTAGTTTTTATTTTTTTAGTTTAAAACATTTTTCTAAACTTTTTGATTTGATTAGACGTTGAGGATAAACCGGTAATAAAAGCTCTTGTGTCCTTGGACGACCTCGGTATCTTACCAACACTATACTACGCTCACGATGGGTGCACTTGCCCATATGTGTGTTTAGCGTTAGTAAATATCGTGTTTTATAAATTTAAAGCTTGGCTAAAAAAGTGTTAAAAGGCTTAAAATATACACCTAATATATATAACACTTCACACCCATCAAGTTTTTGGCGCCGCTGCCGGGGACACAAGGATTTTAAGAAAGTTAGGAATCAACGGCCTAATCTTTTTTCTTATTTTTCATTTTTTTTAGGATTTTTCTTAATTTTTCAGCTTCTGCAGAACTCAGCACGGGCCGTGCCCGCTGAACACGCCCCGTGCCCAATCATTGGAACTGGCAATCCTGTTTTAAGTCAGACAGTAAGCTGAACACGGGGCCATGCCCACTCAACACTCCCCCGTGCCCAAGTTTCAGTTACTGAAAACAGAACCGTAAGATCCCGAAGGTTGGTAATTTCTGACACAAACATGAGTGATACTGATGCTTTTTACTTTCGGCACTCTTATGGTACTACGTGGTGTCAATTATCTGGTGATAACCATAAGGAATTAGAATGTTATTTTCTAAATTATAAGCCCCACTATATAGACCGATCGTTTCCTAGTATCCTTAAGAGGGGCGGAAGTAAAAATAATCCTTATCTCTCCCTCGAATGCTCCCAACCGGATTTTCTAGGAGAAATGCTTCTCGATGAATTATTTCAATTAGAAGATCTAATTCTTAATTGGTTAAAAGAACTTAGGAAAGATTTAATTGATCTTTTCCAAGACGATAACCAAAAAGAAGGGTTGGAAACGCGTTCAAACAACTTCGTTGTTTCCGACGATACTTCTAACTCTAGCGAGGACTTGAGCGATAGTCTTCCCTGTGTCGATTGTGCCGTGAAGGACTCCCCATCGACTTCGTTCGATGCATACATAGACCTGAGTGATTCAACATACACCTTCTTTAACGAGAGCCCGGAAAAGGGTTGGACATGTCCACCTACATATAGCATAGGAATCACCCTCACCGACAACCTCTTGCGTTCTCGTCTTAATCTGGAACAATTAAGGTATCTTAGGCACTTTGGGGTTGTTCCATCCAGTAAGGAACCACCCGATCTGAAACAGTTCCTTGAAAATATACAAAACTTCATAAACAGCCTCTAGACACGGGGCCGTGTCCAGGTCAGCACGCCCCCGTGTCCACCCAAAGATTTCCTTCTGATTTTATCAGAATGCGGACAAAAACGTGTTAGGATTCCATTTGCACACGGGGCCGTGTCCAGCCGACACGGGGCCGTGCGCAACGTACTATCGTTTTCTATAAATGCAGCCAAGAATCCTGCACATTTGAACCATTCCAGGGACAGAGATTTGGGGAATATTCTCACATACCATCCTAGGTATTTTCTAAAAGAAGTTTCTCAACTATCTTCTTGTCCTTTCCTCTTTTATCCACTATCATCTTCTTTAATTTTTCTCATACTTTCATTAAAGCTTGAACCTTCCATAGTTTCAAGCCTTATTGAGATGTTTGTTAGATCTTTGTTCATGGAATCTTGTTAAAAATAAGTTCTACAACAAAGTTTTAAGTTGTTTATGTTCAAAAATGCTTTAAAAATCATGAAAACAATTGAAACCCCAAGATTCCTTGTTCTTAAATCCTGCAGATATCTGAACACGGGGCCATGTTCGCTGAACACGGGGCCGTGTCTGAAGTACTGGTTCCATAAAATTGAACTCTTTTCAGTATGTTTTCCCAGAATGGCAAGCAGAACAAGCGGAAACTCTTCGTCGCATTCCAGAAACAACCGGCAGGGGAGAAGATCATCAACGGTTGAAGATTCTCTTGTAAACTATGTTTACGCCTTAAGAGAGGCCCTTGATGAAGTGACAAGTGTGGAATAGGCATTGGTTGAACGTATTAATCATTTGACGGTGAGACTAGAAGGATGTCTTCTAGAGGTCAACCTTTTGCACCAAAGGTTGAACATTCTCGCCTCTCCTCCTTTGGTGCCAATTATCACCCAAAGGTCATGGAATGTGGTTCCGGAAGTCATCATCCCGGCTGAATGGTACGCCTTACATCCGGAGCCCCCTCGAGACATACTACAAGGGGTTCCGATTGGTGTCGCTCCTCCTCCACAAGATGTTGAGGAACATGAAGCCGCCTCCCTTCTCCTGAGGGAGATAGAAGAATGGCTCTAGCAACATCTAAGGGACACCGCTCGGCTTGGAGTTCTACAAGGCTTTTAGACCAGAAATCTATTTCCGGAATTTTGGTTCTTATTGTAGAAGTAGAGCTCCTTAGGAAGATTTTACGGATCACTTGACCTATCTAATATTAGGACTTTTAACTTTTATTTTCTTCTTTATTTTTCATTTTTAGGACTAATATGTAATTCTCTCTATGACTTAATGATGGTTTTAGTTAATTTGTTGTTTGGATGGTGTTGAAATGAATAAAACACACTTAAGATGGCAAAGGATACAAGGGAAGCTTGAACCAGTACCCCATGCAGGAAAACAGAGCCGTCCGACGAAATTCTTCGTTTACAGGAAGTTCGGCACGGGCCGTATCCGCCCAACACGGCCCCGTGCTGCACAGTCTGCAGAAAAAACCCAGTTCAGGTAACTGGACACGGGCCGTGTTCACCCAACACACCCCCGTGTCCAGGCTTCTGTTTCTCTTAATTTTATTTTGTTACTGGCACTTGAACACGGGGCCGTGCCCGGATAACACGGGGCCGTGCCTGGATAACATGGGGCCGTGTCCAGTGCCTAGTAACATAAATTTTGGCTTTTTACATTTTTTTACACATTCAATCAACCTAAAAATTTATTTTTGGGACACATTGAGGACAATGTGTAATTTAAGTGTGGGAGGGATGCTAAAACCTTGAATCTTGCAAGTGCTAAATACAAGTCTTACACAAAACTCTATTGGAACTGCTAATCACCCCAAATTTTTTTCAAAAATTTTCAATTTTTTTTACTTGTCTAGGTTTAACTTGGGAATTTCAAGTTCTATAAAAGTTATATTTTTACGAATTTACAACCGATAGCGTCGTGATAAAAAGAACCAACATAAGAAAATTATGAAGAGGCATGGCAAACTTAGTTAAAATTTGATTATATATACTTGATCACATAAAAAACTCATTCCCATAAAAAGTGAGTTTTGAGCCTTTATTGAGCATATAATTACATATCATTAGACTAAATGCTCATTTTTCGTTTCTTGTGTGAATAGCCGCTTTGTTCTTACGACTCTAGAACTTGCCATGACGATACATTCCCGGTCCTTACCAACTTAAACCCGAGTAAGTAAATGATGGAGGCATTAGGACTAACCCTTTTTATTTCTACACCATTATTTTTCTTTTTTTACCACCTACCCAAAATCCCCCTAGTTAGCCCCTTTGAGCCTAAACCTTTTCATTTCATAACCCAAACCAAACACCCTTTTACCCACCAAAACCTTTTTCATTTTTAACCCTTTGTTTTAATAACTAGCTCGGTTTTTCGTATGACTTTTGAAAAAAAAATTATAAATTTTTGATTATGAAGCAAAAGAAAATAAACAAACAAGTTCATCAAAAATAACTTTGTTTGAATAATAGCTTCATCAAAATTAGAAAAATAAAAAGTCTTACGAAAACCGACGCTTGTTACGCTTTTCGCCCTTTTCTACTAACCACTAACCCAACCACCTACCTTTAAACCCAAGCCTAACCCTTCACCCAAAAAGTCATCTTGATATTTACAAAGGTATATAGTTAAAAAGGAGGAGGATTGATTGCTTGGCAAGCCTATGGTAGGAATAAGTTCCATGCCGCTCTCGAGTGATCCACAAAAATACATTTTTGGCCGAATGTTGAGTGGTCCCCGTGAGGTATGTGAACTTGTATATAAATAGAATTTTAAAGAGGCATGTTATGCCCTAATAAGTAATTTCTCTTATGAAAAGTTTTAAATAAATCATGACGAATAGGATTGTAAATAAATAAAAATAAAACTAAATAAAGAATCATGGAAATCCCGACACTCTATGACAAGCCCAAAAACCTTCTTCTCTACCCATTCCATTTGGGAGTGTAAAGCCACTATATAAAGAGTTTTGCTTAAGGACAAGCAAAGATTCAAGTGTGGGGGTATTTGATGTGTGCAAAATGCAACATATAAATTACATCAATTGTGGCATAAAACTAACCCTTTTTTAGTACTAATGTTGGAAAAAGTGTGCTTTTGTGTTCCTTTTGTATTTTCAGGATTAAATGAGCTCAAATTAACAAAAGAAGCAAAAAGACAGCAAAATCTAACATAAATACAAGAAAAGGAACAAACGTGACATGCCCGACCCCACGACAGCATCTTTCCAAGCAAAACAAGAAGACAGAAGATTGAACACGCCCCGTGCTCAGCCAGCACGGGGGCGTGCCCAAGTGTCAGCAGAAAAGACAAAGTGGTAGAAGCTTCTATTGCCCACCACGGGGCCGTGCTCAGCAGACACGGGGCCGTGGTCAACTATAAGATTCGCACAATCCAGGCAAATCTTCATAGTACAAAGATTCTTCTGCACACGTGGTCGTTCTCAGCGGACACGGGGGCGTGGTCAACTAATAAGACAAGATGCATTAAATGAAGAAAGAGAAGGATGTGGACACGGGGCCGTGCCCACTGGACACGGGGCCGTGCCCGAGCTTCTGTTCAGCCTATAAATAGGAGTGCTTGGCTCAAGCTCAAACCATCCCTTGGCACACCACCTCTCTCACACTTCAAGCACCACCCACCATAACACCATCATCCACCACCATCATCCATTGTCCATCATAGAGTGTGTGAGTCGTCTCGGGATCCAAGATTGATCGTAAGAGTTCTTGACAATCAAGGCCATGTTTGCCTAAGTCTCTTACATCACTTGGTGAAGACAAGTGTCTAGTGTAATACTTTTTATTTCTAATCTTTTCGCACTTTTTACTTGGTTTTGTATTAATGACTTTAATAACTAGTTTCTTATATGGAAGGTGATTCTTCCTTATCGTTTGTCCGTGGTTTCTTGACATTATTTTACTGTCTATATAAAATAAAAGATTTTCACCATTCATATCTCCACTGTCTATATGGAGGTATGTTGGCTACCTGGTCGGGGGTTAAGGGAACGGTTTGGTAAGAGTCTTGCCATTGTTCAGCGTTTAGAGGTCCTGCAATGGACCTGGGTCAAATTTAGTAGGACCTCCTTCAATACTTAACGGTATTGGATGGCGGGGGTCCAAACTCTTTGATCCCCTCATAAGTTAACTACTATTAATAATATAACCCGGCTATTTAGGACTGTATCCCTGCTGACTCAGACTACTTAGCCGAGGGTAACGTCACCTCCAAAAGAGGGGCCTGCCATAATTTGCATTAATAACTTAATTAATTATCTTTCAATAATCCGACCCTTTAGGATTGTATCCTTGCTGACTCAAACTACTGGGTTGAGGGTAACGTCACCTTCAAAAGAGGGGCCTACAACAATAACTAAGATAATCTCTTAAATAAGTGCAAAAGTGCGGAAATAATCAAAGGTTACACTATACAGGAGTCGGAACCAAGTGATTCATCTTGTCTATCTGTTTTTCTTTTATTTTTATTTTCAGCATTTTAGTTAGTTTTTATTTTTCTAGTTTAAAACATTTTTCTAAACTTTTTGATTTGATTAGACGTTGACGATAAACCGGTACTAAAAGCTCTTGTGTCCTTGGACGACCTCGGTATCTTACCAACACTGTACTTCGCTCACGATGGGTGCACTTGCCCATATGTGTGTTTAGTGTTAGTAAATATCGTGTTTTATAAATTTAAAACTTGGCTAAAAAAGTGTTAAAAGGCTTAAAATATACACCTAATATATATATATAACACTTCACACGTATCAATCGGTTAGCATCTTATCTATATTAGGTTCGAGTTCTTGTTATAACCGATTGAAATCTTGTTGAATTATTGATAATTGCTATCGAAACCTGTTCTGTATGATCTGAAATTGTGAACAAGGGTTAGTGTTTGTGTCGATTTATGTTAAGGGTTTGATTGATGGGATCCTGATGACTGTGATTCTGTGTTAACTAGGGTTTTATTAGTTATTGTTTAATCAGTAGACGGGAACATGCAGGTTGGGAATATGATGTCTCGTATTCATTCATGATCCACTATATAGACTTGATAACTCTGTTTGCCGTATGTTTATTATGTCATCTATTATGCATGATATTGGTTAGATCTGATTAGAAACTCTCAATTGTTAATGGTGGCAATCCGATTGGTTATGGTTCTCGGCAGCATGATTAGGGTTTTCTGTGTGTGCATAGTTTAAACTGTAAGCAGGTGACGAAACTTCTTTCCCGACGTAACTCATGCATGTCGACGAAACACACATGTCGACGAAACATGGATGTTTCGTCAATGGAGGATCACTACGAAACATGGATGTTTCGGCAATGGGGGATCACGACGAAATAGGGGTGTTTTGTCGAGATGGTAAATGAACACAGTGAACTGGGTTGACTTTTATTGATGAATGATTATGATTATGTTAATGAAACCATGATATCTACTGTTAATGATGTCTACTGTTAATGACGTTTACTGTTAATGATGTTTACTGTTAATGATGATTACTTATGATCAAGTGACATAATTTGGTTCATGCACCTAGTATAGTACACATAACTGTTAAGCATTATTACGGAACATATACGTGAACTGCGGATTCAAATGAGTTATGTAACAGCTATGTGCCATAAGGGAATCACCGTTTGAGGTGCATACTGTCATTTATATGTGTACCTTGTGAATGTAAACTGACATCACATACGTAAATACCATAGGCTGTGACTGTTTGAGTGTGAAAAAGTAACTAAACAAACGGAGCAAACCAATGTCAGTTCACTGCTCTTTTTCCAAGCATGCATCCCGGGGAGGGATAACGGGTAACGTTTCAGGGAGGAATGTTAGGTTATGGGGATGTTTGTTATTATACTCATTTCTATCAATAAGACCCCTTACATCTAGCGATTAGTTGCCGGGGAGGCAACGAGGTTATTAGTTGATATCGCTATTAGGTTTGGCACCATCACACCGTACCGGGGAGGATGGGCGTGAACTAATTACCTTAACCACTTGACCAATGTTTTGATAGAGACATTGGGGTTGGGCAAATAAATCTTGTAGCCATCTACAGTAATCGAGTTAATAACAACATCAAATCAAATCATTGAACTATTTTATATTCGTATCTGGTAACTAAACGCGTTAACAAAACTTTGAACTCACCAGCGTCGTCTGACACACTTGTCTGCATGCTTGCAGGTCGTTAGATTCTTGATATGGACTTGCTATCTGGGAGTGCTGGAGTGGTCATGGGTCGAGACTCTTGGATACTCGCTTTGTTGCTTATGAACACATTGTTTTGAAACAATTGATTTACTGTTTACATTATGCTTCCGCTGAATATTTACTTTGGTTTAACTCATGACTTGGATCTATATTTTGAAATGAATGGAATGTTTTATTTAAATACTATGCGTAGTTCAATGTGATTGGTGGCTTGGATCCTGGTACGTCACACGTCCCACGGTGTTTCCGCATGGGGTATTTTGGGGGTGTGACATAGTAGCTTTACATCAAGTTACCTGAAAAACGTTTTAAAAATATTTTATCAGCATGAAATACTGGCGAGTACATTGCATTTTATAGAAAACACATTGTTATCACATTACAGTATTAAGGGCAATTACAATGTTTTTATCTAACAAATCTCCAAGTAGTTGTCAGTAGACGGATCTGTGACTATAGTCATATAACACATTGGCTAACCCATTATCCAATTGTTAAGATCATCAAGTACTGGATACAAACCCCATAATACTGGCAATAATTTGTAGAATACAAAAACTTAATCCCTGTAACTATAACATTTAAAGTTTTGCAAAACGGTTTAAAAATAGAGAATGACTCACATTGTAAACTTAGGTTTTTTCTACCAGCTTCCTGATGATATTTTCTGATTATTTTCTTGAGTTCCTATTAAACATAAAATGCACGTGTGTTAGTATAATAAACCCAAATTCAACTTTATCAATACATCACGAGACAGAATCCTAACTTAGTTTACAAAACATAACCCTAGTCAGGCAGTGCTTTGACATCAGCTGTTGGGTTCCTGATCAATCGGACATGGTATCGAATTGGTAACCAGGGATTAAAACGCTTACAACGGGGCCAGAGCTTATTGCTTTTGGGGTATAATTTTCGAGCAAATTATAGAGAGAATGAAAAGTTTGTGAGTGAGTCTGAACTACTGCTCGAAGGAGTTATTTATAGTTGTTTCTGGGTCCCTCACGCCACGCGACACACATAGGAGTCGCCTGTCGCGGCCCGCCACCCCCTGTAGCTAGGGTTAGGGTTGCCGGTTCATGAGTTATAGACTTAACACGTTGTGACACGTGTCACAAGCAATGTTCTATAAGAAACAAGCCGTCGCGCCCTGCGACACACATAGGCCTCACCTGTCGCGGGCCGCCAACAGCATATAAACCCATTTTATTCATTTTTAATTAAAATAAGGTTATACGGGTTCGGTTTCTCGATTACGAAGCATTTTACGGCGGTTTTGAGGGCTGTTATAACAATAGTCAATTATTACGTCGTCATAGTTTGTGACATTGTCACTCATTGGAATCTCGACTGAGAAAGCTTTGATTTCAGTTTTATCATATACAACCGTTATCGGATCAACTGGATTTGAAATATCATCCTCTGATGATTTATACCCAATTCCACGATGACTATGATCATATTCATCTTCTCAAGTTTCCTTATTTTTTATTGTTTGAGGAATAATATGATCAACCCTTCAATTTATAGTCGCATTCTCAGCTTCAGTTTTAGCAATTAAATTTCTGTTTTTAGCTAAGTTATTTTACGGAGATGAGAATTTATTTCTTCCTGCTTATTTAAAACATTTTTGTTTAAATTTGGTATTTCATTTTCTAAAATTTTTATTTTGTTTTCAAAATCTTTTTCATTTTTAATCTTTTATTTTCCAATGCTAAACTCTCCGAATCTTTTAGGAGTATGGCATTACAAGTCCAATATGTTTTTACCACCTCAACACATTTTGTACAAATTGGTTCAAAACATGAAGCTTCAGTGGTAAACATTATAGATTCTATAACTTCATTATTCTTCACCTTTATTACCTTACTAGCTTATTGTAACTTTATAGCCTTCTTCTTCTTTTCGATTTCATGTACTTCGGGTTTCTCAATAAAGTCCATCGCTGTCATTCTCGAGTATTCTTCCGGCTTTGATCTAAGTATAATCATGAACTTTCTCCGGATGACCTTCATCTGGTAAAGCATTTGCCAACTTTTCGATTAAAATATCTTGTTTTCGTTGAATCCCATATCGTCACATTTCTGTTATAAGATAACAAAATCTTACTATCCTTTATTCAACGTTTCATTTTTCATAATAATCAAACTTTCAAATATCTTTCGTATCATATGTTAGGTTCTCCACCCATCCATTTTTTTTAACAAATTTTTCATATTTCTTATCAACCCACTATATTTTTTGTACTTTTCTTGTGATATTACATAGAAAACACAAAATATATATATTCAAAACAAAATAAAAATGTATTATAGGCAAGAAAATTAAAACATAATGTCAAGAAACTTAATCCGTGTGTTTTAAATTCATGCCAAAAATACATTTAATTGTGTTATAAATTGTTATCTTTGGTGATTTTCTATATAATACAATGCATAAAATTTAAAACACAATGCCTACCTAGACTTTTCACACTTTTTCGGAGTTTTGAACTTTGTAGCTGAACCCTACCCTATATATATATATATATAGGATTAGGTTCAAGAGTGAACACAAGTGTAATTTGCGAACTGAGCGAACTAATCCTGGCCATACATGTGTGTAGATCATTGGCCAGGATTTGATGATAAAATACACTAGTATGCTATACGATTTGTTGACGAAATCTAAGCCATCCACGTGTGTAAATCAATGGCCAAGATTTTTTCACTCAGTTCACAAATACATTAGTGTTCACTCTAGAACCCCACCCTATATATATATATATATATATATATATATATATATATAGGATCTAGTTCAAAAGAGAACCAAGCCGAGTTACGAGAACCATAGGAACTAATATTAACCAATCAAAAGTGGACATCTCATTAAACATGTGATTATAATTGAGGGGTATATTTGTAATTTAACCAAACTCACATCACATCTTTGAAATCACAAATACCCATACCCCTTTCTTTCTCATATCACATTTTCTCCAGATCTCATACCCTCTCTCTCTCTCTCTCTTTCTAGATCTACACCCATTCTTCATCATCAAACACATCTGACTTCCATGATAGGGTTGAGAAAAGAGGAGCTGGAGCTGTGGAGGGTTTAACAACCCTTCTAAAATCCTTAAACACCACTATACGTCCTAAAATACACCCCGTATACGAGAAACGGACTGAAATACCTTTATTTTGATAAAATCAAATAAAACAAAATCCTATAGCCGCTCGCGGGGCGCGACAAGCTGGACACCAGGCCGCACCCGGTGCTGCCACGTGTCCCAGTCGTGTCGAAGCTATTCGTTGAGACGACAAGGCTAGGGCCTAGCTTAACCTTGTCGGGGGCCGCGAAGGAGACAACAGAGGCTGTCGCGGGCAGCGAGGCCCTTTGTTTCCAGCCTATGCCCGTGAGGCCCTCTGTTTCCAGCCTATAAATGGAGGTGAACGGCTTCAGTTGTTAGTTGTTCAAAAAATCAATTCTCTCTCAAATTCTGCTCGGGTATAATACCCACTAAAAAGGGAAGCTCTACCTCGTTGTAAGTATTATAACCCCCGGTTACGTATTAGTTACTCTGTCCGATTGATCTAGTGCTCCGTAACGCATGTCGAGGCTCTACCTGACTCAGTCGTTGGAGTTCTGTCTCGGGAGGGGGGTATAGCTAATATAAATTGGGTTATTTTACTAACACGTGTGCATTGTTTAATTTACTAGATTATAACCAGGAAGTTACCAGGAATTACCTAAAACAACAATGTGAGTCATTCTCTTTTAATAAATTGTTTTTACAAAGTCTAAACTATTTTAAAGTATAATTAACAGTGATTGAATATTTGTCATTCTACAATTACTGTCGGTATGTTGGGGTTTTGTATACATTACTTGTAACTAATACTGAGAATAGTAACATGACCATAAGTCAGGATTGACAGTACCGTTTGTGGTAATTTGATAGATGTAAACAAATGTAATTACGGATACCCTCAATAATGTAAAGTGATAAAAGTGTTTTGATTAAATTGGGATGCACTCACCAGTATTTCCTACTGACAAAATGTTTTAAAACGCGTTTCAGGTAACAAAATATGAAAGCCAATTAGAAGCCAGATGGAGAACATTGAAGGCTTGGAAAATTGGCTATAAAAGTTACCTAAACAAGAAAGAAGTTTTATTTGAATAAAATAGGTGTTTATCCGTATAAACAAATTATGCATAGAAACTTGGGTTTTACCTATGTGTTTATTATTTATAAAATGAGGTGTTTTACTCTGATAAAATATTTCCTAATTACGGTCCTCGTGTAAAGTTCCGCTGCCAAATTAAATAAACACCGATACCACCAGCTCTGCGTTCTCGCGGCCGCCCGCCTCCCGGGGCAATGGTCAGGGGTTGCGACAAAAGGTGGTACCAGAGCTACAGCCACTACTTTGAGCCACATAAGTGTTCTGCTGGCATCAAAATTTGTCAATTCTGTTAGGAAATAATCTATGTGAGTATGTGCGTACATGTATATTATTGTTTTGTTTTATTTGACTTTTTGTTATTTTACAGTATGAGTGAGCAAGGTACGTCTGACGCCGACCGTCATCTAGATAGTTCTCCCAAAAGTGAAGGAACCTCGTCACAGCCGACTCATTCGGGTATTCTGCTGATAAAAAAGAAGGGATTCTCATATTTAAGGTGCAATCCGAGGAACCATTCCCTACGAAAAAGATATGCTGGTTTAGTAGGGGAGCACACAAGAGGAGAAAGAGAATGAGAAAGTTACACTAGTAGAGGGCTTTAGCAACAGCTAATAGAGAAGTCAATGCCCAGAAACAAGACTTAATTAATAGACATTTGGCCAACTTCCATATATTAGCCACCACTGCAGCAGATCTAAACCTTGAACAAATCATTGCACCACAGCTCTTGCCACTGTTTCCAACTCAACCAATGGAGATAGAGCCTAACCCAGGAACTGAGTTTCCCATACCAGCCTTTAACCCTGATGCGATACCTAGAGTCCCAGCACCCAATCCTCTAGCATATGATCAGTGGAATGGTGAGCATAGGGATTATAGGGAACCCTACCCACAGGAGGAACTAATTCAGAACCCCATAGCACAATACACCAACCTCAATCCTTTAGATCCATACTGGGATAATGATCAGTACGTTCAGGAGATACTGAATAATCCGTACCCGTATGGAGAACCATTACCTATGTACCCTGACCCAGTACCTACACCACGACCACCCACGAGTGATGAGAATGTTCAGGAACTCCGTATGTATGGTGAGGAATTGATAGAAGGAGGAGAGAGGATGAGAGAAATAGGAGAAAAGCTCGTGTGGAAATACGACGAGCGGGAGATGCAGTTCAATCCATAGTAATAATATATATATATATATATATATATATATATATATATATATATATACATACATACATACATACATATATATAGGGACAGGATTTAGAGAAACCGCTCAAAAGTGTGAGAACGGAGAGAACGCTTATGGATCGTCAGATCAAAACAATCTATGGAATAGATGACGCAGTGGAATTTTCGTAAATAAAATCACTTTTATTAGTGTGGCACGCTTCATTAAGGGTAAAAGGGTCTTTTGACTTTACATAAAATGCCAAACTCACGCTATTAAAATCCCGCCTTAACACACATAGCACACTTCATCATAATATAACGCCATAGATATAAAACGCTAAACTTTGTTTGTATCCGATTAAGCTGAACAAACAGTACTAAAACGACGGAAATTTATTACTAGCATTTACTGCAATAAAAATGCGCGCCTAAAATGCGCGCCAAAAACTTCCTATTTAAACAAACTCTCCGAATTACTAAAATCCAAACCAAAACCACAAAAACCTATATTTTCCCCTACACCATTCATCTTATAAACGCCAAAAAAAACCAAAATATCAAAGATTCAAATCCATGTTTCTTTGATATACACTATTTTCTCAATAAACTTTCGCTCTATGTAATGAGCAAGATCCTCAATATAAACGCCAAAACATACAAAAACCACAAAACTTCAAAAACGCCATTTCATGGAGATTATGTTTTTGTTCTCTATAAAGTTTAGCTAAACGGGATGGATAACATTGTTACACATCTTTCTTGACTGAGGATTAACGATGTTATCCATTTCATTCAGCAAAACATTATTGAGTTTAGCACGACCAAAAATAGAAGTTTATGGAAGTTTTATTTAGTGGCGTTATTGTTTTTTTTTTTTTTGGCGTTTGATTTCCTTGCCCGATCTTATATTGTTTGTTTTTTAACTTCGAAGTAGTATATTATGATGAAAGATATAGAAAAAAGAAAAAAGATGCAAAAAAAAAAAAAAAACCGCCAAACCGAGAAATGTCTGTGTTCTATAGCATTGAAATAAAAAAACGCCAAACTACTATACGCTGGCTCTCAAAGACCATCTGTATGTGTTCTGTAAGAATGAAAAATACAAAATGCCAAACTACTCTTCACTGGCTCTCGAAGTCCTTGTCGATCTTCTTTTAATTACGGCCTGTTTGCATGTTGATGCGTAGTGTCCATAGGCTTTGCAGTTCGGACACTGTCTTTCTTTGGACCTGGGTTTCGACTTAGATTTCTTTTTGTTGATTGTGATGCGTGTGAAGTGTTATATATATTAGGTGTATATTTTAAGCCCCTTTAACACTTATTTTTAGCCAAGTTTTAAATTTATAAAACACGATATTTTACTAACACTAAACACACATATGGGCAAGTGCACCCATCGTGAGCGTAGTATAGTGTTGGTAAGATACCGAGGTCGTCCAAGGACACAAGAGCTTTTAGTACCGGTTTATCCTCAACGTCTAATCAAATCAAAAAGTTTAGAAAAATGTTTTAAACTAAGAAAAATAAAAACTAACTAAAATGCTGAAAATAAAAAGAAAAAGACAAACAGATAGAGAAGATGAATCACTTGGTTCCGACTCGTATCTAGTGTAACATTTGATTATTTCCGCACTTTTGCACTATTTTAAGAGATTATCTTAGTTATTGTAGTGTGCCCCTCTTTTGAAGGTGACGTTACCCTCACCCCAGTAGTTTGAGTCGGCAAGGATACAATCCTAAAAGGGTGGATTATTGGAAGATAATTAATTAAGTTATTAATGCAAATTATGGTAGGCCCCTCATTTGGAGGTGACTTTACCCTCGACTAAGTAGTCTGAGTCAGCAGGGATACAGTCCTAAATAGCCGGGTTATAGTATTAATAGTAGTTAACTTATGAGGGGGTCAAAGAGTTTGGACCCCCGCCATCCAATACCGTCAAGTATTGAAGGAGGTCCTACTAAATTTGACCCAGGTCCATTACAGGACCTATAAACGCTGAACAATGGCAAGACCTTTACCAAACCGTTCCCTTAACCCTCGACCAGGTAGCCAACATACCTCCATATAGACCGTGGATATATGAATGGTGAAAATCTTTTATTTTATATTGACAGTAAAATAATGCCAAGACACCACGGACAAACGATAAGGAAAGATCACCTTCAACATAAGCAACTAGTTATTAAAGTCATTCATACAAAACCAAGTAAAAAGTGCGAAAAGATTAGAAATAAAAAGTATTACACAAGACACTTTGTCTTCACCAAGTGATGTAAGAGACTTAGGAAAACATGGCCTTGATTGTCAAGAACTCTTACGATCAATCTTGGATCTCGAGACGACTCACACACTCTACGATGGACAATGGATGATTGTGGTGGATGATGGTGTTATGGTGGTGGTGGGTGGTGGGTGAAGTGTGAGAGAGGTGGTGTGCCAAGGGATGGTTTGAGCTTTAGCCAAGCACTTCTATTTATAGGCTGAACAGAAGCTCGGGCACGGCCTCGTGTCCAGTGGGCACGGCCCCGTGTCCACATCCTTCTCTTTCTTCATTTAATGCAGTTTTGTCTTTTTAGTTGACCACGCCCCCGTGTCCGCTGAGCACGACCCCGTGGTGTAGAAGAATCTTTGTACTATGCAGATTTGCTAGATTGTGCGAATCTTATAGTTGACCACGGCCCTGTGTCCACTGAGCACGGCCCCGTGGTAGGCATTAGAAGCTTCTACCACTTTGTCTTTTCTGCTGACACTTGGGCACGTCCCCGTGCTGGCTGAGTACGGGGCGTGTTCAGGCTTCTGATCTCTTGTTTTGCTTGGGAAGATGCTGTCGTGGGGTCGGGCATGTCACGTCTTGTTCCTTTTCTTGTATTTATGTTAGATTTTGATGTCTTTTTGCTTCTTTTGTTAATTTGAGCTCATTTAATCCTGAAAATACAAAAGGAAGACAAAAGCACACTTTTTCCAACATTAGTACTAAAAAAGGGTTAGTTTTATGTCTCATTTGATGAAATTTATATGTTGCATTTTTAACACATCAAATACCCCCACACTTGAATCTTTGATTGTCCTCAAGCAAAACTCTTTAATATGTAGCTATTACACTCCCAAATGGAATGGGTACAGAAGAAGGTTTTTTGGGCTTGTCGTAGAGTGTCGGGATTTCCAAGATTCTTTATTTAATTTTATTTTTATTTATTTACAATCCTATTCGTCATGATTTATTTAAAACTTTTCATAAGATAAATTACTTATTAGGGCATAACATGCCTCTTTAAAATTCTATTTATATACAAGTTCACATACCTCACGGGGATCACTCAACACTCGGTCGAAAATGTATTTTTGTGGATCATTCGAGAGCGGCATGGAACTTACTCCTACCATAGGCTTGCCAAGCAATCAATCCTCCTCCTTTTTAACTTATATACATTTGTAAATATCAAGAGGACTTTGTGGGTGAAGGGTTAGGCTTGGGTTAAAGGTAGGTGGTTGGGTTGGTGGTTAGTGGTTAGTAGAAAAAGGGCGAAAAGCGTAACAAGTGTCGGTTTTCGTAAGACTTTCTATTTTTGTAACTTTTATTTTGATGAAGCTATTATTCAAACAAAGTTATTTTTGATGAACTTGTTTGTTTATTTTCTTTTGCTTCATCATCAACACAAAATATTTTTTTTTGAAAAGTCATACGAAAAATCGAACTTGTTACTAAAACAAAGGGGTAAAAATGAAAAAAGTTTTGGTGGGTAAAAAGGGTGTTTGGTTTAGGTTATGAAATGAAAAGGTTTTGGCTCAAAGGGGCTAACTAGGGGGATTTTGGGTAGGTGGTAAAAAAAGAAAAATAATGGTGTAGAAATAAAAAGGGTTAGTCCTAATGCCTCCATCATTTACTTACTCGGGTTTAAGTTGGTAAGGACCGGGAATGTATCGTCATGGCAAGTTCTAGAGTCGTAAGAACCAAGCGGCTATTCACACAAGAAACAAAAAATGAGCATTTAGTTCTAATGATATGTAATTGTATGCTCAATAAAGGCTCAAAACTCACTTTTGTGGGAATGGGTTTTTATGTGATCAAGTATATATAATCAAATTTTAACTAAGCTTGTCATGCCTTTTCATAATTTTCTTATGTTGGTTCTTTTTATCACGACGCTATCGGTTGTAAATTCGTAAAAATATAACCTTTTTAGAACTTGAAATTCCCGAGTTAAACCTAGACAAGAAAAAAAAATGAAAATTTTTGAAAAAAATTGGGGTGATTAGCGATTCCAATAGAGTTTTGTCTAAGGCTTGTTTTTAGGACTTGCAAGATTCAAGGTTTTAGCATCCCCCCCCCCCCCACTTAAATTACGCATTGTCCTCAATGTGTCCCAAAAATAAGTTTTTAGGTTGATTGAATGTGTAAAAGCTGTGAAAAAGCAAAAAAAATTTGTGTTACTGGGCGCTGAACACGGCCCCGTGTTGTCCGGGCACGGCACCGTGTTCAAGTGCCAATAACAAAATTAAAACAAGAGAAACAGAAGCCTGGACACGGGGGCGTGTTGGGTGAACACAGCCCGTGTCCAGTTACCTGAACTGGGTCTTTTTCTGCAGACTGTGCAGCACGGGGCCGTGTTGGGCGGACACGGCACGTGCCGAACTTACTGTAAACGAAGAATTTCGTCGTACGGTCCTGTTTTCCTGCATGGAGTGCTGCTTCAAGTTCCCCTTGCGTCCTTTGCCATCTCAAGTGTGTTTTATTCCTTTCAACACCATCCAAAACACCAAATTAACTAAAACCATCATTCATTAATCATAGAGAGAACTACATAATAGTCCTAAAAATTAAAATATTAGCTAGTTAGGTCAAAGAAACACAAGAAATCCAATCCAAGAAGTTTCTAGCCTACTATTTATTCTACTAGCAAAATTTCCGAAAAGATAGATCTCTCGGTTAAAAGTGGCTTGACAACTTCTTCCTCCGGGTATGGGCTCCTCATACATCGGCGAGCCACTCTTCGATCTCCCTAGGGAGAAGAAAAGCGGGCTCATGAGCATTGGGTTGAGGAGGTGTAACTTCCACCGGGATTTCTTGGAGTTCTTCGAGAGGAGGCTCCGCCGGAATGTCGTCCCAACCGGTAGGCTTTTGGATTCCAAGTGCGAGGTTCCAATCCTCTTGAGGGAGGATTGGTTCCACAGGAGGTGTTACCAGAATTTTTAACCTCTGGTGCAAGAGGTTTATTTCCTGGAAACTGTTTTCCAACCCCACCGAGAGATAGTTTATACGGTCAATGAGGACCTCCTCCACTGAAGTCATCTCGTGAAGTGCTTCACGTAGCGCCATTACGTTTCTTACGAGAGTTGCTTCAATCGATGGCCTCCTTTCCCGTCGACTGTTCCTTGAGTGTGCAGAAGAAGTTCCGCTGTTTTGGCTAGACATTCTACGAAAACAAACCAAAAACAGTTGGTTTTAATGAAACAGTACCACGGGCACGGCCCCGTGCTCAATGAGCACGGCCCCGTGTTCAACTTTCTGCAAATTCTTAGAACAAGGAATCTTGGGGTTTCAAATTATTTTCTTAACTTATGAAGCTTTTTGAGCAGAAATAACTTAAAACAATGTTGTGTAACTTATTTTTAACAAGATTCCTTGAACAAAAATTCAATAAACATCACAACAAAGCTTGACATCAAGCTTTAATGGAGTTGTTAGTGCAAGAAAGATGAAGAAGAAGGCAATAGATAAAAGAGGAAAGGACAAGATGCTTGTAAGAACCTTCTTTTAGAACATACCTAGGATGGTAAGTCAGAAAATCCTTTTAAATCTCTGTCCCTGGATGTTCCAAATGTGCAGGGTTCTTGGCTGCATTTATAGAAAACGACAGCGTGATGGACACGGCCCCGTGTCGGCTGGACACGGCCCCGTGTGCAGGCAAGATCCTAACACGTTTTGTCCGTATTCTGACAAAAGTCAGAAGGGAATCTTTTGGTGGACACGGGGACGTGTTGACCTATGCACGGCCCCGTGTCGGAAGGCTGTTTTATGAAGTGCTTCTATTTTTAAGGAACTTTTCCGGATCGGGCGGTTCCTTACTGGAGGGAACAACCCCAAAGTGCCTAAGATACCTTAATTGTTCTAGATTGAGACGAGAACGCAAGAGGTTGTCGGTGAGGGTGATTCCTATGCTATATGTAGGTGGACAAGTCCAACCCTTTCCCGGGTTCTCGTTAAAGAAGGTGTATGTCGAATCGCTCAGGTCTCTGTATGCATCGAACGAAGTCGATGGGGAGTCCTTCACGGCACAATCGACACAGGGACGACTATCGCTCAAGTCCTCACTAGAGTTAGAAGCATCATTAAAAACAATGAAGTTGTTTGAATGCGTTTCCAACCTCTCTTCTTGGTTATCGTCTTGGAAAAGATTATTGAAATCTTCCCTAAGTTCTTTTAACCAATTAATAATTAGATCTTCTAGTTGAAATAATTCATCGAGAAGCATTTCTCCTAGAATATCCGGTTGGGCGCATTCGAGGGAGAGATAGGGATTATTTTTACTTTTGCCCCTCTTAAGGATACTAGGAAATGATGGGTCTATATAGTGGGGTTTATAATTTAGAAAAAAGCATTCTAATTCTTAATGGTTACCACCACATAATTGACACCACATAGTACCATAAGAGTGCCGAAAGTAAAAAGTATCAGTATCACTCATGTTTGTGTCAGAAATTACCAACCGTCGGGATCTTACGGTTCTGTTTTCAGTAACTGAAACTTGGGCACGGGGGCGTGGTGAGTGGGCACGGCCCCGTGTTCAGCTTACTGTCTGACTTAAAACAAGATTGCCAGTTCCAATGATTGGGCACGGGGCGTGTTCAGCAGGCACGGCCCGTGCTGAGTTCTGTAGAAGCTGAAAAAGTAAAAAAAAAATCCTAAAAAAAATGAAAAATAAGAAAAACGATTAGGCCGTTGATTCCTAACTTTCTTAAAATCCTTGTGTCCCCGGCAGCGGCGCCAAAAACTTGATGCGTGTGAAGTGTTATATATATTAGGTGTATATTTTAAGCCCCTTTAACACTTATTTTTAGCCAAGTTTTAAATTTATAAAACACGATATTTTACTAACACTAAACACACATATGGGCTAGTGCACCCATCGTGAGCGTAGTATAGTGTTGGT
Organism: Helianthus tuberosus; assembly: GCA_030545235.1. Lineage (NCBI taxonomy): Eukaryota > Viridiplantae > Streptophyta > Magnoliopsida > Asterales > Asteraceae > Helianthus > Helianthus tuberosus. The sequence goes on along the minus strand of CM060438.1, from coordinate 102,164,850 downwards.
AAGATACCGAGGTCGTCCAAGGACATAAGAGCTTTTAGTACCGGTTTATCCTCAACGTCTAATCAAATCAAAAAGCTTAGAAAAATGTTTTAAACTAAGAAAAATAAAAACTAACTAAAATGTTGAAAATAAAAATAAAAAGAAAAACAGATAAACAAGATGAATCACTTGGTTCCGACTCGTATCTAGTGTAACCTTTGATTATTTCCGCACTTTTGCACTATTTTAAGAGATTATCTTAGTTATTGTAGTAGGCCCCTCTTTTGAAGGTGACGTTACCCTCACCCCAGTAGTTTGAGTCAGCAAGGATACAATCCTAAAAGGGTGGATTATTGAAAGATAATTAATTATGTTATTAATGCAAATTATGGCAGGCCCCTCTTTTGGAGGTGACGTTACCCTCGACTAAGTAGTCTGAGTCAGCAGGGATACAGTCCTAAATAGTCGGGTTATAGTATTAATAGTAGTTAACTTATGAGGGGGTCAAAGAGTTTGGACCCCCGCCATCCAATACCGTCAAGTATTGAAGGAGGTCCTACTAAATTTGACCCAGGTCCATTGCAGGACCTCTAAACGCTGAACAATGGCAAGACCTTTACCAAACCGTTCCCTTAACCCCCGACCAGGTAGCCAACATACCTCCATATAGACCGTGGAGATATGAATGGTGAAAATCTTTTATTTTATATAGACAGTAAAATAATGCCAAGACACCACGGACAAACGATAAGGAAAGATCACCTTCAACATAAGCAACTAGTTATTAAAGTCATTAATACAAAACCAAGTAAAAAGTGCGAAAAGATTAGAAATAAAAAGTATTACACTAGACACTTTGTCTTCACCAAGTGATGTAAGAGACTTAGGCAAACATGGCCTTGATTGTCAAGAACTCTTACGATCAATCTTGGATCCCGAGACGACTCATACACTCTACGATGGACAATGGATGATAGTGGTGGATGATGGTGTTATGGTGGTGGTGGGTGGTGGGTGAAGTGTGAGAGAGGTGGTGTGCCAAGGGATGGTTTGAGCTTTAGCCAAGCACTTCTATTTATAGGCTGAACAGAAGCTCGGGCACGGCCCCGTGTCCAGTGGGCACGGCCCCGTGTCCACATCCTTCTCTTTCTTCATTTAATGCAGTTTTGTCTTTTTAGTTGACCACGCCCCCGTGTCCGCTGAGCACGACCCCGTGGTGCAGAAGAATCTTTGTACTATGCAGATTTGCTAGATTGTGCGAATCTTATAGTTGACCACGGCCCCGTGTCCGCTGAGCACGGCCCCGTGGTGGGCAATAGAAGCTTCTACCACTTTGTCTTTTTTGCTGACACTTGGGCACGTCCCCGTGCTGGCTGAGCACGGGGCGTGTTCAGGCTTCTGATCTCTTGTTTTGCTTGGGAAGATGCTGTCGTGGGGTCAGGCATGTCACGTCTTGTTCCTTTTCATGTATTTATGTTAGATTTTGATGTCTTTTTACTTCTTTTGTTAATTTGAGCTCATTTAATCCTCAAAATACAAAAGGAAGACAAAAGCACACTTTTCCAACATTAGTACTAAAAAGGGTTAGTTTTATGCCTCATTTGATGAAATTTATATGTTGCATTTTTAACACATCAATTGCTATCTCCTGTTTAGATTTCAGGCGCTTCCGCGAACCAGAACCTTTGGATTTATAACCTACAGGGACTCTTATCGGATTATTGTCATTTTTATATTGACCAGTTCTCTCAGCAAATCTATCCCTAGAACTAGTGGGAGGAGCAACAATCTGCATATCTTGAACCTTCTTCATATAAGATTGAACATGATCCTTGTATAAGGATAGCTCCTCTTTATTACCAGATAAACAGTTCAAAGTGTATTCGGTTGAATAAATAATATCTCGCATCATACTTTGCACATCAGGATCAAGCTCGGTCATATATTCACGACTAATTGAGAATTCAGGAAAGAAGTTTGGGGAGGCCTCTTTGCCCCATCTATTCAGAATGTATTGTTTTGGAAATTCCCTAATGTCCATAAGTCTCAAAACATAGAATATATGTCTACATAGCAAACCAAACTGTTCAAAACGTCTGCATGAGCAACTGCATGTGCAATCAGACTTACAGAACAATACCTAAAAAACGCCAAAAACAATATCTCTATAACGTCATGCATAGAATGTATGTCTAAAAAAGAAAAGAACACATTGCATATGATAAAACACCATTAACAGAAAACGCCATAAAACCAAAATGCCATTATTTACCTCAAATAAGGATGTACAAAGCTGTCGGAACTCATTTACATAAAACTTAACAAACCCATCAGACTGATCTTCGTAATGTTGATTTATGCAATCCGCAACTCCAATAAGCTCAGCTTGAACGTCACAAAAAATACTATTTGTGTATATATCAACAGCTTGCCTTTCCAAAAATTTGTAACTACTCTTCAACTGGGGTCTTTTGTATCAAGAATCATGATCATTTTTACAATGTGTGTGACGTTGTGCTTCTGTTGCAGTCTCATAATGCGTCATGAACTCAACAAGAGTAGCTTTCGAATTGCACACTTGACCAAAAAAATGATTCTCACTCTCCGACCTGGATGTCGTTCGCATAAGACCAGACATATGCTCCATTCTATAGTATGCAGTAATCCAAGATTCCCTAAGTGAAAAAATATCAGATAGCCAGTCATTATCTTCTAAATTGAATTCTGCAATAACCGCTTCCCATTCTGATTCAAACTCTTCAGGTGTGAGAATATCCGTCCACACAACACCACAGATACGTTCTTTAAAATTGGTGGAATTGCATAGCCTAACACCAACCTATAAATAACACGAAAACGCCATGCATATATAAAAAAACAAAGAACAAAACTTAATTAAAAAAACAGTAACAAGGTACAAAACACCATGTATCTTAAAATGCATTGTATACTAAAATGCCAAAGGTAAAAAAAGCATAACAATCTTCAGAGAAAGTTTATGCATCACATGCCACATGCATAACCGATGCCTCGTGTCAACAAATACGGCAGAAATAGCCTTCTTCATCGCTGGATCTTGGTCAATGACAACAACTTTTGGTTGAGAACCAACAGCTTTAAGAAAAACTGTTAACAACCAAATATACGTATCAGCAGTTTCCGACGCCAACAATGCTGCACCAAATGTAACATTGCAGTGATGATTGTCTATACCAGTGAACGGTATAAACACCATAGAGTATTTGCATATGAAAACGCCATGAGAAATGAGACAATAATAAAACACCATTGCATGTAAACTAGTAAAACGCCATTGCATGTAAGCTAATAAAACGCCATTGCGTGTAAAATATAAAAACGCCATTACTTGTAAATTAATAAAACGCCAAAAACAAAGAAGTTGAATTATAAAAAATTACTTGTTGGAACGATACGTGGCGTCAAATGAAATCACATCACCAAACACGTGGTAATTACGTTTGGCTTGATCGTCACACCAAAAAAGACCCTTCAAACGATTATCTTCGTCTGTGATGTAATCATACGAGAAATTAGGCTGGGAATGTTTTTTTTTTCATTCAAATGTTTCACAACCATATCAGTGTCATATTCCCCTATGAACAAGTTAATTTGCCTCTTATAGTTCTTAAATTCAACTTTGCTTGGCCCACGTCTTCAAAACCGCCAAAACAAGTCTTCATAACATGAAACGCCTTGACAGGACCCAAATTCAGCTTAGACATGATGTGTATAACATGCTTCTGGAACTGAGTGAGGTTTCGTTCAGTTGGAAGAAAATGCTTATCAGGACGTTCAACAAGTTCATGATTGTGCTCCTCGACAAACTTATACACCTTCCAAAATCCATCCTCAAATTCTACACATAACAGTGCACCACAATCAGTCCTCTTTGAAAAGTTAGATCGCACTACTCGCTCCTTTTGATTGGGGTCCAACGTATCAACCTTCTCGTCTTTATATACCCCAGGTCTCGTACACAAGAAATACTTAATATGTAAGACACCTTTAGAGTTTGTGATTGTAGTCCCTTTCCTGACTGAAAACCCACACTCCTTGGCATACTTAACATACATTGAATAACAATCATCAAGGCTTGAGAATAGCATGTCCTTTCTAGGCTTTAATTCTTCACTGACGTCAGGAATGATAAATGGTAATCCAGTTTTGGGGCAATGCCTTTGACTCAAGGAAGAGACTTCGTCTGAGAAAACACAGGGAGGAACAGAAAAATCAGAAAAACAGAGTGATGTCTCGTAATAATATTATACATTAAAACGCCATTAATTGAATAATAAACAAGACATAATAAATACATAATTTAAAAATGACATGATAAAAAAGTCATGAAATGAATAATTAAAAACACTTAACAACATAAATAATTAACAAAATATAAGATCATAATGAAAACGCCAAAATTAACAAAACTAATGTTTACACAAATTAACAAAATAGTAATAAATGATATTCACAAATACTACTAAATAAAATTCAAAACTAATCAAATAGACGAAAAACGCCAATGATCGTAAAAACATAACAAATACACTAGAACGTAAACGACAATTAAAATTAATATCGAAAACTCCAATTGCAGTTCTAAATAATAGATTAAATATCAACTAAAACGCGATTAAATTTCATAATTGAATAACGCTATTGAAAATCATACAACACGTTATAAAAATAATAATAAAAAAATGCCATAGAACAATGATAAAAGAACAAAACGCCATATCTGTTGCATGATTTGCTAGAACGAAAAATAGAAAACGCCAACGAATTTTACTTTGTCGAACAGAATCCACGTTAAACGCCATAGATCTGAGAAAGCTTGCAAATGAGGTAACAGCTAACAACAAATCTTTGGAGTTTTAATTTGAAAGAGATTTATAACGCGAATAAGGAGGGAACGTATAAAAGGACAATCGTACCCCCGCATAACAATTAGGGCCCCCTGCCACGTGTTGGGCCACGATCCATTCTCACTATTCTCACACTTTTCACCGTTCTCTCCTGAACCCGTTTCTATGTATATATATATATATATATATAAATGTGTGTAGTTGAAAAAAAATTAATTAAAATAGATAGCCTAATACCTATTGACGCATAACTAATAGTGTGTTTACATTTCGGTCTTAGATTGTAAGATATATATATATATATATATATATATATATATATATATATATGTGTGTGTGTGTGTGTGTGTGTGTGTGTGTGTGTGTGTGTGTGTGTGTGAAAAAGAGTAATTGTCGCAATGCTCGACGATTTTGATCAATCTGTTTGTTTGGTTGTTTGCCTTAAATCTTATTATGTGATATTAATACCTGATAATTGTTTGTAAATCCAGATGGACAACGAAGAAAATCAGGAAAACTAGAATAATGATAACCAAATAAATAACAGTGCCATCGAACACATAGTAGCACAAGTAATTAGAGATGCTATGCCATATATTATTAAGACTATTAAAGAAGCAGAAAATAATAAAAGTGGAAGTAAACGAACACCTAGTGAACCAAGTCACAACGTAAATAATGGATCGCTACTCCAATTACCAATTCCAAAAAGAAGAAGAACCATGTCTTATGGTTGTTCTTACAAAGAATTATTGTCCTGCAAACTAATAGAATTCTCAGGAAATGAAGGAGCCATTACAGCTCTACGTTGGATAGAAAAGACAGAAGCAATCTTAAAAATAAGCAAATGTGTGGATGAAGATAAGATGATGTTTGCTTCTAATCTTTTTAAGAATGTAGCCTTAGAATGGTGGAATACTATTCTCCAGTCTAAAGGAAGTGACAGGGCTTATAATATGGAATTGACTGACTTTAAGGAAATGGTTAAAAGGAAATTCTGTCCTCCCAATGAAAAAGAACAAATTGCTAATAAGTTCTTAAACCTTAGAATGACTAGAACTGTAAAGGTTACACTACCATATTCTTCGAATATGCTAGAATAGTGCCAACCTTAGCTTCACCAGAACTTGTATTAATCTACCGTTACCTCTGGGGATCAATTAGTGAGATTAGACACGTAGTCAAGGCAGCTAGACCACAAACCATAGAAGAAGCTGTAGAATTAGCCAATACCTTGACTGATGAATTAGTACGTATGCAAGAAGAAAATCAGAGAAAGAACATAGCCCAGAAACTTACCCAAGAATTTCGTTATGGAAATAACTATCGTGGGAAAAGTATAGGTTCTACCTCTGCACCTTACTCTAAGTCCTGCAAGAAGAAGCATTCAGGAAAATGCTCGATATACTGCGACTTTTGCAAAAGATCTGGACACCAGGAAGAAGACAGTAGAAAGAAACCTAGTAATGGGATATGTTTCAATTATGGAGAAAAAGGGCATATCAAGCCGAATCGTCCGAAACTAGCTCCAGCCATGAACAACCAGACTACCAAGAATGCTAGAGCATTTGTTCTGACAGCCGAAGAAGCCAAGATGATTCCCGATATGATTGCCGGTACGTTTTTGGTTAATGATATTTTTACTAAATTATTATTTGACTCTAGTGTAAACCAAAATTTTATTAATACATCGTTTTGCAAAATTCTCAATCAACAATTAACTAAACTTCAACAAGAATGTGTGGTAGAAACGACAAATGGAGAATCCATTAAGATTACCGAAATCTTGCAGGGAGCAAGAATAGAAATTTTAAATCATGATTTTATTGCAAACCTTTATCCAATGAATCTGGCTGGATTTGATATAGTACTAGGAATGGATTGGCCGGTAGCCAATCATGCCAGTATTCTATGTGATCAAAAGTTAATACAAGTAAGTTCACCAAAGGGTGAAAATATCACGATTAAAGGAAATAAGCCAATTAGATCTACAAAATTCATCACTGTGATGAAAACAACAGATTATGCAAGGAAAGGATCACTAGTGTATATGATTTCAATAATCATTAACAATAAAGGAAAAGAACTAAAAGATATTCCTGTAGTATCTAATTTTTCAGATGTTTTTCCAAAAGAGTTACCTGGATTACCGCCAGATAGAGAGGTTGAATTTAGAATTCACCTAATACCGGGGACAGCACCGATTGCCAAAGCACCTTATCGTTTAGCATCAGCAGAGATGAAGTAACTGAAGAACCAATTGGACGAACTTTTGGATAAAGGTTTCATATAGCCTAGTTCATCGCCATGGGGAGCACCAATCTTGTTTGTCAAGAAGAAGGATGGATCGATGCGTATGTGCATTGATTACCGCGAATTGAACAAGGTTACGATTAAAAATCGGTACCCATTACCGAGAATCGATGATCTGTTCGATCAACTGCAAGGAGCTCGATTCTTTCTAAGATCGATTTACGCTCAGGATATCATCAACTGAAAGTACAGGAAGAGGAAATTCCTAAGACTGCTTTCAGAACAAGGTATGGTCATTATGAATTTACAGTCATGCCACTTGGTCTAACCAATGCCCCAGCCGCATTTATGGGCATGAAGAACAGAATATGTAAACCACATCTGGATAAATTCATAATTGTCTTTATAGATGATATTCTTATTTACTCTAAGAGTAAAGAGGAACATGCAGAACATCTGCATATGCTTTTAAATTTGCTGAGAAAAGAAAAGCTTTATGCTAAATTTTCAAACTGCAAATTTTGGTTACAAGAAGTACAATTCCTTGGACACCTAGTTAATCATGAAGGAATTCATGTGGATCCCACAATGATGGAGGCGATCACGAAGTGGAAAGTCCCTGAATCACGATGGAGGTGAGAAGTTTTCTTGGACTAGCAGGCTATTATAGACGTTTTATTCAAGATTTTTCTAGAATAGTCATTCCCTTAACAAAATTGACCTGCAAATCAATTAAGTTTGAATGGGGACCAAAACAGGAGGAAGCTTTTAGAATTTTGAAGCAAAAGTTAACCAACGCACCCATACTAGCGTTGCCAGAAGGAACTGAAGACTTAGTAGTCTATTGTGATGCTTCTAAGTTAGGTTATGAATGTGTGTTGATGCAGCGTCAAAAGGTTATAGCCTATGCCTCCAGACAACTTAAGAATTATGAAGAGAATTATACGACCCATGATCTAGAGTTAGGAGCTATAATTTTTTCCCTTTAGATTTGGAGACACTATTTATATGGAAATAAATTTGTAGTCTTCACCGAGCATAAGAGTTTAAGGTACATTTTTGGGCAAAAAAAGTTAAATATGCGACAGAGACGCTGGATGGAGATTCTTAGTGATTATGATTGTATTATCCAGTATCCTGCAGGAAAGGCTAATGTCATAGCTGATGCTTTAAGTCGAAAGTATCATGAAAAGCCAAGACGAGTACGTTCTTTTAAACTAAATCTGCAGATAGATTTAAATGAGCAAATTAGAGAAGTACAGGAATCAGTAATCAAGGATGATACTTAAAAATTAAAAGGAATGATTAAGGAATTAGAACAAGGAACAGATGGAATATGGAGATTCCATAAGAAAAGAATCTGGATATCCAAACAAGGAAACCTACGCCACCGAATTTTAGAAGAAACTCATAAGTCTAAATATACGATACATCCTGGTAGTGATAAAATGTATCGAGACTTAAGAAAGAATTTCTGGTGGATAGGAATGAAAAAGGATATAGCAGCCTATGTTGCTAAGTGTCTAACCTGTTCACAGGTTAAAGCTGAACATCAGAAACCCTCAGGTTTACTACAGCAATTAGAAATGCCTGTATGGAAATGGGAATTGATAACAATGGGCTTTGTTACCAAATTACCCAAGACACGAAAAATTAATGATACAATCTGGGTGATTGTAGACAGATTAACCAAGTCTGCTCATTTCTTACCAATGAAGGAAACTATCAGTATGGAACAATTAACTAAGTTATATGTAAACGAAATAGTTTCATTACATGGAATTCCTTTATCTATTGTTTCTGATAGAGATAGCCGTTTTACTTCTCATTTTTTAACTAGTTTCCAAAAAGCAATGGGAACCAAGTTAAATCCAAGCACTGCTTATCATCCTCAACCGGACGGACAAAGCGAAAGGACAATCCAAACAATGGAGGATATTCTTAGAGCTTGTGAAAATGATTTCGGAGGAAATTGGGACGATCATTTACCATTAATAAAATTTTCCTACAATAACAGCTATCATACCAGCATCAATGCTGCAACCGTTTGAAGCACTTTATGGACGAAAGTGCCGAACTCCAGTCTGTTGGGCAGAAACTGTTGAAAAACAACTGTCTGGACCAGAAATAGTACAAGAATCCACGAACAAGATTATTCAAGTTAAGGAAAGACTGAAAACAACACGCGATCGTCAAAAGAGTTATGATGATAATAGACGAAAACCGTTGGAATTTCAGGTAGGAGATAAGGTATTGTTAAAAGTTTCTCCCTGGAAAGGAGTGGTTAGATTCATCAAGAGAGGAAAGCTAAGCCCCAGGTATGTTGGACCTTTTGAGATTATTAACAGAATAGGACTAGTAGCTTAGCAGCTACAATTGTCAGAGGAAATGGCAGGAATACATGATGTATTTCATGTATGTAATCTCAAGAAATGCTTAGCAGACGAGTCATTAGTAGTACCTCTTAAGGAGATAGAGGTAAATGAGTAACTTAAGTTTGTAGAGAGACCGCAACAGAGAGACCGCAACAGATTGAGACATAAAGATTAATAATCTAAAATACAAGAGATTAGTTCTGATCAAAGTGAAATGGGATTCCAATAGAGGACTAGAATATACGTCGAAGCTAGAATCAGAGATGAAGAAGAAATATCCACACCTGTTTCAGTAGACCTTGAGGATGAGTTCTAAAACAAGGTGGAGAGGATATAACAACCCTCCTAAAATCCTTAAACACCCTTATACGTCCTAAAATACACCTCGTATATGAGAAACAGACCCGAAATACCATTATTTTGATAAAAAAATCAAGTAAAACAAAATCCTATGGCCGCTCGCGGGGCGCGACAAGGTGGACGCCAGGCCACACTCGGTGCCTAACCTTGTCACGGGTCGCGAGGCCCTCTGTTTCCAGCCTATAAATGGAGGTGAACGGCTTCAGTTGTTATTCGTTCAAAAAAATCAATTCTCTCTCAAATTCTATATAATAGAAATTCTGCTCGGGAATAATACCCACTAAAAAGCAAAGCTCTGCCTCGTTGAAAGTATTATGACCCCCGGTTACGTATTAGTTACTCTGCCCGATTGATCTAGTGCTCCGTAACGCATGTCGAGGCTCTGCCTTACTCAGTCGTTGGAGTTCTGTCTCGGGAGGGGGTATAGCTAATATAAATTGGGCTATTTTACTAACATGTGTGCATTGTTTAATTTAATAGATTATAATAAGTAAGTCACCAGGAATTATCTAAACCAGCAATGTGAGTCATTCTCTTTTTATAAATTGTTTTTACAAAATCTCAACTATTTTAAAGTATAATTAACAGTGATTGAGTATTTGTAATTCTACAATTATTGTCGGTATGTTGGGGTTTTGTATACATTAGTTGTTACTAATATTGAGAATAGTAACATGACCACAAGTCAGGATTGACAGTACCCTGGGTGGTAATTTGATAGATGTAAACAAATGTAATTGCGGATGCCCTCAATTCTGTAAAGTGATAAAAGTGTTTTGATTAAATTGGGATGCACTCAACAGTATTTCCCACTGATAAAATGTTTTAAAACTCGTTTCAGTTAAAAAAATGTGAAAACCAATTAGAAGGAAGCTGGAGAGCATTGAAGACTTGAAAAAGTTGCTATAAAAGTTACCTAAGCAAAAAAGAAGTTTTATTTGAATAAAATAGGGTTTGTCCCAATAAACATATTATGTATGGAAACTTGGGTTTTACCCATGTGTTTATTATTTATAAAATGAGGTGTTTTACTCTGATAAAATATTTGCTAACTACGGTCCTGATATAAATTTCCGCTGCCAAATTAAATAAACACCGATACACCAGCTCTACGTGCTCGCGACCGCCCGCCTCCCAGGGGAGGGGTCAGGATTTGAACAGAGGGAGGTGAGGGTTTTGTTGAGGCGCAGAGGGAGGATTGCGGGGGCTGCGACGGCTGGGACGGCTGCGACAGCGGCGGTCGGCAGCAAGGTGTTTTGGTGGTTCGGATGGTGATGGGTTTGTCTAGGGTTGAAGATGGTGATGGTCGGCGGCGGTCGGCTGTAAGATTCAATTTTTTATTCCGATCTTTATTACCGAGTGAAAACAGAGTTATGTATTTTTAAAAACTAGTAAGATTTGTCTTAAAGTTTATATTTTTCTTCAATCTTGATGCAAATACAAAGTAGGTAAACATAAATTTTTGAACTGGAAACTGTAAATCTTCATTTTTACTGAACTTCAACAATAGTGGGGGTCTACCATTTGGATTATTTGGTCATTATTGTGTGCACATAGGCTATTCGACGAAATGCCTGTGAGAGATCCTTAAAAAGATTAAATCTTGCAGTGGGAGACTTTGTGTGTTTTTGTGTGGTATGTTAGTGTGTGTTAGAGGTGTGAAATTTCGGTGATATCTGGTGAAGGTAATATGTCATCTGAGGTTGACCAGGATGAATCAAGATCTTTGGCTTTGACTACAACATGGTTTGTGGCTACAGTGTTGACCATCTTTGTTGTTGTTTCTTTGTTTGTTGAGAGATCAATTCACCGTTTAAGCAATGTAAGTCTTCTTTGTTTTGATACAAAACACACTAGTTTATTTTTGGAGATTAACATGAGATGCTTATATTGTTAAGGAACTAACACTGTAGCACTTGTGTGAACAAATGATATAGTTTATATAGATTATAAAGAAATTTGTGTTTGACTCTAATTATTTGGTTCCATCTCTTAATTTGTGAGTCTTTGCGGTTTTGGTATTCTACTTTTGAGCACCAAAATCAAGTTAAATCCGTTCTTTGGATGAGGTACCAGGTACCAAACCATACCGTACACATCAAATTTCGGTTCTAATTCTGTACTTATGTACCCAATTTTCGCTTTTTTCAAGATCGGTACTTTCTGTATGATACGGAATTTTACCCACTTTATACCTTTGAATATCGTAACGAGAACTTTCGGTACCGGTATAGTTAGGTATCGCTGTGGTACCGAGCTCATCCCTACTTGTGTTCTTCGACATATTCAAATAGTGAATAATCCAAGTGTGTGTAATCTTGGTTTAAAAAACATTTGTGATCCGAGGTGTTTAGGTTTTAGTTGATCCTGACAATTTTTGTTTTAACATGCTAGTGGTTGAAGAAAACAAACCGCAAGCCGTTGCTTGCTGCCGTGGAGAAAATGAAAGAAGGTATTTTAGTATAAGAAATCTATTTACGAAACACAAATGCCTGATTTGACCTCCTTCCTTCATAGCCCAGTGGTTGGGGTCGGTTTGTCCTCCTAAAGGTCACCGGTTCGACTCCCGCTTGTGGCGAAAGGGGGTAGGACACCCGTGCGCCATGATGGTGAAAAACCTACCGAGGAGGGTTTGATTATGAGCGTCACTCCGGTTTTCATCCGGCTGTTACTCTAGCGAGGCAACTCGTGTAGAGGCAGTACGGTTTCCGGAGGAAAGCCTTCGACCCAAGACTGGTTAACCCAGCGCTGGCCTTGCTATCTGGGCCCACGTTCTTGGCGAGGGTCCGCGATTTGCGGAGATGTGACAATGGTCACCATTAAGAAGTTCACCTTAAAAAAAAAATGCCTGATTTGACATTCATTATTCTTATCATCTTGTTTCGGTTGTTTTTGTGTAGAGTTGATGCTTCTTGGCTTCATTTCTCTGCTTCTTACTACCACTTCCAGTATTATATCAAATATTTGTATCGTCTCAAAATTCTATAATGGCGCATTTGCTCCGTGCACTAGATCCGGTGAGAGATTTGACAGGTCAAGTCTTAAAAACGGTATCCGTTTAATGCTCCACCATCAGGTATAGCTTTTATTTTTTGTTTATTTTGATCAAAATATGTTATTTTGTATGTTTGGTGTAAAATTTACAACCGGGGTGTAAAAAGAGTTTATAACCGACGCGTAAAAAGAATTTATAACCGGGACGAAAAAAAAGATTAAAATAGCGTAAAAAAGTTTAAATTTTTTAACATGGGCGTAACATAATTATCAACCGGGGGTGGGGTTAGAAAAATTTACAATCGGGGTGTAAAGACAGAGATAAAACACATTTACATGTGGGAAACAACGACATAAATTTTTGGGTAAAAACGGAGGTAAAATACATTTACATCGTTGCCCTATCTAAGAAATTCTTTTTTATACTTGTGTTCGTAGGTGTTGCGGTATATTTGGCGAACGTGGACGATGAAGATCAAGATTGACTTTGGTTTTTATTTTTTTTGTTGAAATTAGGGAAGTAATGCAAAAGGGTAAGACGTTGACGAGTTATATTTGTGTAAATAAAAGTTTACATCCGGGGTGTAAAAAAAGTTTACAACCGCGACTTAAAAAAGTTTACAACCGTGGTAAAAAAAGGTTTAAATTTTTTTAACAGGGGCATGAAAAAGTTTTGCAACCGGGGCGTAAAAAGAGTTTACAACCGGAGGCGTAAAAAAGGTTTTCAACCGCGGCGTAAAAAAAATTTCCAATCGATGCTTAAAAAAGTTTACAACCTTTTTTTAACAGAGGCGTAAAAAATATTTTGCATCCGGAGCGTCAAAAAAGTTTACAACTAGGGAGGTGGGGGTGTAAAAAAAGTATTTAACCGCGACTTAAAAAAGTTTACAATCGTGATATAAAAAAGTTATATATTTTTTAATAGAAGCGTAAAAAAGTTTACAACCGGGATATAAAAAAATTGCAACCGGGGCGTAAAAAAAAGTTTAAAATGTTATAATAGGGGCGTGAAAAAAATTACAAACGAGACGGAAATAAAAATTTACAACCGTGGCGTAAAAATAATTTATAGCCGGGGCTGAGGTAAAAATAAAAAAATTTATGTGTCGGCGGTATAGAACACACTTATATAAAATGTTTTGTAAATTCACGTTTGTAAATTTGTAGTTTTTACATACGTTTGAAAAAATGTTTTTACATTCGTTCCTGAATGTAAAAAAAAAATTGCGTACGGTGTCGAAAGTAAAAGATGTTTTATTACATGCGGCAGAAAAATGTTCTTTTACGCCCTTGAATTCCCGCTCGAGCTCCTCTAAACGTCACTTTTGTGGATTTTAAAAGCTATATTTTGGAGTAAATGATATTTAATTTGTTGTAGAATGATAATTTGTGATTTTTAAAAGTTTTATGTGTTGTCTGTGTAGATCTCAGACATTAGAGGTGCAAACTATCATTTACAAGAAACGAAAAACGCCGACTTCGCTTTATTTATTTTAGTTTGTCTTTACATTTTCTAGTGATTTATTGTAATGTAAATATTTATCTCAATTTTTTAATTTTTTTATTATAGAACAATCTCATTAACTTAAGCACAATCATTAATGAGATCAATCATTAATGACCATAGTAAAAGACCAGTTAGACTTTATCTCACTAAAAACAAAAAAAATCTCATTAACTAAAGCACAATTATTACCCTACTTTATTGTTTTTTAATTTCATCTATTAAAACACATTTTATCAGTGTCTAAGGGGAGTGAGCGTGGTCATATGTGATGGAATTCTATCACTCACAAACTTCCAATCAAGTCCCGCTATGTCACCAGTCACTATTCTACCACTCACAAGCAATTTTTAGTGGCGGTGGTCATCACTAGTGATGGAATTCCGTCACTCACAAATTTTTTTAATTAGAAATTAACAATAAAACACTAAAATTATAAATTTCATTAAAATTAAAACATGCTAGTTCAATTTAACATACTAGAAATATTTTAGGCTACAATTTAAAAAAATACTAAAAAAACTATACTCCTCGTCCGACTCATTAAACTCCAAATCTAAAGAACCTACTAGTTTGATTAAACCGTATCTCAACCGAAAGTGAGTTTTTTCATCACGCAAGTCTTGTTGGATATTTTCTGAAACTTGAACTTGTGTTGGAGGATCCGGCACCCAATCCGGAGATATTGCACGTCCGTCTTCTTTGATTATCATATTGTGCAATATGATACATGCATATACTATGCTATGTATGGATTTCTTGTTCATCGCACGAACCGGTTGGTGTAGTATACCCCATCTACCCTTTAAAACACCAAAAGCCATCTCAACATCTTTTCTTGCCGATTATTGCAATTTTTTGAACACGATTTCTTTAGCCTCGACAGGAAATGAAGGAGCTTTCACAAAAACAGACCATGAAGGGTAGATACCATCCACAAGAAAAAATCCTCGTTTGTAATATCGTTCGTTAACGTAGAATGGAGAGAAGGGTGCGGTACCATCCGTTACGGTTTGAAACAACGGCGATGTGTGCAACACATTGATGTCGTTGTTTGAACCTGGAACACCGAAATATGAATGCCAAATCCATAAATCATTCGACGCCACCGCTTCTAGTATGATGGTTGGTCTTTTGATGTCACCCCTAACATACGCCCCTCGCAACTCTTTTGGACAATTTTTCCACTAGATATGTGTACAATCGATGCTACCGAGCATCCCTGGAAAATGCCATCTAGCCTCATGTGCGGCGTAAATACGTGAGATGTCGTGGCTCGTCGGTTTACGTAAAACTCTTTACCATACAACTTAATGACCGCATTGCAAAAAAATTGCAGACATTCACTGGAAGTTCTGGACGCCATAGCTAGATATTCATCATATTGATCGGGAGGGTTACCTGTCACTAGTTGGCGAATGGCGGACGTGCATTTTTGTATCGGCGTGAAAATTGGTTTGCCCCTCGCATCATAACGTTCTTGAAACCATTCCTCGCTTGCTTCGATGTCTCCAACAATCTTTAAAAATAATTGTTTTGGTAAACGAAAACGATCTCTAAACGTTTCGGCATTGTAGAGCGGATTCTCCACAAAATAATCGTTCATTAACACTTCGTTGGCACGTATACGATCACGGTCTACCATCTTCTTCTTTGGGCGGGACGAACTAGTATCAAGTTCGTTATACACCGACACAAAATATTTACGGGTCTCATTGTCGGAAGACGACTGTGTATCGCCATCGCTGTCAATCGGAAACGCCGAATACGTAGGAAACTCCATTTGAGAAAGATGTAGATTGTGTGAAATGTGTTTGTGTTTTGGTGTCGGTGAAATTGTTTAAAATGGAGAAGTATATATAAAAGGTTTAAATGTTTTTTTTTATTTAAAGTTTACCGTTGAGAAACGGTCAAAAAAGCATCCAACAACGTTCAAATTTGCCAAAGTTCAACGCGTGATTCCTTCCACGCGTTAATCTTTCCACGCGTGGTGGATATGGTGGCGGCGGTGTGCTTGTAATGTTTCACGCGTGATGGGGGTGTCATCACGGACCACCCCCAGTCCCCTAATATTGGTTTCTATGGTTCTCACAACTCTAGATGATTCTCATTTTATCTGATTCCCTATATATATGTATATATATATATATATATAGAGAGAGAGAGAGAGAGAGAGAGAAACTAAAATGAAAATTCATTTAAGTTGAGAAAACCTTAAGACTTTCCGTTAACCCCCGTGTAACACAATCTAAAACTACGTATGCTTTTATTTAAAAAAAACCAAAAAAAAACTAGAGCATATATAATATACATGTTTTTTTTTTACCTTTTAAGCAAAATATGAAAAAAGACAATTGAATATTTAAAAAATAATAATTTAAGTTTCATATGTTACATATGTAATAATTTTATAGTTTCATAATGGATGTTACACACATGTTACATAAGAAATTTATATATTTAATTTCTTAAACGATTCTTTCAGCACATTTTTTGATCTTTTTGGCTAAGAACAATTTATTTACTATACATGCATTTAGCAAATAGGGGAATAGTGCCAGGCAGCTCTTTGGCGTTCCTCCATTGAACCAACGAGTTTATTATTTTATATATATTTTAAAATTGCATTTTTGCTCCTATTTAAAATTACCGTCTTGCCTCAGCTCAAAATAAAATTACGCTTTTGTCCCCATCTCAAAATTACGATTTTCCCCTCTATTCAAAATTATCCTTTTGCCTGGCCCTCCCCCACTGGACCAACCAGTTTATTATTTTATATCTATTTTAAAATTACTTTTTTGCCCCCATTTACCAAATGGGGGAATAGTGCCAGGCAGCTGCCTGGCGCTGCCCCATTTGACCAACGAGTTTATTATTTTATATATATTTTAAAATTGCGTTTTTGCTCCTGTTTAAAATTACCCTCTTGCCTCAGCTCAAAATAAAATTACACTTTTGTCCCCATCTTAAAATTACGATTTGCCCTCAATTCGAAATTACGCTTTTGCCTGGCCCTCCCCCATTGGACCAATCAGTTTATTATTTTATATCTAATTTAAAATTACGTTTTTGCCTCCAGCTCAAAATAAAATTACGCTTTTGTCCCTAGCTCAAAATTACGATTTTTCTCTCGATTCAAAATAAAATTGTGGTTTTGCCCTCAGCTTTGAATTACCTTTTCGCCCCCCAGTTCAAAATAAATTTATGTTTTTGCCAACAACTAAAAATTATGATTTTGCCCTCTGTTAAAAAATGTGATTTTCCCCGTTTAAAAAATTATGATTTCGCACTAAGTTCAAAATTACGTTTTTTTACCGGTTCAAAATAAAATTATGCTTTTGCCCCCAACTCAAAATTACGATTTTGACCTCGGTTCAAAATAAAATTATGGTTTTGCCTTCAGCTTAAAATTACGATTGTGCCCTTAGTTCAAATTTATTTTACGCTGTTACCCCACGTTCAAAATTATAAATTTGCCCATGTGAAAATTTACAATTTTGCCCCTGGTTCAAATTTACAGTACTGCCATCACTTTAGTTTTTTTTGGCAAATTACGATTTTATCTCAGTCAAAAAAATACAACTTTCTCTCAGTTAAAAATTACAATATTGCTATTGTTTTTTTTATCAAAACTATAAAAGTGTTTTGTTTTAATTGATTGACTCGATTTAATTGTTTTTCGTATCAATGAACTGCCTAACACTAGCTCATTATTCGGCCATCGCTCGCGACGCGGGCGGGGCATCCACTAGTTTCCTACATCTACATAGTGGCAGGGAATAGTGTTTCCCTGCCATTGGTTGAAATGGCGGCTGACATTTTCTTATTGGATCAACCAGTTTATTATTTTATATCAATTTTAAAATTACGGTATTGTCCTCGGTTTAAGATTACGCTTTTCTCCAAACTTAAAAAATATATTAACCCTTTTGGGAGCAACTCAAAATTACGATTTTGCACTCGGTTAATAAATTACGATTTTACCTTCAGCTTTTTATTTTATACACGCTTTAAAATTACGGTTTTTCCCCAGTTTAAAATTACGTTTTCGCCCCCTGTTCAAAATAAAATTATGTTTTTGCCCCCATCTCAAAATTACGATTTTTCCCTCGGTTCAAAATTACGATTTCCCCATCAGTTTAAAATTATTTTTTTGCCCACAGCTAAAAATAAAATTATAGTTATCCCCTACCTCAAAATTACGATTTAACCCTCGGTTCAAAATTATGATTTCCCACAAGTTCAAAATAAAAATATGACTTTACACCCAACTAAACTGAAAATACGATTTCGCCCTCGGTAAAAAATTACGCTTTTACCCTCAGCCAAAATTACGTTTTCGCCACAGTTCAAAATAAAATTTTGTCCCCCCCCCAGCTCAAAATTACGATTTTACACCAGTTTATTATTTTATACCCACTTTAAAATTACAGTTTTGCCCCCAGTTTAAAATTACGTCTTTGCCCCCAGTTCAAAACAAAATTCTGCTTTTCCCCCCAGCTAAAATTTACGATTTTCCCCTCGGTTCAAAATTACGATATCACCCTAAATTTAAAATTTCGTTTTTTTGCCACCAGTACAAATTAAAAATATAGTTTTCCCCTAACTAAAAATGAGGATTTTACCCTCGGGGAAAAAAATTGATTTTCCCCCAAGTAAAAGCAAAAATATGACTTTGACCCCAGCTAAAAATTGTGTCAACGAGCGGCCTAACACTCTTTTTACTTTTCCTTTCTAGCAAAACTATAGTACTGTTTTTTTAATTGGTTGACAATTATTCGGCCATCGCCCCGTAACGCGTGCGGTGCATCACCTAGTTGGAAATACATATACCACATGCCCTAAAATTTTCAATAAAAAAACATTATAAATAGTGTTACATAGGGTTTTAAAGGTTTTCTCTTCTTAGGGTGTACGGGGCACTAGCGGGGAGGGGGATCGGTGACCCCATTCCCCGATCTGGAACACCGCCGCCATTACCGCGGGGACCCAAATCGGGGAGGGGAATCGGGGGGGAGACACCGCATATCAAAGCACAAGGATTGAGGAGAGACGTTGGGCAACGGTCATTTTTAAAAAAAATTCAATTTTAACAATATAAATAACCAACTTAATCTAATTTTTTACCACACCCATTCTCAAACTCACTCTAAAAATCTATCAAATACAACACAAAATGGATTCCAAGTTCCCGTTTTTTTCTCCCCTACCCGACTTTCCCGACGATGAAGATTCATCGTCAAGCGATGGTAGCTTAATTTTCTTCCAAAATCTCATCCAACAAGCGGAGCTACTAGACACGGCATCGTCTAGTAAAAAAAATTGTCCGTCGAGATCGTGAGGGTGGCCACGAGACACTCATGGCCGATTATTTTGTAGAAAATCCAAAATTTAATGCCGATATTTTTTGTCAGAGGTTTCGTATGTCCAAGTCTTTGTTCCTAAAAATTGTTAGTGACGTGGAAGTGAATAACGAGTGGTTTCAAGAGGGCTGGACGGGAGAATGAAGAAAAGTTTCACGCCGTTGCAAAAGGTTACTTCTGCGATTAAACAACTTGCAACCGGTAACCCACCAGACGAAAACGACGAGTATTTAAATATGGCTGAAAGGACCTCTCGTGAGTTCCTTGAATATTTCTGCGAGACGGTCTGTACAATGTATGCCGGTGAATTCTTACGTAGACCAACGAGCCACGACGTTGCGCTATTGTATCAGGCTCATGAGGAGAGACATCACCTACCTGGTATGTTGGGTAGTCTGGATTGTACACACTTCGTCTGGAGAATGTGCCCCATAGAATTGCGTGGACAATATATGAGAGGCGATCATCAATACCCGACGGTTATGTTAGAGGCGGTGGCGTCTCAAGATTTGTGGATTTGGCATGTTTTTTGTGGCCCGGCGGGTTCACAAAACGACATCAACGTGCTCCAACAATCTCCGTTATTTCTTACTCAACGAAACGGAACGGCGCCAAATTGTCCATTTCAGGTGAACGACCACTTATACAAACGCGGGTATTATCTTACTGATGGGATCTACCCTAGCTGGTCCATGTTTGTGAAGTCTTTTCCATATCCTCACATCCCGAATGAAAAAAAGTTCAAGAGGCAACACGAGGCCGCAAGAAAAGATGTGGAACGGGCGTTTGGGGAATACTAAATCGTCCAATGCGTTCCAAAACGGTGAAAAAGATAAGGTTCATCGTGTATACGTGCATTATTTTACATAACATGATTATAAAAGACTACGGAAGGGCGATAGCACCAGTACACATTCAAGATCCTCCAGTCGAACCCGTCTTCGATGATACAGCTTATAGCAAGCTCATTGACGAAGAAACGCATTGGAGACTAAAACACGATCTCGTTGAGGATCTCGGACGTTTAGATCTACCTCACCATGAAGTGAGTTCCGACGACGAGTAGTTTGTTTTTGTATTTTTCTAGTTTGAATGTAATTTTTATTTTTCTATTTTAAATGTAATTTTTATTTTTAATTTAATGAAATGTCTTTTATTAAATTTTATCTAATTTTTATTAATATTTTTTTTAATTTATAAACATGCATAATTACAACAAATAAAAAAAACAAAAAAATAAAATAAAAAAAAGTCCCCTAAGAGGGGAGTGCCGCCATCAAATTGGGGTGTGAGGGGAGTTGACGTGGCATAACCTGATTGGGTGTGCGTAAGAGAGGGGACTCCCCTAAGACGGGAGTGCCCCTCTCACCCTTAAGTGTGTTTAAAAAATAATTGTTCTGTCTCCCTCTATATATGTGTGTATATGTATGTATATGTGTAGGATTTGCATTTGTATGTGAGGGAGAAAGTGAGTTACTAAGACCTACGAAGTATTAAACTATTAATGTGTTCAATTTCTTTTATTAACTTCTTTTCCACTTCATTGTATTTTGTGTTTTTTCCCTTTAAGTAGCTTTTAGAGCTTTGCTTAACCAGTCATTAAGATCTAAATATCTCTCTCTCTCTCTCTCTCTCTCTCAAAATAGCCTAGCTTAATAGACAAGAAATTGTATAGGGAAGATGGGAAGAGGGAAGATTGCAATCAAGAGAATAGATGATTCAACCAATAGGCAAGTAACTTTCTCAAAGCGAAGGAATGGGTTACTGAAGAAAGCAAAAGAGCTAGCCATCTTATGCGATGCTGAAGTGCAAGTCATCATCTTTTCCAGTACCAACAAGCTCTATGAATTCTCAAGCAGCAGGTTTGTCAGGATCAATTTCTGATTGTTATTTAATCATTTCACTGTTCTGTCACACCCCGATTTCCACGTGTCACCGGTGGGCCCGGTGGGGGAGTATCGTGACGTGGTTGGCAACGTAATAGTCAAACAACACAATATAATAATGCACAGCGGAAGCAAATTTAAATAAGATACAACCGAATTTATTTATTGTAGACAACGTCACAATTATCCGGTGTTTATCCACAGTAGGATCGAATAATAAAAATATTGTTTATGGTTCAACAGACATCGGCATCTTAAGTTTGCGAGACTTCTAGTGATGCTTAGGAGACTTCCAGCCTATTTCGCCTAGTATCTGCATTTAATCTTTTTGAGAAAATACGTCAGTTTACACTGGTAAATACATTCAACTGACTCATTTTATAAAATGATTGAAAATTGGTTTGGATGCACATGGCATAAACAATTTGTTTAACTTGGGAGAATTATTTTATTTGATAATCTTGTTAACGATTTACGTGTTACTTATGCGTTCAGTAGCCCGGACGTATCCGGGTTAAAGATCAATAGACACACCACTGTAAGTGAGTTATACACGGGAGTACGCCTACACCCCGTGCTCAGGTCGTGGCAATCTCGTAAGATAATGCCGAGGATATCCGGGACATGGTCATTAACCTCCCAAAGGCTGTAAAGTAAACACATCTGTTTAAAACGAGCCGATCAAATTATTCAATTAACCACTAAGCGTGGAAGATTTGATGCCCGATCAAGCGGTACGCTATGTACCGTAACCCAAGCCCGTATAGGGAAAATAAGTTAAAAGTATTTACCTTGATGCAAAGTATAGTCACAATAATCAAATAGCAAGTAGCTTTTACTGTTTCTCCTAATCTGGAACGAAGGTTAAATATAACCCATTAGAATCCTAGCGGGTCTTTAATTATGCTTAAGCTTAGACCGGCTAGTTTCGAAGATACGGTTCGTACGCACGATCAAGCGAATACCGGATAGAATGTGATTCAGACCCGACAAGTTTGGAGACTTGTTTAATATGGGTTTATTAATCACATTCTGGATTTTGAGATAAAACCGATAAGGTTTGACCCGTTTCGGCTAATTTATGTAAACTTGTTACATAAACCGAGCCGAACGCGTAATATGCGTAACGGGTATCCGTAAGAGCGATATACAGGTTTCCTAAGTTAATATGCTTCAAATATGTTGTAACATCAGTAGGATGTCTTTCGTTATGCCCCGAACTAATTTAAACACAAACTATGCCCCGTAGGGGTAGTTTGGTCATTTTAAAGTTTGTAAAAGCGTTTATATGTTCAACTGAGTTACAGGTCTGATGTAAACAGCAAACATATTCATTTTGATGTGTTATAATAGTAGGCTAAGGCATATGTGTGAAATTTATCATATTTAACCAAACTAGGCCCCGTAGGGGTATTTTGGTAATTTCACATAAGCCGACAAGCTCAAAACTGAAGTCTGAGTTTATCAACTTTTGCTTACTGTTAAAATATGATAATTTGCTTCTTATATCAGTAGGTATCAACCCGGGTATGTCTAATATGATTCTAAGACACACTATGCGTTAAAAACGCTTATTATGGCGATTAAAGGCCATTTCCGGGTTTCATACTTAAATCTGATATTTTTATATTTCTAGAAGGCTTAAAATAATTTATTTATCATAACTAATCAGTAGCAAAAGGTTTGGAGTCGTTTGGATGTATAAAACTCATTTTATGACCCGTAAGGGCAAAACCGACAATTACCGATTAAGCCTACGACTATGAGTTATGCTCAGCCTAAAATTAATTAAAAATCTTTAAAATTCCCAAAATAATATATTATAACAGTGGGTAATTCGTTTGGTGCCAAAAAGTATTTTTAACTAGGCTATACGCTAATTACGCCATTATGTTAACATAAAGCATTAGTTTTGCGATAATGAGCATAACTCTTAATCTACAAGTCAAACTGATGTCAAACTTTGCATACAAGTTTACCTATTAATATTTAAGGTTTCTACACTTTTACATTTTCATAAATCATGTTTTAAGGTAATAAGGGCATAACGGTCAACGTATGAGCAATTAACGGAAATATGCATATTAATTGGATAACTAGTGAACCAAGGTGTATGATCACAGAGGGTTGTTCTAACATGTATCCTCATCCAATTTAAGCTCTGAGGCATTTCTAAAATATGCCCAAACGGGTCAGAACTGAAAGTCAACCGAAAAGTCAAACTATGTGACTTTCGGTTCCGAACCGGGTCTAAACAGGAAATAGTCGGGTTGAACAGGTTTGAACATGTTATTACACTAATTACTAAGTTATAACAATAATCAAACAGGTTATATATGATCTATATAGCTAATTATGCATAATAGACATTTTAAGCATTATGTTGACTTTTTAAGTAAATGTTTGACCCGACATTTGACCTGTTTAGGATGGTGACCAGGGGAAACCCTTTTGGGGTTTTATTACCCACATAAATACCATTCTAAAACTACTTTTAATTCGAGATAAGACTGAGTCATTAGTGACTAATCTCGAAGTCAAACCGTAATTACGACGGTTTGACTTTTAGCTAATTAACTAAGCTAAAAGCAATTAAACAAGAACTAGCAGACTTACAATAGTCCAAAGCACGAATTAGGAGCAGAGGGGAGAGTTCCTTAGCTCCAGAATCAATCCAAATGATCAGATGAAGGTGTGAGTATGATTGTTGCAACAATGTGGCTTTATATACAACTTGGATCCACCACAACTTAGTGACAACTAACTCTAGGATCATCCACAACCATTGGACACTTGCCCCTAATGTTCTAGCACAGTTAGGGGTCTTTAAATAATGTTAAAAACCGGAGCAATGGGTCAGAAACGCTTAAAACAGGCAACAGCCCGTTTTTCTGATGCTGGGCACCCCCTGCGCATCGTAACACTAAACTGTTACGATGCGCAAGCAAGTCTTGCGCATCGTATGACGTTTTGTGCTACGATGCGTATTGGGTCATCAGACGCAATATTTGACTTTTCTTGGATATCTCGAATGGGCACCCCACTTGCACGACTTTGGGACCTTATTTGACAATTAGGGACCTTCCAAAATGCCTTAGTACAGTCCCTTACCCTACCATTTGCACTTGCTTGCTTAGATTCCAAAAACAAGACCCGAAAACTAAGGTCTATCATTGCTTTTCTTCGTGGGATCAAGTCATGCATTATCAATTCCATTCTCTACAATAATTTTCTGAATTGAGGGTATAAAAGATGTGTAGTAACATTATATCGGGTCTTGGGATTTATTATTGAGGTCGTTCAGAGGTAACAATTTAACATGACGCCACTTTAAATCCTACCGAATTATCTTTATTAAATTACGGGTTTTCAACGCGTTTTTGTCTTACATGACACGTGTCGTTTTAATATTTAACCCGAATTTTCGAGGTGTTACATCCTCACCCCCTTAAAATAAATCTCGACCCGAGATTTACTGAAATAAATAAGGGTATTTTTCCTTCATGGTGGATTCTAACTCCCACGTGAAATCGGGACCTCTACGGGCATCCCATTTGACCTTCACAAAAGGTATGTGCTTTCTTCGAAGCTTCCTTACCTTTCGATCTTCAATCGACAAAGGTTTTTCAACAAATGTTAAGCTCTTATCTATTTGCACATCTGTATGTGGCATGACATGTGTATCGTCAGCGGAACACTTCTTTAGATTGCAGATGTGGAACACGTTGTGAATTCCACTGAGCTCTTCTGGTAAGTTTAACTTATAGGCAACTGACCCTACTCGTTCGATAACCTCGAAAGGTCCTATGTATCTCGGGCTTAGCTTGCCTTTCTTACCAAACCGCATCACTCCTTTCCAGGGTGACACTTTAAGTAGGACTTTGTCACCTACTTCGAAGTGGAAGTCCTTACGATTTGGATCCGCGTATATCTTCTGCCTATTCCGGGCAGCTTGGAGATTGTTACGAATCTGGACAATCTTGTCCGTCGTTTCGAACACAATCTCCGGTCCTGATAACTGGACTTCTCCGACTTCCGCCCAACAAACTGGCGATCTACACTTTCTACCGTATAATGCCTCAAAAGGCGCAGCCTTTATGCTGGTATGGTAGCTATTGTTGTAGGAGAATTCGATCAATGGTAGGTTCTTATCCCAGCTACCTCCCAAATCGATCGCACATGCACGCAGCATGTCTTCCAACGTTTGAATGGTACGCTCACTCTGACCGTCTGTCTGAGGATGGTAAGCCGTACTAAAGTTCAACCGTGTGCCCAAAGATTGTTGGAAGCTCTTCCAAAAATGTGACGTGTACCTAGTATCTCGGTCAGAGATAATAGCTACAGGTATGCCGTGTAGGGCTACAATCTTATCGACATATAACTGGGCTAACATATCGGAGCTATAGGTCTCTTTGATGGGTAAGAAATGAGCTGACTTAGTCAGTCTGTCAACTATAACCCATATTGTATCATTGCCTTTCCTTGTCTTGGGTAACTTGGTAATAAAATCCATAGTTACCATTTCCCACTTCCACGTAGGAAGTTCAGGCTGTTGTAGCAAACCTGACGGTTTCTGATGCTCGGCTTTGACTTGCGCACATGTCAAGCATTTTGCTACATGGGCGGCTACAGACTTTTTCAAGCCTATCCACCAATAATTTGCCTTTAAATCCTGGTACATCTTATCAGCTCCAGGATGAACGGAGTATTTGGAACTATGGGCTTCTTGGAGAATGACATCACGAAGTCCTCCAAAAATTGGAACCCATATCCGTCCGTTTAACCGTAAAATTCCGTCCTTGCTAAGAGTTAGCTGCTCCTCAGTTACTCCTAACTTTTCATTAGGATAGTTAGCTTCCAGCACAGCTTCCTTCTGTGCAGCTAACACCCTTTCTATCAAACTGTTCTTTATCTCCATACGCTTGGCGTTGATCCGAATGGGTTTAACCCTTTCCTTTCTGCTCAAGGCATCAGCGACTACATTCGCTTTGCCGGGATGGTATTTGATTTCACAATCATAATCATTTAAAGTTTCCATCCAACGGCGTTGCCTCATGTTTAATTCTTTCTGGTTAAACAGATGCTGGAGGCTCTTGTGATCAGAAAAGATCACAAACTTGATTCCATAAAGATAATGCCTCCACAGTTTTAGTGCGAACACAACGGCACCCAGTTCCAAGTCATGGGTGGTGTAATTCTTTTCGTGCACCTTTAACTGTCGTGATGCATAGGCAATAACCTTGCCTTTCTGCATAAGCACACACCCCATGCCAGTGTGTGATGCATCACAATACACTACAAATTCTTCAGCGCCTTCAGGTAAAGTAAGCACAGGAGCGTTGCTCAACTTTTGTTTCAAAACATCGAAGGACTCTTGCTGCTTAGGACCCCAAACGAACTTTACTTTCTTCTTGGTTAGGGAAGTTAGGGGTGCAGCAATCCTTGAAGAATTTTCAATGAAGCGCCTGTAATATCCTGCCAACCCTAGGAAGCTACGGATTTCTGTTGGCGTCTTTGGCTCTTGCCAGTTCATTACTGCTTCAACCTTAGCGGGATCCACCTGGATACCACGCTCACTGACCACATGTCCTAGAAATTGGACTTCCCTAAGCCAAAATTCACACTTGGAGAATTTGGCATAGAGCTTCTCCTTATGCAGAAGTTTGAGAATACATCGAAGATGTTTCTCGTGGTCAGCTTTGTTCTTAGAATAAATGAGGATGTCGTCGATGAAAACGATGACGAATTTATCTAAGTGCGGCTTGCAAACGCGATTCATGAGGTCCATGAACGCAGCCGGTGCATTGGTGAGCCCAAAAGGCATCACTAGGAACTCGTAGTGACCGTAACGAGTCCTAAATGCAGTCTTGTGAACGTCTTCATCTTTAACCTTCAATTGATGGTAGCCCGACCTCAAATCAATCTTTGAGAAGTAACTTGCCCCTTGAAGCTGATCGAACAAATCGTCGATTCTGGGCAGAGGATACCTATTCTTGATCGTGACTTTATTAAGCTCGTGATAGTCGATGCACAGACGCATCGACCCATCCTTCTTCTTTACAAACAGGATTGGCGCTCCCCAAGGAGATGAACTGGGTCTAATGAAACCCTTAGCCAGCAATTCATCTAGCTGCGTCCGCAACTCCTTCATTTCCGTGGGTGCCAATCTGTATGGAGCTCTAGCAACTGGTGCCGCTCCGGGAATGATATCGATCCTGAATTCGACTTGTCTATCTGGTGGTAGTCCAGGTAGATCTTCAGGAAATACTTCCGGGTATTCAGAGATGACGGGAATGTCTTCTAACTTCGGTTTAGGTTCCTCCATAATCACTTGCGCCATGTAAATGACACATCCCCTCTTCAAACACTTGGAAGCCTTGAGCATAGTCACCTGCTCAGGCAGTCCGTACTGGGTATCTCCCCGAATGGTAAGTGACTCACCAGACGGAGTCTTTATCACTACCTGTTTCTGTTTACAGACGATTTGGGCCTGGTTATGAGATAACCAGTCCATACCCAGAACTATGTCAAAACCAGCTAATTTAAACGGAAGTAGGGACAGAGGAAAAGAATGGTTCTTAATGGATATAGTACATCCATCTAACACAGTAGAGACGGTTTCTATGGTACCATCTGCTAACTCTACCTCATAGTTTACGCTTAGGGTTTTGACAGGTAAATTCAGCAATTTACAAAATTTATGATCCACAAAAGACTTATCTGCCCCCGAATCAAACAGTACTCTTGCAAAGACATCATTTACAAGGAATGTACCTGTTATGACGTTATCATCTTGCACAGCCTCCTGTGCATCCATCCTGAAGACTCTGGCGTTAGTCTTCTTAGCCTCCTCAGGCTTCTTGTTGTTCTTGGGGCAGTTAGTCTTTATGTGGCCTTTCTCATTGCAACGATAGCACGTCGCATCTTTCATCTTCTTGCAATCCAAGGTTTTGTGTTCCTTGGATTTGCACAAACCACAAGCAAAAGACCTTGACTCGTTATTCGAGTTTGATCCAAATCTGCACTTTCCAAAGTGCTTTTTCTTGCAAGTTTTGCACGTAGGCTTCTCATCAGAACGATGCCCATCTTTCTTCGACTCCGATCCCTTCTTGTGATCACCGCTCCCACGGTGTTTCTTGTTCGACCTACGCGAACCATCATCTTCTCGCTTCCTCTTCTCAGCATCTTTATTCCTCAGCGATCTCTGTCGGACCGCATCCAGTGTGAGGGATAAAGACAGGTCTGTTACAGACCTGAAGGTAACTGGCCGAGAAGCTTTAACACTGGCCTTGATCTCGGGTTCCAACCCACCAATAAAACGAGCAATCCTCTTTGGCTCAGGGGTTACAAGGTAGGGAACCAACCTGGACAGCGTATTGAAGCTTGTCAGGTAAGCTTGGCAGTCGAGGTTCTTCATTACCAATGACAGAAAGTCATATTCAATCTTTTCCACCTCATGTTGAGGGCAGTAATTATCTTTGATCAGGGCAATGAATTGATCCCACGTCATGCTATACAACGGGATCTTTCCGGAGGCCTCCATCAGAGATCTCCACCAGGCCAATGCTTCACCTTTGAAGGACTGCGACACAAACTTAACAATATCCCGTTCAGCGCACCCGCTGATGTCCACCACTGTGTCCATTTCATCCAGCCAAGTCATGCAATCAACGGCCCCCTTTTCCCCTGTAAAATCCCGGGGCTTGCAGGACACGAAGTATTTGTAAGTGCAACCCTTGCTACGGGGTCCTTGATGCAGTACCAAGTGCTGG
Source organism: Helianthus tuberosus (assembly GCA_030545235.1). Classification (NCBI taxonomy): domain Eukaryota; kingdom Viridiplantae; phylum Streptophyta; class Magnoliopsida; order Asterales; family Asteraceae; genus Helianthus; species Helianthus tuberosus. The sequence goes on along the minus strand of CM060438.1, from coordinate 102,135,478 downwards.
GATGGGTCACTTTGATTGTTGGTGGACTGACGGTCATCACCGTCTTTCTTAGGTCCGTTCTTCTTGGGAGGAGGCTTGTTATGAGCCTCATAGTGTGTCCTTGGCTTTGAGTGTGATACAGAGTGGGTCCTACTTCGAGTACCACTGTACTCCTCATACTGCCTATCCAAAGCCTCTGTGATAGCACCATCTATGATTGCTTTTAATTCAGCGCCCGTTAATGTAATCTGGGCGTTCACATTTGGCTCCACAGGATGGCTATTGACTTCATTAGAGTTAGCCATTTGTATTGAACTGTTACAGAAAACAAGAACAATATTTTATTGGAAGTTTATTATGGTATTACCCCTTAGGGTAACTCGTTAACCATGGTAACAGAGACCATATTTGGTTAACTTATTAACCGTATTAATTTAGGATTTCAATTAAAATTTATCCTAAGCATAAAACAATAATAATATATATTAGCACATAAGGCTTGGTCACATGGACAATTTAATAAACTATGATTTCAGAGAATCAAAACTTTTAAGGTTTGAACCTAGTTCATTACCTTTACTAGACAGGGAGTCATAGCTACCACTGTCTTTTGGCTTTTATAGAAATGAGCATGGCCCGTAGGCGCTATATTACCACGTATGGTTGAATATGATCACCTTAATTGATGATGTAAATCCAGGATTCAGAGATCATTATACTGGATTAGGAATCTTCTAAAGAATCCTTATTCATTTAAAAATGACATGTGATTTTTAATCAAATCACTTATGCCGGAGTGTTAACATGTTTTAAGATGTTAACAGGGATTTAAATCTTTTAAACCGGTCTTACCATTTTGGCCCGGTCTTATATTTGACACGAGGCTAGGTTTCACACTTAAAGATTTTTAATTAAATAATTACTTAGGCAGATTAAAAGGAATGATTTTAATTTATTTATTTCATGTATAATTATTATTATGTGCACAAATGGCAAACATGAAATTTATAAAACAACACTCCAATAATTTATAACAATATTACATATCGCCCTAAACGGGTCTTTCACACATGAAATTTTTTTGCCCACGTAGGAGCTACAACATACCAACATGCCCACGCAGGGTCTTACAGAAGACATGCCCGCGTAGGGGTCTTACAGAAAAACATAAGTCCTCGTAGGGACTAACACACTAACAGTTGTCCACGTAGGGACTTAAACAAACATAAGTCCACGCAGGGACTAAACATACAACTTACCCTCGTAGGGGCTTATGGAAAGGTAGACCCACGTAGGGGTCAATACAAACAAACATACACACCCACGTAGGGGCTTAACAACCAAATATGCCCACGCAGGGGCTCAACAACAGCTGGGAGGACTTAATAATCCTTCTTGTTCTTTCCCTTGATTAAACCTATTAATCCCTGGAAGAAACTCTGCTTCTCTTGGCGGTCGCGGCGAGCTTCCTGCTCAACCTGATGCAATCTATGTAGAATTTCCTCCCGTTCTGGGGGAGAAAATCGTGGCGGCTGCGACTGCGCTCGAATGATAGGCCTGGGAGGTATTGGGTATCCCTGATTCGGGTAGCTTACCCCCCATGGATCTCCGTAGGGTCCTTGGGCATTGAGGGTGTTATAATTTGCCGCTTCCATATAAGGATCTGCCTCAGCGTATCCGTAGTTGTTGTAAGCTGTTGGTTCAAACGGGTTGTAATTACTTGGACCCGTGTACGCTGGTATTGGGTTCTCAAAACCCATGGGCGGTGGCTGTTGATAAGCTGGCTGCGAAGGCCCACCCATTTGTGGGTCCTCCCAATGAGGCGGGTAGTGACTTGCACTTGACTGCCGTGGGGAGCTAATATGAAAGTCCCCAGGTCGCACCGACATACGTGCACCGGTTCTTCTACGCCTGGGTGGTTGAGGAGGTGGCGGTTGAACTGGTGGCGGTGGAGGTGGTGGCGTAACTGCCACAAATCTATGATCTTCTGAAGAATCTTGATGATGCGGCTGTGGTTGTGGCTCCTGGTGCTGCTGAGACTGCTGCTGCTGATGCTGCCCGTGAGACGACGAGTGGTGTGATGGTGTGTAATACCACTGATGCTGATCAAATAGGGCCTGGAAGCTATCTGGACCACCATAGGGTGATCCGTGGAAAGACGAACTATCGGAGATCTCAATCGGGTGGTTCGGAGTGCCGCTCGCAGGCATGACGGGGTCCGTATCCTCGTCCATGTCGTCGGCTTGATCACCAGAGAAGTGATCATCTGGCCCTAGTGGGTTGAAACCCACTGGTTCTGGCAGGTAGTCGGCCGGATTAAATTGGCCTCGAAAGACTGGAGTAGGGTCCCCATATGAGTGATGGGACAAGGATCTTTGTAGTGGCACATACGAAGGCTGTGGGTTGTGAGGTTCATAAGGATTTAGAGCAGGAGGTGTGGAAGTATGTGAAACCGATCGTCTGGCCGGCTCGTATTGGTTTCTTCGGTTTTCCCGAGGGTCGTCACTCTCGGTGGTTGATGGAGCTCGCCTTCGTGAAGATCCCGCTTCATGGTCGTTGGGGGCGGCTACCGGCCCCTTTCCGCGTCCTCTCGTGCGAAAGAATCTTGGAGGCATCTTGTTATTCCTGTCAATAAAGCATGAGATAACAATAACAAAATATAAAATTTTAAAGGACAAAACAATAACCCGAAGAAGGTAGAATTTGTCCTATGTTATAAGTCTAGACTCAAAAGTTTAGATATGTGCAATTGTGTAACTGAGATTAAACACAAAAGGCTAGTGTTTAATTCACTCAGTGTTGGCTCTGATACCAACCTGTCACACCCCGATTTCCACGTGTCACCGGTGGGCCCGGTGGGGGAGTATCGTGACGTGGTTGGCAACGTAATAGTCAAACAACACAATATAATAATGCACAGCGGAAGCAAATTTAAATAAGATACAACCGAATTTATTTATTGTAGACAACGTCACAATTATCCGGTGTTTATCCACAGTAGGATCGAATAATAAAAATATTGTTTATGGTTCAACAGACATCGGCATCTTAAGTTTGCGAGACTTCTAGTGATGCTTAGGAGACTTCCAGCCTATTTCGCCTAGTACCTGCATTTAATCTTTTTGAGAAAATACGTCAGTTTACACTGGTAAATACATTCAACTGACTCATTTTATAAAATGATTGAAAATTGGTTTGGATGCACATGGCATAAACAATTTGTTTAACTTGGGAGAATTATTTTATTTGATAATCTTGTTAACGATTTACGTGTTACTTATGCGTTCAGTAGCCCGGACGTATCCGGGTTAAAGATCAATAGACACACCACTGTAAGTGAGTTATACACGGGAGTACGCCTACACCCCGTGCTCAGGTCGTGGCAATCTCGTAAGATAATGCCGAGGATATCCGGGACATGGTCATTAACCTCCCAAAGGCTGTAAAGTAAACACATCTGTTTAAAACGAGCCGATCAAATTATTCAATTAACCACTAAGCGTGGAAGATTTGATGCCCGATCAAGCGGTACGCTATGTACCGTAACCCAAGCCCGTATAGGGAAAATAAGTTAAAAGTATTTACCTTGATGCAAAGTATAGTCACAATAATCAAATAGCAAGTAGCTTTTACTGTTTCTCCTAATCTGGAACGAAGGTTAAATATAACCCATTAGAATCCTAGCGGGTCTTTAATTATGCTTAAGCTTAGACCGGCTAGTTTCGAAGATACGGTTCGTACGCACGATCAAGCGAAGACCGGATAGAATGTGATTCAGACCCGAACGCGTAATATGCGTAACGGGTATCCGTAAGAGCCATATACAGGTTTCCTAAGTTAATATGCTTCAAATATGTTGTAACATCAGTAGGATGTCTTTCGTTATGCCCCGAACTAATTTAAACACAAACTATGCCCCGTAGGGGTAGTTTGGTCATTTTAAAGTTTGTAAAAGCGTTTATATGTTCAACTGAGTTACAGGTCTGATGTAAACAGCAAACATATTCATTTTGATGTGTTATAATAGTAGGCTAAGGCATATGTGTGAAATTTATCATATTTAACCAAACTAGGCCCCGTAGGGGTATTTTGGTAATTTCACATAAGCCGACAAGCTCAAAACTGAAGTCTGAGTTTATCAACTTTTGCTTACTGTTAAAATATGATAATTTTCTTCTTATATCAGTAGGTATCAACCCGGGTATGTCTAATATGATTCTAAGACACACTATGCGTTAAAAACGCTTATTATGGCGATTAAAGGCCATTTCCGGGTTTCATACTTAAATATGATATTTTTATATTTCTAGAAGGCTTAAAATAATTTATTTATCATAACTAATCAGTAGCAAAAGGTTTGGAGTCGTTTGGATGTATAAAACTCATTTTATGACCCGTAAGGGCAAAACCGACAATTACCGATTAAGCCTACGACTATGAGTTATGCTCAGCCTAAAATTAATTAAAAATCTTTAAAATTCCCAAAATAATATATTATAACAGTGGGTAATTCGTTTGGTGCCAAAAAGTATTTTTAACTAGGCTATACGCTAATTACGCCATTATGTTAACATAAAGCATTAGTTTTGCGATAATGAGCATAACTCTTAATCTACAAGTCAAACTGATGTCAAACTTTGCATACAAGTTTACCTATTAATATTTAAGGTTTCTACACTTTTACATTTTCATAAATCATGTTTTAAGGTAATAAGGGCATAACGGTCAACGTATGAGCAATTAACGGAAATATGCATATTAATTGGATAACTAGTGAACCAAGGTGTATGATCACAGAGGGTTGTTCTAACATGTATCCTCATCCAATTTAAGCTCTGAGGCATTTCTAAAATATGCCCAAACGGGTCAGAACTGAAAGTCAACCGAAAAGTCAAACTATGTGACTTTCGGTTCCGAACCGGGTCTAAACAGGAAATAGTCGGGTTGAACAGGTTTGAACATGTTATTACACTAATTACTAAGTTATAACAATAATCAAACAGGTTATATATGATCTATATAGCTAATTATGCATAATAGACATTTTAAGCATTATGTTGACTTTTTAAGTAAATGTTTGACCCGACATTTGACCTGTTTAGGATGGTGACCAGGGGAAACCCTTTTGGGGTTTTATTACCCACATAAATACCATTCTAAAACTACTTTTAATTCGAGATAAGACTGAGTCATTAGTGACTAATCTCGAAGTCAAACCGTAATTACGACGGTTTGACTTTTAGCTAATTAACTAAGCTAAAAGCAATTAAACAAGAACTAGCAGACTTACAATAGTCCAAAGCACGAATTAGGAGCAGAGGGGAGAGTTCCTTAGCTCCAGAATCAATCCAAATGATCAGATGAAGGTGTGAGTATGATTGTTGCAACAATGTGGCTTTATATACAACTTGGATCCACCACAACTTAGTGACAACTAACTCTAGGATCATCCACAACCACTGGACACTTGCCCCTAATGTTCTAGCACAGTTAGGGGTCTTTAAATAATGTTAAAAACCGGAGCAATGGGTCAGAAACGCTTAAAACAGGCAACAGCCCGTTTTTCTGATGCTGGGCACCCCCTGCGCATCGTAACACTAAACTGTTACGATGCGCAAGCAAGTCTTGCGCATCGTATGACGTTTTGTGCTACGATGCGTATTGGGTCATCAGACGCAATATTTGACTTTTCTTGGATATCTCGAATGGGCACCCCACTTGCACGACTTTGGGACCTTATTTGACAATTAGGGACCTTCCAAAATGCCTTAGTACAGTCCCTTACCCTACCATTTGCACTTGCTTGCTTAGATTCCAAAAACAAGACCCGAAAACTAAGGTCTATCATTGCTTTTCTTCGTGGGATCAAGTCATGCATTATCAATTCCATTCTCTACAATAATTTTCTGAATTGAGGGTATAAAAGATGTGTAGTAACATTATATCGGGTCTTGGGATTTATTATTGAGGTCGTTCAGAGGTAACAATTTAACATGACGCCACTTTAAATCCTACCGAATTATCTTTATTAAATTACGGGTTTTCAACGCGTTTTTGTCTTACATGACACGTGTCGTTTTAATATTTAACCCGAATTTTCGAGGTGTTACATGTTCATTATCTTTGATGCCATTCTATTATGAACCAGTATGTGATTACTTTGAAATTAACTAAATTAAATCATCAACTAGATAACTCTATCATGTGCGACAGATGGATTCCAGGCTCTTCTGAATAAATATTTTGATAGAACCATCCAAGATTGTTTTGAACATTACCATATGATAACCACATACATGATTTATAATTTTAAATGATAAATCGTTTCAAATACATAGACATATTCACATACAGGAACACTAAACATCTGTCTACAATTTCTCTTTAATATTTCATTGTATTTGCATCAAAAACGACGTTTCAAATATGTATAATTTTAAATAAAGGTTTTACATTCACTAAAATAGTTCCTAATGGTAGTTGTCGACTGTGTTCGCATTTGCATATAGTCATATAGTTCTTCCACCTCAACGTTGTAAGGTTGAACTCAATATTGTAGTATAATAAGGGTTTAAACATTTTTTCATTAACTGAACAAAACACATAGTGTTGATCTGATGAATGATGGTTAATTCATTTCTTTTACTAGTTTATTATAATGAGAAAGACTTTGGCATTGCTAGTTATGAACATCTTTTGTTCTTTATGTTCATTCAGCATGACATCAGTGATTCAACGCTACAACCGCTGTAAAGAAGAAAACGATCAAGTGGTGAACTCATCGTCGGATATCAAGGTACGTGCAGTGCCTTCTGCTTCATTCCCTAGTGGAATTTGATATGAGAATCAACAAAGGGAAAAGGGACGTGTATCTGTAAATTAACTACCTAACATGAATATAGAAAAAACCCTAATCCTGATAAAATAACTATTAGTAAACATCGATCTCATTCCTCTTTAGCAGAGGTCTAAGGTTTGAATATTGCTTCAACTGGTTGCCCATACCATTACATCTTGAAAGTTGTCCAACACAAATTGTGATTTACTTGATCATCTTGGTTGGCATTGGCACTAGTATGAGTTATCTGTTAACGCGTTCTCATGATTAACAAAAAAACGCCCATGGCAAACACCACAAGATATGTATTCATGAAATATTGCCGAGACAAGAAAAACGAACTATTTTTCAATGGAATTATATGATCGTTGAAGTTATGTGTATATTTGACCTCTGATCTTTGCAGCACTGTATGATCGTTGAAGTTATGTGTATAACACTATTTGGCTATGTATAACACAAACTAAGACCATATATAATATAACATTTAGAGAATATTAATTAATGTTTAAAAATCAAGCTACAATGCAATGGAATTATGGAGAGTATGCATCCAACTGTTTCCTTGGGTTTGGTAACATAAACTGGATACTGACTTCAATTCCTAGTTGCCTTGATCAATAAATATTTCCTGAATGTTACAAGATGACATTTACAAACACACATGCTAAACCAACCATTTAATCACAACACACCTTCTAATATCCATCTCATATGCTTAAGAAAGTATGTTCATATGCCTGTAAAGGATACAGGTGAATTGCAGAGAATCTAGGGACATCACATTTCTGATTATCTAGACATATAAATTCCATTGAGAAGTAGTTCGTTTGTCTTGCATTGGTAGCATTCATGAAGTATCTCGAAACACAACACAAGAACAATAATATTCGAAATATATCATCAAAACTTAATATTCGATATATATCATCAAAACTTAATATATTCTCATTTTGAACATCATGAAGATACAAAACAAATTTAAAAATATATTACCAAAACTATGTTATTATAACTTTTGAAATAAGTAACTCTATCTATTGATTGAGAATTTATTGTTAGTATGTACATCTTCTTATTATGCTAATATACCTGATCACCCACCCATGATTTAATGTGCGTGATTGCTAGCTTTGGCAAATGGAGGTTGCAATACTGAAGCAAAGGTTGCAGAATTTGCATGAAGCTCATAGGTTAGTCACACTTAGTTCATTATTACTTCTTAATGCATAATCTATAGTTTATTAATTCCATGAAAGCAAATGGACTAACTGTTATGTTGGGATATGTCATATTTTAATGTTTGATTGATTGTTTGCATAAGATTAGGCAACTGATGGGAGAAGAACTCTGTGGTTTGGGAGTAGAAGAGCTTCATAAACTGGAGAACCAGTTGGAAATAAGCCTACAAGGTGTTCGCAAGAAAAAGGTAATAAAGAAGCCCTACTTTCTAACGTTTTCACCTTGTTTCTAACTTTGAAACAAGGTAAATTTAATTAGGCATTTTTATTTTGTTTTTTGTAAATTTTTTTCATAAACATAGATACCTAAAAGCAGTATCGTTTAATATGGTTTGCAGGAAGAGGTTCTAACCAATGAGATAGAAGAGCTTAGCACAAAGGTCCTTTTTACTATTTCCTTGTGTACTCACATTTCATTTTACTATACTACTGCCAAAAGAAAACGTATTTTTTATACATATGACAAACAACAGTTACAGTCGTCTAGCTCATCGCTAACTTGATATTATTGTTCTTTTTTGTTTAAAAAAACATATCATCTTAATAAAAATTTATATCAGGTTTCATATAGCAAAATTACGAAATTTATAAAACAATTAATTTGAATTATATATTATTAGTAAAACATAAATATAGAAATGTTTTCACAAACCAAAAACTGAAAATTTTGATACATTAATTCCTGAAATTTATTTGCTTAGAGGCTAAAATAAATGGGACATCTTTTTCTTGTATAGGGGAACCTGATACATCAACAAAATATAGAACTCTACAGGAAGGTAATAAAGATTATATAATTCAATTAGATGATTGCAAATGTTATTTCCTTTTTCATAGAAAATTCAAGCAATATATTTTCCATGAAAATATAATTTCTATGATCAGCTATACGAAGCAAGAGCATACGCAGCTACATGCGATGATACTAATGGATTTGCTGGGTGTAACTCTGGTGCCATACAATTACAAGCTCATAACACTACCAATCAAAATCTATATGCACCTGATCAGATGACTCACATGTACCGCTGAGGGCACCAAGATCAAGTCATGTATTTTCTCTTGACCTATACTCCACCCTTGTGGGTAAAAATTCTACCCATCGAATATGTCTTGGAATCAAGTTTCACTTTTGAGGATAACATTTCAAGTTTATGATTACTGTTAGAGGAACCGTTAGAGGTGTCAATGGGTTCTTTTCTGTTTATTCGATAATTTGGTTCCTTTTATTCGGTTTGAAATTTTATATAACATGTGGACATTGACATGCAGCTTCATTAAATGGATCCACTTACACTTACTTAAGTAACTTATAAATTGGAAATTTTGATCAAGTGTGAAGATGCAGACACAAATATAGTTTTCTTATATTCTTTTCAAGTAGCTAAATGTATTTATATGGCATACAATCTTAAGACAAAATAAATCTAAACCAACATACTTGAGACGAGAAAGTGATAAGAAGATAATCCGTGAGTTAAGATACTCTTACCGCCGATGACTTTATAGCCCAGTGGCATTTGGGGGGTGGAATAAAGCTTTGTGATCAATAGGTCCTGGGTTCGATTCCCACAAGGGGGTTTTCCCATATTTATTTGGTTTCCTCCTGAATTGGTGTATAGCCATTATGCCTAGTGGAGATGGATATGATCGGGTTGTTCCGCTGGTGGCACGATGATACTCCAGTGGTCCGTCAGTGATCCAAATTTGCCGTTCAAAAAAAAAAGGAGACTCTTACTTGGACAAGGTGAAAAGGGCTGGAAGGCCCAAATGTTAAACCAACATAACTTTGGCTAGAATTGGAATTACATGGGCCAATAACCGGTGAACAGAAAGATCTTGAGTAGTCGGATCATGCGGAAGACGGTCATAGACGATTTGGCAGTCACAACCAAATTCCACCAATTAGAGTTCCAATTTTGTTAACCAAGAACTTTCCCCAAATTTTATTATCTTCAATATGAATCAATGATTATCTTTAATCTTTATTTATTTATTGAAATACCGCAACCCGGCTAGGGCTAACGTGTCACTATCACAGAAATCATAATTAAATGCAAACCACCCATAAGATTTAAAATAAAGTCCAAAGTTCATAAATTCAGTCCAGATAATAACGTGGAAATGTAATAAGTTAAACAAAGACATGACTGTACAGTTGTGTCACCTAGGAGCTACTCAAAGAGCTGGACTGAACATATAATAAAGTGATGAAATAATATTGTGTTGGCATACACAACGACCATCCCCTAAAATTTGAAATAATATTCTACATCGATCCATACGCCACCCCAAAATAATAAGCTTTTCTTTGAACCGCAAACGGCATATTATTCCACACCCAGAAGTTTACAGATTACGAAAACATGGTTAGTAAGCAACTAAGCCAACCACCCAACTTAAATCACCAAACTACAATTAAGCATGAAACAGCAGAAAAACATAACAATACTAAGCTATTATCTCGAATTTCACCCACAATAAGCGCAACCAGCAACGGCGGTGGTCTTTGAGACTCTGACAAATTGTGGTGGAAACAGAACCGGAGCAAAGGGTGGGTGATGCGATGCGATATGAACTGGACTCAAGTAAGGGCAATCAGCAACCACGGTGGTTGTCAAGATTATTTGGTGGCGAATGGATTTGAAAACAGTTTGAAAGAGAGTTAAAAGGGTTAATATCATTTTCAAACTTAGATCAATGATACAGTTAATAATATGTGACATCATTGTAACGTGTCATTTCAATTTCTCACATGATTTCAATTTAAAGTTCATTGGTTAAAAGTCCTTGAAGGAGTCGATTGTTTCTTCAATCCAAACTCCAGATTAAATTCTACAAGCAAAGAGAAGGAAATGTATTTTTTATATTTACTCTTCTAATTCCTTTAACAATAAGTAAATTACACCTTTAATAAGGTGTATTTTGAGTTTTGCACCTTTAACTAAATGTGATGTACTCATTTACCACTTTTGGTTTGGTTTGAATCGACAGCGTGGAAGAATGTAAGTAAGGCTATTTTAATGACAACGATGTGGCGAATATGGAAATCGAGGAATTCGTTTGAATTTAATGATTGCAATCTATCTGTATGGAACACGGTGGAAGAAATAAAGGAGAATTCGTTTCTGTGGATCAAGGAAATATCAAAGATAGCAGGTCTCGTTTAGGAGAGATGGAAGTATTTTAATGTTAAAGATGTCATAATTTAATTGTTTGTTTCGGTCTCATTTTTATTTTCTGTATTTGTACCTTGGGTTTTTTCAGCTCCGTTGGCCCTCTTTTTCTATAATCATAGAATCTTTGCCGTTCAAAAAAAATTTAAACCTATGATTTATAAGTGTATTTACTAAATTGTAAATTGTGTTGTTTTTTGTTGTTGTACTACTACAGTTTTTGCTAATACTGCTACTGCTGGTGGTATTATTATTATTATTATTATTATTATTATTATTATTATTATTATTATTATATATGGTTTTTTTTTACAATAACATTTCTAGCAGTTTTGGTAGACTTACAACACCAAAAAAATTGACTTAACAACACGTAGTTGTTTTAGTATTACTATTTTAGGTTTACGAACTTTCGGATATTCCATATACAGTCATAAATTTTAATAATTATGAGTTAATTTTTATTTGGAAAATTTAACAAAACTTTCTGATTTAGAATTCTCTATATAAGAACACCAAATATATTGTGCTTATACTTTGTATCAAAAGTTTATATTCTAAATAAAATATGAGTAGTTAGATAAGTTTCATATTATAATATTGGCATGTGTTGATAGTTTAAATATTCATGTAACATCCCATTGTAAATCCAACCTTGCCTGTGGAAGATTAGTCGCAATGGAAAATGTTGATGATCAAATTCCAAAGGGGTGTTATGTGGGATGCATGTACATCCATTTCAAATGGTTTGAGCTCATTATGTTTTGGAGTGTCGCAGATATTAAAGGAGGCATCGACAAGAAGGTCAGATCATTCTTATTATAGTTATTCCTATATAGTAAGCATCCATTCATTCGGTACAAACTTCAATTGCGCCATCTTCTTCCTGCTTAAAACTTGTCATAAAACTCGTAACACTTACCTCTTTTTTCAGCTAACCATAATATTTCAAGTTGTTGAACAAAACAATCTTGATCTTTTCTATGATGTGATAAAACTTGTATGAACCACCATCCATTCTAAGTTGCAAAATGTTAAGTCCGAGTTTACAAGGTTTGTGATTAAAAACAGCTATGATCAAAACAATGTTGAATTGTATAACAAAAGATATAATCACAAACAAGAAGTCATCATCAACAATTGTTTTTTATTGATAATCCAAATGATTACAAATGTTTTACAAAAGATTGACTCTACACACTCTCCCTCAGCCGATCACTTAACAACTCTGTTCGTACAAAAGAGAATGTGTGATGTGTAGTGATAAATTGTCACGGCCCCCGACCCGGTTTGACCCGTTTCAGGAGCCGCGGGACAGAAATCCCGTGGTATTTATTTAACAGCGGAAGTTTTCTTCAGGATCTTTTAAAAACTGCAATTTCCCGATTATTTTATTTCACAACTCGGGATAAATCCCGGTAATTTACAATCATAAGATTTCACGAAGAAATCTTTTATTTTAAAAACTGCACTTCCTTAAGCTTGTAGTGCTTCTCGACACTTTTCCTGGATCACAACAGATCACCTGAAACATGTTTGAAAAAGGTTTTGTCAGCGGGAAATACCGAGTGAATCATTCTTTTTGCTAAAACGACTCTTTTGTTATAATTTACAGTATTAAGAGCGATTACAATGTTTCTGATATCAAACCAACTACCCACGGTATTTGTCACTCGACCGGATCTGTGACTATGGTGATATCCCCCATTGGCTGCCCCAATGGTGACGATTATCAAGTAATGTATACAAAACCCCACATACCGGCTGTACGTTTGGTGATTATAAAGACTTAATCCCTGTAATTATAACTTTGAAATAAACATGCTTTTGAAAGTAATTTTATAAAAAGAGAATGACTCACATTGCAGATTTAATTTGAGCAGAGCCTAGCCTACTGATTAGCCTCTTAACCTAAATTTAATAACAGGCACACAATTCGGTTAGTAACTTAATACAGCATTTACGATAACTCCCGAGATTAAACCCTCACATCGAATGACAAAGTGCGATACTTAAACATCCATCGATTTAACGACGAATGACAAAGCATAAACCCTAATGTGGGTAGCACTTAAACATCCATTGGATAGTTTAATCGATCGGACATTAAATCGTATCAGCGATCGAGTTATTACCCTGATTGCGGCGACGATTAATGATCCGTGTGTGTTGTGATAGTAATTCTACGATATCTCAGTGTAGAATTGGAATTTCTACGTCGTTTCAGTGCCCAATTTCAAGTCCCAGACACCCCTATTTATACACAAAAATTGACCCCCCTCGCGTGACGCGAGGGGTCCTGCCCTGGGCTTCTCGTGACGCGAAGGACCCTATCCTACCATAGGGTAGCCACGTTCCCAACTAGGCTTGCTGACTTGACGGATTTTGTAAATTCAATTTCGACAGCGTTTTATTTAGATAATCGTAACTAGGGTTTACCCCCCCTGAGTTTTAGGGGCCCTGATCCTGATTCTGATGATTCTGAAAATTTTAGGGTTTGTGCAGAATTACTTGGGTGTCTTAATTAGGGTTTCCTATTGGATAATTAAAATAATAATTAGGACTTTTTAATACGAGTCGTTACATTCTCCCCACCTTAATAAAAATCTCGTCCTCGAGATTTACTGGAATAATTGAGGATACTTTCGCTTCATTTCAGATTCCAGCTCCCAAGTGTATTCAGCTCCTCTCTTTGAATCCCACTTTACTTTAACTAGCACTAGTCATTTGTGTTTGAGAAACTTCACTTTTCTGTCTTCTATCTGAAGAGGTTTCTCAACAAATTTTAATTTTTCGTTTACTTCTATAACTTGGAGAGGTACTACCAAAGATTCGTTTGATAGACATTTCTTGAGGTTGGATACATGAAATACATCATGTACTCCAGCTAAATCCTCTGGTAGTTGTAAACGATAAGCAACTGGTCCTATACGTTGGGTCACTGGAAATGGTCCTACGTATCTTGGACTTAGCTTTTCTTTCTTACCGAATCGAACAACTCCTTTCCAAGGGGAAACTTTCAACAAAACTCTGTCTCCAACTTGGAATTCTAACGGCTTAAGTCGATTGTCGGCATAGCTCTTTTGACGATCTCGAGCTGTCTTTAGTCTTTCCTTGATTTGTGAAATTTTGTCGGTCGTCTCTTGTACTATTTCAGGACCTGACAATTGACTTTCTCCTATTTCTGCCCAACAAACTGGAGTTCTGCATTTTCTTCCATATAATGCCTCGAATGGAGCAGTTTCAATACTTGAATGATAACTATTGTTATAGGAGAATTCGATAAGAGGTAAGTGATCGTCCCAATTTCCACCAAAATCTATCACACATGCTCGAAGCATGTCTTCTAGAGTTTGGATCGTCCTTTCACTTTGCCCGTCTGTTTGAGGATGATATGCAGTGCTTAGGTTTAGTCGAGTTCCCATTGCTTCTTGGAAACATTTCCAGAAATGAGAAGTAAAACGACTTTCCCTATCCGAAACAATGGAGAGTGGAACTCCATGTAAGGATACTATTTCATCTACATACAACTTTGCCAATCTTTCCATGCTAAAGGTTTCTTTCATAGGTAGAAAGTGAGCAGATTTGGTTAATCGATCCACAATTACCCAAATCGCATCATTACCTTTTCTGGTTTTGGGTAACTTAGTAACAAAATCCATTTTTATGAGTTCCCATTTCCATACAGGCATTTCCAGTTGTTGTAATAGACCTGAAGGTTTCTGGTGTTCTGGCTTAACTTGTGAACAAGTAAGACACTTAGAAACATATCTAGCTATATCCTTTTTCATGCCTATCCACCAGAAATTCTTTCTTAACTCTTGGTACATTTTATTATTTCCTGGATGTATGGTATACCTAGATTTATGGGCTTCTTCTAAAATCTTATCTCTTAAATCTCCTTGCTTAGGTACCCAAATTCTGCTTTTGTGGAATCTCCAAATTCCATATGCTCCTTGTTCTAATTCTTTTATTTGTCCCTTCATTCCTTCGGCATCATCTTTGATTGCTGTTTCTTGAACATTCTTTAATTGTTCCATTAAATCTAACTGTAGATTTAATCTGAGAGCACGAACTCTTCGTTGTTTCTCATGGTACTTACGACTGAAGGCATCTACAACTACATTTGCCTTTCCTTCATGATATTGAATATCACAGTCGTAGTCACTTAGGATCTCCATCCATCTCCTTTGTCTCATGTTTAACTCTTTTTGCCCAAATATATATCTTAAACTTTTATGATCTGTATAGACAGTAAACTTACTTCCGTACAGATGATGTCTCCAGATTTTTAGGGCAAAAATTACGGCTCCTAATTCTAAATCATGAGTCGTATAATTTTCTTCGTGCTTTTTCAATTGTCTTGAGGCATACGCAATTACCTTTTTGCGTTGCATCAGTACACATCCAAATCCTAGTTTTGAAGCATCACAATATACTTCAAAATCTTCAGTTCCTTCTGGTAAGGCTAAAATTGGATCATTGATTAATTTCTGTTTCAAAATCCTAAAGGCTTCTTTTTGTTTAGATCCCCATTCAATCTTAACTGCTTTACAGGTTAGCTTAGTTAATGGTACAGCTATCTTGGAAAAATCCTTAATAAAGCGTCTATAATATCCAGCTAAGCCTATAAAACTTCTAATTTCCATTGCGGATTGTGGAACCTTCCATTTGGTAATTGCCTCTATCTTAGCAGGATCTACATGAATGCCTTCGTGATTCACCATGTGTCCTAAGAATTGCACTTCTTGTAGCCAAAATTCACACTTCGAGAATTTGGCGTACAACTTTTCTTTACTTAACAAAGTTAAGAGTGCAGGCAAGTGCTGACAATGTTCATCCTGACTTTTGGAATAAATAAGTATATCGTCAATGAAGACAATTACAAATTTATCCAGATACGGTTTACAGATTCTATTCATCATGTCCATGAATGCGGCAGGTGAATTCATTAACCCAAAGGGCATGACTGTAAACTCGTCATGACCATACCTAGTTCTAAAAGCAGTCTTAGGTATGTCTTCCTCTTGCACCTTCAATTGATTATATCCGGAGCGTAAGTCGATCTTAGAAAAATATCTAGCTCCTTGAAGTTGATAAAAAAGATCATCAATCCTAGGTAATGGGTATCGATTCTTAACGGTAACCTTATTCAATTCTCTATAATCGATACACATTCTCATCGAACCATCCTTTTTCTTAACAAACAACACTGGTGCTCCCCACGGGGACGAACTAGGTTGTATGAAACTTTTACTTAATAATTCATCTAATTGCTTTTTCAGTTCTAACATTTATGTGGGTGCTAACCAATAAGGTGCCTTCGCTATCGGTATAGTTCCGGGAATTAGATGAATCCTAAATTCTACTTCCCTATCTGGTGGTAACCCTGGTAACTCTTCTGGGAATACATCTGGGTATTCTGAGACTACTGGTATTTCCTTAAGTTCCTTACCCTTAGTGCTAATGATGACTGAAATCATGTATACTATTCCTTGCTTTCGTTCATAACTAGCAACTTTCATTACTGATATGAACTTCATAGGCTTACGTGGTTTATCTCCTGTAATCATAATGACTTCTTCGGTAGGTGCCTGAATTTCTATGGAATTCTGATCACAAAGAATTCGAGCATGGTTGGCTACTAACCAATCCATTCCTAACACAACATCAAATTCGGCTAATTTCATAGGTAATAGATTAGCAAAGAATTTATGACCTGAGAGTTCTATATTTTCCTTTTGCAAAACTTTATCTATGCTAACAGAATTTCCGTCTGCTGTTTCGACTGTAAATATCTGCCTAAGTTTGGTTAAAGGTAAATTAAGAGCTTGGCAAAATGAAGTATTGATAAAACTTTGGTTCGCACCAGAGTCAAATAATACTTTTGCGTAAATGTTGTGAACTAAGAACGTACCAGCTATCACATCAGGAATCATCTCGGCTTCCTGAGTAGTTAACTGAAAGGCTCGAACATTCTTCTTAGTAGCTCCGTCGGCTGTCTTGGTTTTGTTGTCTGCTGGTTTGACCAATTTAGGACATTCTGTTTTAAAAATGTCCTGCTTCTCCACAATTGTAACAAATTGTGGATTTCTTCCTGCAGTTTTCTTCACGATGTCCTACAACTTTGCAAAAATTGCAGGTTATATCGCATCTTCCATAATGTTTCTTTTTGCATTTCCTGCAGAATGACGGAGTTGAAGATTGCCATGTTCCTCTTTTCCTGAAGCTGTTATTATTACCCGTACGAAATCCTTTGGTAATTTTCTGAGCCAGTTCCTTCTTCCTGTTTTCATCTTGTGTGCGTACCAGTTCGTCAGTTAGGGTGTTAGCTAATTCCACAGCATCGTCAATCGTACGAGGTCTAGCAGCTTTAATGATGTTACGGATTTCACTAATCAGTCCCCAAATATAGCGAGAAATGAGTACCGTTGCTGGCGAAGCCAGTGTTGGTACCACTCTAGCATATTCAAAGAATGTCGAAGTATAACCGCGACAATCTACACCCATCATTCGATGATTTAAGAACTTATTTGCCATTTGATCTTTTTCATATTCATGACAGAATTTTCTTTCTACAAGACTCTTAAATTCTTCCCTGTTCATAGCATATGCCATCATCCTTCCTTTTGCTTGTAACACCGTGTTCCACCATTCTAGCGCCCCTTCTTTAAAAAGATTTGACGCGTACATAACCTGATCGTCCTTTGCACATTTACTTATGGCAATAACTGCCTCGGTTTTCTCTAACCAACGCAGCGCCGCAGTCGCTCCTTCATTGCCTGCAAACTCAGTGGGTTTACAAGCGAGAAATTCTTTATAAGTGCAACCAGGTGTTGTAGCTTTCATTTTCTTAGGGAGCGGAGCCTGCCGTGGTTCATTATCATGATTAATATGATCATTGCCTCCGTTTACGCTATTACTGAAGTTATCTTCAGAAATACGTTTACTAGGTACGATTTGTTGCGGTTCTATTGGATTTTTAACAGCAGCAACGATTCCTGGAATAGCATTGGCTATCCCTTGAGCAACGATATTTTCTATATCCTGCCTAGTCATATATTGATCCCCCGGTTGTTGCTCGGATTGATTAACCTCATTTACTGGTTCAGTATTTGGGTTTTCCATCTGATAATATATTTAATTTTATTAGTATCAAATAAATAACACTTATACACAAAATAATCATACTACTTTCACAATACACATATAGCCAAAACTATCGATTTCTCGATTTCCATTTATATTTAATATTATGCATCAATACACACCATTATCTTACAAAGTTTTATTTTAGGTTATTTCACATGATTATATTATTATTGCTAATTTACAACCACAGTCTCATAAACCACTACCCTTCGTCAGTTGGTATTTTAATAACGGCGCTCCCTCTCATCATACTTCCAGGAGATCTGTTCTCCTACTTCTCTGATCCTATTTCCTGCATCCATTAATTCCTCGCCAAAGTGGCGGAGTTCAGCTACATTCTCATTGCTCATAGGTGGATTAGGTATAGGTTCAGGGTCAAATTGAGGAAGAAAGGAATAAGGACTGTTGAGCA
This sequence comes from Helianthus tuberosus, assembly GCA_030545235.1. Taxonomy (NCBI): domain Eukaryota; kingdom Viridiplantae; phylum Streptophyta; class Magnoliopsida; order Asterales; family Asteraceae; genus Helianthus; species Helianthus tuberosus. The sequence goes on along the minus strand of CM060438.1, from coordinate 102,116,680 downwards.
GTTTTGGAACTGCCAATCATTCGTCCACCACTCGTCCATTCCTAAAGGTTGGGTGTGAATTATAGGTTCTGGGATTGCTGGTTCTAAGTTTATAGGTAACTGTGTTTCAGCAGGAAAAGGGTATAGATTATTATTAATTGGTCTAACGACATCACAGCTCGCCAATGCCCGATCTAATTCCTCCTTAAAAGGTAACTCCTCAACCTGTCTAGAGCTTTCCCCAACTTCCATCTCTATTTGCTTAGAATATTCTTCAAACTGTATTCCCATCTGTCTAGATTCTTCCCCAACTTCAATTCCCTTCCCTTTGTTTAAGGGATTTTCTATTTTGGGAAGTCTCTTAGCTGGCTTTTTCCTACGCATACGCCTCCCCCATACATATCTCTTTCTTTTCTGAGGTTTTGGCTTTTTCGGAGGTGAAGCATTAAATTCAATAGGTTCTTCTATATCTGGTATATACCTATTGAAATCTCTGGAAACCTCTATTTTTACCGGATAGAGATTTAAATTCTGAAGGGCGTCAGACAAGTCACTCATGCTGTTTAACAAAATAAATACTAAGTTAAAATTTCATGGATAATCTTTAAATATTATTTCATATCGTGCGACTACAAAACAACTGAAATTTTAAAACACACTAGGGTTTACTTATTTATTTACTGTATAAAGGTTCTGGATTGTATGTGATAAGGTTACTAAAACTTGAGTTTAAAGATTTGCATTTACTGCTACAGTAGCTAGCATATAAAGATCTGCCCATTTTTCATCTAACTTGTCTTCCCAAGGTGATTTACTGATTAATTCCTGGGTTTCCTGTTTAATCTTCTTTTCTGGTAGTTTCTTTATTTTCTCCTGACTTTTCTTAAAAATCAAACTTCTTTTATTAGGAGAAAGTGGTTCCTCATATTGTGCCTTTCGCACAAATATTCCTTCTTCAGGAATTTCAGAGTGATTTGAGGATTTGATTTGGGATGAACTTCCCTTCTCGTTGGATGACCTATCTAATTTAAGATAGATGTTTGACAGCTTTTGTTTACCCATACTATACACAAATATTCAAATAAGGAAACACATAATCACAGAATGACAAGTAGAAAAATTAAGTATTTTCTAAATACTTAATAGGCTTAAATCAGTGGCTCTGATACCACCTTTTTCTGTCACGGCCCCCGACCCGGTTTGACCCGTTTCAGGAGCCGCGGGACAGAAATCCCGTGGTATTTATTTAACAGCGGAAGTTTTCTTCAGGATCTTTTAAAAACTGCAATTTCCCGATTATTTTATTTCACAACTCAGGATAAATCCCGGTAATTTACAATAATAAGATTTCACGAAGAAATCTTTTATTTTACAAAACATGTTTCTTTATTTTATATTGAGCCACTTCCTTAAGCTTGTAGTGCTTCTCGGCACTTTTCCTGGATCACAACAGATCACCGGAAACATGTTTGAAAAAGTTTTTGTCAGCGGGAAATACTGAGTGAATCATTCTTTTTGCTAAAACGACTCTTTTGTTATAATTTACAGTATTAAGAGCGATTACAATGTTTCTGATATCAAACCAACTACCCACGGTATTTGTCACTCGACCGGATCTGTGACTATGGTCATATCCCCCATTGGCTGCCCCAATGGTGACGATTATCAAGTAATGTATACAAAACCCCACATACCGGCTGTACGTTTGGTGATTACAAAGACTTAATCACTGTAATTATAACTTTGAAATAAACATGCTTTTGAAAGTAATTTTATAAAAAGAGAATGACTCACATTGCAGATTTAATTTGAGCAGAGCCTAGCCTACTGATTAGCCTTTTAACGTAAATTTAATAACAGGCACACAATTCGGTTAGTAACTTAATACAACATTTACGATAACTCCCGAGATTAAACCCTCACATCGAATCACAAAGTGCGATACTTAAACATCCATCGATTTAACGACGAATGACAAAGCATAAACCCTAATGTGGGCAGCACTTAAACATCCATTGGATAGTTTAATCGATCGGACATTGAATCGTATCAGCAATCGAGTTATTACCCTAATTGCGACGACGATTAATGATCCGTGTGTGTTGTGATAGTAATTCTACGATATCTCAGTGTAGAATTGGAATTTCTACGTCGTTTCAGTGCCCAATTTCAAGTCCCAGACACCCCTATTTATACACAAAAATCGACCCCCCTCGCGTGACGCGAGGGGTCCTGCCCTGGGCTTCTCGTGACGCGAAGGACCCTATCCTACCATAGGGTAGCCACGTTCCCAACTAGGCTTGCTGACTTGACGGATTTTGTAAATTCAATTTCGACAGCGTTTTATTTAGATAATCGTAACTACGGTTTACCCCCCCTGAGTTTTAGGGGCCCTGATCCTGATTCTGATGATTCTGAAAATTTTAGGGTTTGTGCAGAATTACTTGGGTGTCTTAATTAGGGTTTCCTATTGGATAATTAAAATAATAACTAGGACTTTTTAGTACGAGTCGTTACATAAATAGATCACTAACAGGTAAGATCTATTTATACTATGTACAAAAGCTCTGTTTGTGATTGGCTGACATCACCGTGATAGCGATACTGACATCTAACATTTCTAACAAAAAGATTCCACAGATGTTGCAAACATCTCTGCAAACCTAACATCTAATCTAACTAAGCTAAAACTGATAAAACAAGTACTGTTACATTGGGAAACATCTGTTTGGACTATCCTCTGTTGCTTTGATTCAAACATGTGTTTGGCCATACAAATGTTTGGTATCTTCATCAGTCCTTTGGTTCAACAGATTTTAGCTTTCAACAGACCTTGCTTCTTCTTGAACAGCGGTTCCAAGGCTTTGATCAAATGTTTTCTTGTCTTCAACATATGCTCAGATTTAGGTGTTCAAGATTCACTATCTTTGGAGAGAATCTGGTTCAAACTTTTTTTTGTTTCTTAATCACTTGATCTTGTTTTGGCTTTTAAATATCATATGTTTTTTTTTGTAGGCCCAACAATCTCCCCCTAGAATAGATGATGCAAAAATAGATGTTTATTAGATCAATCTATATTCCTGTTCAACTTACTTCTGATTTAGGCTTTAAATTGTTTCTCAAATCTTTCAGAAAGCAAGTCATCGGTATCCCTTTCGAGTGGAAGAGCCAGTAGATCTTGTAGATCTTCAATTTTTAGGCTCATTGCACTATTCATTGAAGTCTTTTTCACTTCTCCACTTGCCATGACTATTGTCAATTCATGGTTGGCTTTGTCTGAAGACCATTTTTGAATTTTAGAGGCATATGAAGTTACTGGGAGCGATGCCATTGGAAGAGGCGCAGGGATACGGTTTGCCAAAATTTGCCCAAGTAGGTCTTCTGGTCTGGCATCTAGATGCCCATACATAAGTTCATTATGATCCCCTCCTTCCTTATATCATCTTCATATTTCTTTTGATCTCTTGCAGACATCTCCATTTGTCTTTTGAGGTGGTTTCTAACCATTAAGGAGACATGGTTTGTAGATGGAAGTTATGGGGGATTAACCAGAGAGCTAATGGGGATGTTGGGGTCTTCATGGTTTGGCTTTCTTGGGACTTAGTGATCTATAGCTCTTAGTTCTTTAAGTTTCTTATAGCTCTCTTTGATTTTTGGTTTATCCCATCTTGCCATTGACTGCATAGACCCAAATTTTGCAGTAACCATCTCCTCTTTCATTCTTCTCAGTTCAACTATTTTGGCCAATAGGTTTTCTACCTGCAGCCTAGTTGGGAGGAGTGGCTTGATATCTGGATTGAGTTTTAACATCTCAATCCTTTTGATTTCTTCCAAAAGGGCTTCTGTAGTCCAATTAGATAATTGATCTCTTGATGCTCTATAAGGCTTATTTTTCATGATGAACTCCAAATAGTCTTCCCTTAGTTCCTTTTTGAGGTCAAGGTTGCTTACTTGTCTTTGAGAAGCCTTTTAACTAACATCTTTTGCAAATTCTTCAACTCTGTTCACCTTTGTGAATTCTGCAGACATGATTTGCTGAGCCTTTTATCACTTTTCCGTCTGCGTTTGAAATCAGCTATCACTTCAGCCTGTTTGACCTTCAATTCTTGGTACTCTTGTACATTTTTAGGCTTTTGATATCTTTTTATGGATGTAAAGATAAGTTGACAAATGTCAGTTGTGTAATAGAAAGATTGTGTCACACCCCCAAATTCCACTACGCGGAGTACTACCGCGAGCCGTACGACTGACCGATTCATGCCACCAATCATATTGAACATACAAAGTAATTAAAGTAATTAAAGTAAAACAAATATTTAGAATACGATTAGTGACATCACTATTCAAGCCTCAAAATAACGTTTAAAGTATTTAGCAGAAGCATTAAACATCAGGTCTTAAAACAGTTTAAAACATAAGTCTAAGAATCCATAATGGATTACAAAATAACACCACACTCTTTCAAGCAAAGGCTCCAGCGCTGCTTCTACGGACCTGCAAGCATACAGTAGAATGTCAACATAAAGTTGGCAAGTTCACGATTAAAAAGAAGTTTTCTCGTTTTATCCCGAAACATTATTTAAATAAGTTACCGTTTATAAAACATGCCACGAGGAGCTACCCCGTGTAAGCTTCTAAGCTGTGTAGTACCGAAATAGAGACTTATAGTGCATTTGCCCTTGATCAATGTCTATCATCATTGATCGGTTATAAGGTCGTACTAGTTCACACCCGTCCTCCCCGGTACTGTGTGAGGTTGTCAAACCTAATAGCGCAATCAACTAATACCCCGTTTGCCAATCCGGCTACTAATCAGTATAAGTGTTAGGGACTTCATGATAGAGTGTCGTTTAGTTCACTAGAACATGATTTATGAGTGTTTTTTTAATTACTATTCCGTGCCCCCATAGTATTAGGTTCCGAAATCCACAGGGAATACATGCTTTAAGTGATTGTGTGAACTCACCTTGGGTTGCTCGGTTAGATAGGGTGTTTGTCCTAATTTGGTTAACCTTGTCCTATTAAGGTAACCATTTATTAGGATTGTATATAAGTAAATCACGTATAGCATACACGTATTCACATTAAGTAGTGTACAAGTAATAATATATAGTTATACTAATCATGCACATGTAACATTTCAACAGTTAATAGTTTAAACGTATTTTAACGATAAACAGTGACACTGTGAGGTTAAACGTAAGGATTTGGGCCTTTCTAGTGTGCGGCCAGCTTGAATAGGACCAAACATCAGACTATGCGGCCCACTTGCCAGTGTGCGGCCTACCTGGCAAGTGTGTGGCCCACACTGGAGTGTGCGTCCTACCTGACAAGTGTGCGGTCATGCATGTGGATGTTGTACTATGTGCTAGTGATGGAGAGTGTGAAATCCAAGCCTTAATGTATATTATATTACATGTTTTAATGCATTTACGTGATTATACGCCTCGAATGTGTTAACTACGAAGGTTTGTGATTTTGCGGGTTAAACACGTAATTCGGGGAAGTTAGGATGTTTAGAGATAAAGAGGACCTACCAAGGATGATAAACAGTACGAAAGATACATTCGATAGATGTTCCGAGCTAAAAGATAGCTTAAATGTGCAAGAAACATGAACGAATAAAGTGCAGGGACCTTTGGGTCATTTGTTCAAAGTTGAAATTCATGTCAAGATGGCTTCTATGATGCACGACGTAGCCTACGGCTACTAAAGTGTAGTCTACGGTCTAACTATTTCAGCCACGAAGTGTATAGCATGTTCAAAACATATGTCATGGCTCATTATGCGTAGACTATGGTCAAATGAAATAAGAAACAGAATATGAAGACCGTAGCTTACGGTCTTAAGTGTAAGTTACGGATGGCAGAAAAAAGATGGTGCATGCTTGACTTTTGACAACAACTAAAATGGGTTTTACCCTAATACAAAGGGGCTTGACGACATTGGGAATAAAAGAAAAGAAATAGAGGGCATTATTGATTATTATAAAAAAGGATCATAATTCTCATCTCGTCACACGTGGGGGTGAGGTGTGTAAAATGTAACATATAAATTACATCAAATGAGGCATAAAACTAACCCTTTTTAGTACTAATGTTGGAAAAAGTGTGCTTTTGTCATCCTTTTGTATTTTCAGGGTTAAATGAGCTTAAATGAACAAAAGAAGCAAAAATGCAGCCAAATCTAACAATAATTAAAGAAAAGGAATAAACGTGGCATGCCCGACCTCTCGACAACATCTTCCCAAGCAAAAACAAGACATCAGAAGGCTGAACACGCCCCGTGCCCATCAGACACGAGGGCGTGCCCAAGTGTCTGCAGAAAAGACAAAGTTGTAAAAGCTTCTATTTCCCAACACGGGGGCGTGCCCAGCGGACACGGGGCCGTGGTCAACGCTAAGATTCACATAATCCAAGCAAATCTTGATAGTACAGATACGCTTCTGCACACGGGGCCGTGCCCACCAGACACGGGGGCGTGGTCAACTAATACAGACAAACTGCATTAAATGAAGAAAGAGAAAGTGGATGGACACGGGGCCGTGCCCAATGGACACGGGGCGTGTCCGGGCTTCTATGCAGGCTATAAATAGGGGTGCTTGGTTCACTTCAAAGGCATCCCTTGACAAACCACCTCTCTCCCACTTCACCCACATTCCACCACCATCACAACGCCCACATCCACCACCATCATCCATCATCCATCATAGAGTGTGTGTAGTAGTCTCGGGATCCAAGATTGATAGTAAGAGTTCTTCATAATCAAAGGCCATGTTCGCCTAAGTCTCTTACATCACTTGGTGAAGACAAGCATTTAGTGTAATACTTTTCGCACTTTTTATTTGGTTTTGTATTAATGACTTTAATAAATAGTTTCTTATGTTGAAGGTGAAACTTCCTTATCATTTGGCCGTGGTGTCTTGGCGTTATTTTACTATCTATATAAAATAAAAGATTTACACCATTCATATCTCCACGGTCTATATGGAGATATGTTGGCTACCTGGTCGGGGGTTAAGGGAATGGTTTGGTAAGGTTCTTGCCTTGTTCAGTGTATAGATTCTGCGAGGACCTGGGTCAAGCTTAGTATGACCTCCTTCAATACCCACTGGTATTGGATGGCGGGGGTGCGAATGGCTTGATCCCCTCATATGTTTTATTTTCCTTTTTATTTTCAACATTTTTAGTTAGTTTTTATTTTTGTGTTTAAAACCCTTTTTCTAAATTTTTGATTTGATTAGACGTTGAGGATAAACCAGTATTAAAGCTCTTGTGTCCTTGGACGACCTCGGTATCTTACCAACTGTTGGTGCATCCGTCTGTCGACTTCGTCTTGTATCAAGTCTTGTACGTTTGTAAGATAGACCAGGGCACGTAGTACGAGAAAGATGTAAAAAATAGGTTGGGAGGTAATTTCGCACGAAATTACAAATGGTAATTTCACACGATTTCACATGCTAATTTCGCACGAAATTATAATTTTGTGTGAATGTGATTTCTCTTGAGATGATCCATGCGAAATCACCTTGCCTGTAAATAGGTGTCTCCTGATTTCGTTTGTAATAGTTGAAACTTTCCGGTTTGAGAGCCGAAGTGCTGCCGAAGTGTCGACTCGCTGTAATTCTTTGTCAAATCAATCAAAAGACAGTTTAAAGTGTATTTCTAGCTGAATTGAACTTGATACATCTGTTTCTGCTTTTCGTATTGAGAAAAACTCTTCTGATCGACTCATTCGGGTCAGAAAACGATCCTACAAGTGGTATCAGAGCTCAGGAGGAAGAGTTCTTACCAATTCAGCTGAAAATTCTGTTTTCTACACCTTCTTTTTCACATTTAACTTGTTTTCATGGTCAAAATGTCTTGAATTTCACATATCATACGCGTAATAGTGTTTTAATAAACCCTTGAAAGTTTCAGACTTAAAATCGGACAAAAACCTGGTCAATTTTGACAAAAACAGCTCGAGTTGATGACATCAGCAGTGTTTCATACGAAATTAGCCTTATTTCGCACAAGTTTGTAATTCCGTTTGAGAGGTTCAAATGAAATTAGCTATTTCGCACCAAAGTGTAATTTCGCTTGAATATTTCACACGAAATCACCTATTTCGTTTGAAAGGGTCTTATTTCGCTTGAAACCAGGGTATTTCGCTTGAAAGCGTGATTTCGTTTGAAAGTGTTATTTCGTATCACAGGGTATTTCGCTTGAAAGTGTTATTTCGCACCAAAAGTTATTTCGTGTGAAAGTTAATTTCATTTGATTTTGATTGTTTGTGAATTCTTGAACACCGAAACATGGAAGAAGAATTTTATAACGCATTTGCTACCACCCCGACTACTCCGGCATCTGTTACTCAGAACTTGATTACGGAAAATGAAATGGGCAATATGCAAAAACCGCTTAAGCTCATGAATATCGAGGAGTATAAAGGATGGGAGGAACGATTTTAAAACTGGGTTCAAGCAAATTATTTGGATGCTTGGGAATGTGTGGAAACGAAATATGTCAGACCGTTGAATGATGATGACGAGGAGATTGCTATTAAAGATCTAAGTGTTGATGATAGAAAGAAAAACAAAATTGAAAAGATGATGATTAGTCTATTGCATCAAGCAGTTAAGGAAGATATCTTGGTTTTACTGCAACACAATGGAAGTGCATACTCAATCTGGAAAGCTTTAAAATCAAAGTTTGTCGGTAGTAAAGAGATGATTAAAAACAAAAAATCACTTTTGAAGAAAGAATTCGATCTATTTCGTGGTTTGAGAACTAAGAGCACCAAACAGATTATTGAAAGATACTGCAATTTGTTAGTCCAAATGAAGAGAGTGAGCATCACAAAAGATAATGAAGAATTGATTGAGAAGTTAGCTGATGCTTTGCCACATGAAACTTGGGGCAGGTATCTCATGATGTTGAGAAACAAGAAAGATTTTAGTAATCTAACACTGAATAAGTTCATTGAAAAGCTTGAAGCTCAAGAGATGGAACAAAGGAAAATCTCAAGAATGAAGGATTTTGATGGTGATCAAGATATCAGTCTTTATTACAAAGGAGGTATTAGTGATAAAACAAACATGTCACCAAAGGTTGAGACTGCATTCAATGCTAAGAGTTCATCAGGAGGGTCATCTAAAGGATCAAATAGCAAAACAAGTTTTTCTTTATATCCATCATTTGATCCAAACTTGTCAACAACAAAGAATGGCAAGATGCTTCAATGCAATATTGTGTTAAATCTGGAAAATGATCAAAACTTTTCGGAAGAGGTTGCAAAAAGTCATATGTCTTTGTTGGGAACTGTGCTGGAATCATATGGAAGTCTAGTAGTAGGAAAGATCGGGAATCCAATGTTGACAAAAGAGGATTATGATCAGATTGATGCTGAGGAGATGGAATTGATGGATATAAAGTGGTGTTTAGCGAGTGTGTTGAGGAGAGCCGAAAAGTTTAAACAAATTACGGGAAGAGATGATTTCCGTGATGCAAATGTTTCTACTTTAGGTTTTGATAAATCTAAAGTCACTTGTTTTCATTGCAGGGAAAAAGGACACTTTAAGATAGAGTGCACAAACCGCGAAGCAAGTGGAGCTCAAAATCCGTTCAACAACAATGACTATTATCGGAAAGCAATTTATCATCAAGTTGCTCAACAATCACATCAACAAGAGCCACAAACTGTACATGCCAGGAAGACAATCGAAGAGTCATCAAAGAGAGCCTGTATGGTGAATCAAGAAGATATAAAATCATCAAAAGGTTTCAGTTGGGACAAATATGTTTCAGCTGGTAGTAAAGCATGTCTTATAAACCAAGATGATGAAAAATTACCAGAAGGGTTTAGCTGGGCAAATTTCAGTTGGGATGATTATGATCCTAACAAAATTCAAAATCACAAAGCTTTTGTTGCTCGAGTGGCTGAAGATAGTGATAATGATGATGATTATTATGCAAGAAAAATGAAAGAGCACTTAAAGTTGATGGAAGAGAGTGACAGTGATGATGGAAAAGTTAAAAAGAAAAAGAAGAAAGTTAAGAAACAAGTCAGTAGTGATGATGAAGAAGTTCCTGTGATAAGGAAGAAAATAAAAGATATTCCAGTTTTTAAAGTTGAAGCAGAAGCTGATGCACAAAAGATTCCTGTGAAATGTGAAAATTGTGAAGCAGTGAAGAAGCAAAACAGTACTTTGATTCATAACATGAACAGATTGAAAGAATCCTATGATGTTCTGAATAAAGCAATGAATCAGTATAATCAAACAAGCAGTGAACAAGCAACAGCAATGAAGACACTTCAAGGAGCTTTCATGACAAAGCAGAAAGTGGTCAACAATTACATTGAGAAGTGTGCTGTCCTGGAGCAAAAACTAGAAACATAAAGAATTGAAACAGAAAGAGTTAATAGGTTGTTAAAAAGTTACTCATGTACTTCTTATGTTATTGACAGGATTTATCCAACTGTAGAAGGCATGAAGGCATTTGATGAAGATGAAATGTCTAAAGACAAAAGTTCTGAAAAGAAAAAGGATACTGAAGTGAAGATTTCTGGTAAGAAACAAAGTGTCAGTTATACAAAGTGTCCACCCCCGCTTGAAAATGGATATTCTCCTAGAAATCCAAATTCAGAAAGAGTAAAAAAGGCAACCAATTTACAGTGGGAGTCTGAGTCTTCAGAAAATTTGCCATACAACATTGATGTTACTTTCACATCATCTGACACTGATCATGAGTCCGAATTAATAAAGAAAGTGGTCGATCAAGTGTTGGATAACGATGAAACCGAGGAGTCAAAGTCGGAGTCAAATTCAGAGTCAAAGTCTTAAACATCAAGTCCAACAGTCAAAAAGCAGAAACGAGTTTACAATAAAGAATTTTTGTTATCAAAATCTAATTTGAATGACGAACCAATCAAAGTGGCATATACTTTGAAGGATTCTGACAAATTATATTCTGATGAAGAATTTCCAATAAGAGGTGTCAAAATTGAAATGATCAAAAAGGTTTTCAAACTAACAGAAATTAAAATTTGTGAAATAAAAGATGTAAATCTTTCTGAAAAACCTAAAACTTACACCTCAAGAGTTCAACAATGTTTATACAAGAAAAAGGGTTACAGTTCTGGTTTTCAAAAGAAACCAAACCATAACGGTAATTTCAAAAGAAAGGGATTAGGTTTTATTCCACCGGAAAATCATAAAAATGAAAAAAAACTTATAAACCAAAAATTGTTTTTGTTTCAGGAACATCATCTGAAGAAGAAAAGGAGCAATTGTTTAAAAAGCAGAGAAACAAAGAATTCCTTGCGAAGAAGCAAGAGGAAATGGAGAAAAATGTTGCTCAACAGAAAAAGGAGACAAGAACCTGTTTTCAATGCAAAACAGTTGGTCATATTGCCAGGAATTGTCCAAAGGCAATTCATTCAAAACAGGGAGTCTCTAATAACTCAAAGAAAAGATGGTTGAGAATGAACCACCAACTGAACAATTCAAAATTTTCAAAAATTTGAAGTTTGAAGTTGGTGAATGTTCAAAGTGGTTTTATAAGAGAAAAGCAAATCTTGATAACCAAAAATGGGTTGTTAAGAAATCTGATGATACTTTTAGCAATGATTCTGATTCGTCAAAATCAGAGGAGCTATCTTCAGGCGATGAATCTGAATCCACAAAGTCAGAGGAGCTACATGTTGAGTTAAAATTGGAAACATCAGTTCCGCCAATGGATGATGTCAATTTTCCACCATTGCGGGCTGAAAATTTTAAACAAAAGGTTGGAAAAGTTGAGATTTCAAATCAATTTTTCTCTGAAAAGAAAGAATTTGATATTGAAAAAGCCTTTAATCCCACAGTTCAAAATATTTTTGGAAAAGTGGTTGACGGGAAGGTCAAAGGGGTAAAGGAATTTTATGAGAAGAAAATGAATAAATCAGGTAAAAATGGGTCATCCCAGGTTTGTGACTGGGATGGAATATATTATGATGATTGAAAAACCAGGACTTGCCGGAGCTTCCAGGTTGGTAAGAGTGGAGCAGGAATCGGCATTTTTCTTGAGAAATTCACTCTGGTGATATTTCGACTTACAAGTGGTAAATCAGGGACATTAAGTTGTACTTGATTTTCTACAAGTTGAATTTGATGATTGATTTTAAAACTGTTACATTTTTCAATTGGTTGATAAAACAAAGTGATGAACGAATCCCCTAACCTATAAGTGGTTTTATGAAATCAACAAAACTAATTTTCCGGAAAAACCATTTGATTAAAACAAACTTAAGTGTTTTGAAATCATAATGGGAAAATAGTTTGTTGTAAGGGGGAGTTCTGATTGTTTATGCCAAGTGGATTGCGAATTGAAGCAATTCACAACAGCTGTCATTTTACTTGTATAGTTTGTTTTTCAAATTTCTTTAAATGATTTTCAATTTTAGGGGGAGTAAGAATTTCAGAAAATCCAAAAACATTTGAAAATTTTGAAAAAGCCAAAAACATGATAAAATCAAAAATGAGTTTTGTTGTGAAAAAGAGGAAATGATAGTACATCAGTGGACGGTCACAGCATGCTAAAGAATTGGAAAGTCAAAATATGATAAACGGTCTCACTGATGATATGCCAGTTGGTTTTTGCACATTTAGTAGATTGTGTCGAGATATAAACCTAAATTTTAAACTTACTTAATTCGTGGGGAACATCTCTCGGATATATGGGTAACCCCCGAAATCTTGTTCGAAAGGTCCCTCTTTCTGAGAAACTAGGTCTTTATACTTAGTGATATCTGGGGTATTATCCCGGGACTTCTGATTTTACAGAAGCAATGGCCTAGTCCCCGTATAATACTTTACGCTTGCTTGAAATATAGCCTACCCTCAGCATAAAAAATGATGAAACATTGAAAAATGCTAATCATGTGCTGTTGAAGAAAAGATTCTCTAAAGGGAACTCACCAAAAGTCGAAGCCGTCATCTCTCTGATTTTGCGGAAGCAATAGCCTGAGCTCTCACGACCCTCGCGTTTTAACCCTTTACAGATATCATCTAGGTATACTCACCTGTAAGACTGAATATTGGGATCTGGATACGGGAGTATATTCTGAGGTGGGACACACGAATAAGTTTAAGTGCTTAAAACACTAATCTCGTATCTCGAAACAGTTGAAGTTTGTGTGAAAATTTAAGTTGATCAGTATACTGACAATCTAAGTAAATCGTTTAGAACTTAAAATGTTTAAAGCTTAACGGTGTTGGTGATATATCTCTTAAACTGATATGATCCTCTTACACAAACTCACAAAAATATTGTCTGTAAATATTTCTTTATTACATTTTACACACTTATAATCTTAGAAAAACCCAAAAAGAATGTGTTTTAGTATAAATTTTGAAAAATTCAAAAAGATTTTCGACAACTGGTGTTGAAGAGCTGATTTTCAAAATTCTAAGTGCTAAGCATGATGAACAAAAGGTTTGGGAGAGTTTGTTTGAGATGTTTGGGAGAGTTTGCTTGAAAATTCTAAGTGCTAAGAATGTTATTTCTACAAGTGGTTTATCAGTGATTAATATTGTAAAATCATTTATTGATTTGTGTATACAAGTGATAAACAGAGAATAAATTTGTCAAATTTTAATTTTGTGAAATTTATTGTGAGTTAGAGATTGTGCAGGTAAGCCATATTTAGATTCTGAGCAGGATGTGAGCTAGGTCTTGATCTTGAACCTATGAAAGCAAGACTACGATCCCAGCAAAATTAAAGGGGGAGTCTGCTAGCAAAGGGGAGTCTGAAGATAGTAAAGATAGATTCAGATCTTGTGGCTACAGAGAGCCAGGAGTCGTTCCTGAACTTGTGATAAACCTAAGGAACCAAGAGAACTGATCAAGAGAATTAGAGAGAGATTAGAGCCAGGTCGAGATCCTGGAAATTTAAAGAAGAGAAGAGAAAGACTGAAGATACTTTAAATTGTTAGATATTTCTGGAGAAGTCGAGAAGACAGATAAAGACTGAAGATTGAAGACTCGACACCAAAGACTTCGTCAACATCCGAGGGGGAGTCTGTTGGTGCATCCGTCTGTCGACTTCGTCTTGTACGTTTGTAAGATAGACCAGGGCACGTAGTACGAGAAAGATGTAAAAAAATAGGCTGGGAGGTAATTTCGCACGAAATTACAAATGGTAATTTCGCACGATTTCACACGCTTATTTCGCACAAAATTATAATTTCGTGTGAATGTGATTTCGCTTGAGATGGTCCATGCGAAATCACCTTGCCTATAAATAGGTGTCTCCAGATTTCGTTTGTAATAGTTGAAACTTTCCGGTTTGAGAGCCGAAGTGCTGCCGAAGTGTCGACTCGCTGTAATTCTTTGTCAAATCAATCAAAAGACAGTTTAAAGTGTATTTCTAGCTTAATTGAACTTGATACGTCTGTTTCCGCCTTTCGTATTGAGAAAAACTCTTCTGATCAACTCATTCGGGTCAGAAAACGATCCTACACCAACGCTATACTACGCTCACGATGGGTGCACTTGCCCATATGTGCGTTTAGTGTTAGTAAAATATCGTGTTTAAAAATTTAAAACTTGACTAAAGTGTTAAAAAGGGCTTAAAATATACATAAAAACATATAACACGACACGCACATCAAGTTTTTCGCGCCATCGCCGGGGACACAAGGATTTTCAGAATGTTAGGAATCAACGGCCTAATCGTTTTTCTTATTTTTCTGTTTTTTCTTTAGGATTTTCAGTTTCTGCAGAGCTCAGCACAGGCCGTGCCTGGTCGGACACGGGTCGTGCCAAGCATTGTTACTGGCAGTTTTTATTTTTCGAGTTACAGAGAGCTGAACACGGGGCCGTGTCGGTGCAGCATGGGACCGTGTTGAGCTCCCCAGTAACAGGGATCCAGAAAACTATTACTGTAGCTCCGACTATGGGCCGTGTTCATCTGAGCACGGGGCCATGGTGAAACTTCAGACCAACGTTCTTTTTTGTTTTTATTGCATGACTTGGAACCAAGACACCACATCTGAACTTTCTACGCAGTGTATGAGCTCCAGTTCCAGTAGAGACATAAAAGAACCTCTAGACGAACCCGATCACTTTCTAAGAAAAAGACTTAAAGCTAAAAACCAAGAGAAATTTTCGGGGGACCTACTTCCAATGGCGGATCAACGTACCCTCATGGATTACCTACGGCCCACCGTAAGAAATCTTGGCGCCGCTATCAATGCACCGAACGTCGAAACCAACAACTTCGAACTTCGGCCGCATTTGATACAAATGCTCCAAAACTCTGCAACCTTGCATTGGCTTGCAGACGAAGATCCCCATTTACATATTACCAACTTCTTGGAAATATGTGATACTTTTCGGATCAATGGAGCATCAAACGACGCCATCCGGCTGCGAATGTTTCCATTTTCACTAAAGGACCGAGCTAAGGCTTGGCTCAATACCCTCCCAGTTGGTTCGGTAAACACCTGGGGTGAACTAGCCCAAAAGTTTCTATGTAAGTATTTCCCTCCTGCTAAAACAGCTAAATTAATGACTGAAATTAATACAAATTCACAAGAGGATGGGGAATCCTTATATGAAACTTGGGAAAGGTTCAAGGAGCTACTAAGAAAGTGTCCTCATCATAGTCTTGCGGTATGGCAACAAGTATCCACTTTCTACAATGGGTTGCTGCCACACACAAGACAAACACTTGACTCTAGCTCCGGGGGACTTTTAGGTAATCGTCGCCCTAATGAAATCTATAATCAAATTGAAGAAATTGCTCAAACCAATTTTCAGTGGCACACTCCCCGTGGCACAAAATCTATTGCCCAGGGCACCCATAAGGTTGATGAAAGCACCTCTTTGCAAGCCCAAATCGATGCCTTTTCTTAAAAAATCAAAAAGTTAGAAATGGCAAAAACGGCCTCGGTTATGGCTTGTGAGGGGTGTGGTGGACCACATGAAAATTGGAGTTGTATGAAAGAAATTGATAATTAAACATAAATGGTTAACTACATTGATAATAGATCTAGGCCGTCAGGTCCTCCAACGGGTACCTACAACCAAGGATGGCGTAACCACCCTAACCTTGGTTGGAGAGAACCCGACAATAGTAGTAACCAACAAAATCTAAACCAACGGTCAAACTTTCAACAACCAAGAAACGTGTCACAAAATTTCTCTTAACAACAACAAGGGGGACGAGAGAGGCTTGAGGATACTGTCTCGCACCTCATCTCCGACACTGAAAAGAAAAACTCGGATCGATTTCAACAGTTGGAATCGAACTTTAGAAATCAACATGCTAGTATTCAAAACATTGAAAAACAAATAAACCAACTAGATCAAAATTTCTCCGAGAGACCTCAAGGCGCGTTACCAAGCAATACCGAAACCAACTCAAAGGCGCAAGTGCATCTCATCACGCTGAGAAACCGTACCGTAGGTCCCGAGAAGGCTCCGCTACCTCCAACTGAAAAGAGCCAATCTAGCCAAACCACAACTACGCCAATGCCTCAACAAGAGACGGATGCTACACCAAATCAAGAACCCATCAAGAATCCTCCGGTACCGTACCCCGGTCGGTTGCTTCGCCAAAAGACCGATGAGCAATTCACAAAATTCGTAAATTTATTAAAACAATCGCATGTTAATATTCCATTTGTCGAAGTCCTAACTCAAATGCCTAAATATTCAAAATTTATGAGGGACTTCCTCACTCACAAAAGGAAAATCGAATCATTGTAATTAGTTAATTTAAGTGAAGAATGCTCCGCCTTGCTACTCAACAAACTCCCGCAAAAGAAGATCGATCCCGGAAGCTTTACCATCCCTTGTTCAATTGGAGAATCACCTATACGTAATGCACTAGCTGATCTCGGGGCTAGCATTAACCTCATGCCCGCATCAATGTTCGACCGACTCAGCCTAGGAAAAACGAGCCCTACAAAAATGAGCATACAACTGGCCGATAGGTCCATTAAATATCCACAAGGTGTCGCCGAAAATCTATTGGTCAAAGTCGGGGAATTTGTCTTCCCGGCCGATTTTGTTATATTAGATATGGAGGAGGACACCGAAGTACCATTCATATTAGTAAGACCATTCCTAGCCACGGCTCACGCAATGGTAGACATGAATGGTGGAACGCTAATATTGAGGGTTGGGGACAAGGAGATGACGTTTGGGGTTAGGAAAAGAGTAGAAGATGACGACCCGGTCAATTACATGAAAGTCATATACTCAAGCTTGGATGATGCTCTCCGACGGTGTAACATGGGATGCAAACCATCCCACTTGGGTAGCATATGACTGGCTTTGGGTCTAGCCAAGGACCCTTATAAACGTGTCGCACCACGGAGGCATTCCGCGGAACTATCCGTAGTTCAGTTTAGATTAACCTTTATGTTTTCTAGTTTAGTTTTTTTTTTTCAGGAATAAAACACACTTGGATGGTGAAGGGTACTAAGGGAGACTTGAACCAACACCCCATACACAAAAACAGAGCCTCCCGAACATTTTTCTTCATTACGGCAAGTTCGGCAAGGGCCGTGCCCAGCCAATACGGCCCCGTGCTCAAGGATCTGCAGAAAAACGCCCAGTTCAAATAACTGGACACGGGCGTGTTCGCTGAACACGCCCCCGTGCCCAACCTTCTGTTACTTTTTTGTAATTTTCTGTTACTGGCAATCTGAACAGGGGGCCGTGCCCGGACACCACGGCCCGTGTCCAGCTGCCCAGTAACATGATTTTTTGCTTTTAACACACCTTTTTTACATATTCAATCAACCTAAAAACTTATTTTTGGGACACATTGAGGACAATGTGTAATTTAAGTGTGTGGGGGGGGGGGGGGGATGCTAAAACCTTGAATTTTGCAAGTCCTAATTACAAGCCTTACACAAAACTCTATTGGAACCGCTAAACACCCCATTTTTTTTTTCAAAAACTTTTCATTTTTTACTTGTCTTAGTTTAAATTGGGAATAACAAGTTCTAAAAAGTTTATATTTTTACAAATTTACAACTGATAGCGTCGTGATAAAAAGAACCAACATAAGAAAATTATGAAACGACATGACAAATCTAGTTAAAATTTGATTATATATACTTGATCACATTAAAAACCAATCCCGCAAAAAGTGAGTTTTGAGCCTTTATTGAGCATACAAATACACATCTTTAAACTAAATGCTCATTTTTCATTTCTTGTGTGATTAGCCGCTTGGTTTCTTACGACTCTAGAACTCGCCATGACGATACATTCCCAGTCCTTACCAACTTAAACCCAAGTAAGTAAATGACCGAGGCATTAGGACTAACCCTTTTTATTTCAACACCATTATTTTTTTTACCACCTACCCAAAATCCCCCTAGTTAACCCCTTTGAGCCTAAACCTTTTTCATTTCTAAACCCAAAACAAACACCCTTTACCCACCAAAATCCTTTTTCATTTTAAACCCTTTATTTTAGTAAAAAGCTCGTTTTTCATGTGACATTCCTTATTATTAAAAAAAATGATGATGAAGTTAGCAATAAACAAACAAGTTCATCAAAAGAAACTTTGTTTGAAAAATGCTTCATTGGAATAAAAAGTCCCAAAAACAAAATGTTTTACAAAAACCGACGCTTTTTACGCCTTTCGCCTTTTCTACTAACCACTAACCCAAACCACCTACCTTAAACCCAAGCCTAACCCTTCCCCAAAGTCCTCTTGATATTTACAAAGGTGTATTGTTAAAAAGGAGGAGGATTAATTGCTTGGCAAGCATATGGTAGAAGTAAGTTCCATGCTGGTCCCGAGTGTTTCACAAAAATATATCTTCGGCCTAGTGTTGAGTGATCTCCCGTGAGGTATGTGAACTTGTATATAAATGGAATTTTAAAGAGGCATGTTATGCCCAAATAAGTAATTTCTCTTATGTAATGTTCTAAATAAATCATAACGAATAGGATTGTAAATAACATAAAAATAAAACCTAATAAAGATCTTGGAATCCTGACACTCAAGACGAGCCCAAAACTTCTCTTCTACCCGTTCCATTTGGGTGTGTAAGCCACATTATAAAGAGTTTTGCTTGAGGACAAGCAAAGATTCAAGTGTGGGGGTATTTGATGTGTGTAAAATGCAACATATAAATTACATTAAATGAGGCATAAAACTAACCCATTTTTAGTACTAATGTTGGAAAAAGTGTGCTTTTGTCTTCCTGTTGTATTTTCAGGGTTAAATGAGCTTAAATGAACACAAGAAGCAAAAATGCAGCCAAATCTAACAATAATACAAGAAAAGGAATAAACGTAGCTTTCCCGACCCCTACAGCATCTTTCCAAGCAAAAACAAGACATCAGAAGGCTGAACACGCCCCGTGCCCATCGGACACGGGGGCGTGCCCCAAGTGTCTGCAGAAAAGATAAAGTTGTAGAAGTTGTTATTTCCCAAAATGGGGGCGTGCCCAGCGAACACGGGGCCGTGGTCAACGCTAAGATTCGTAGAATCCAAGCAAATCTTGATAGTACATATACGCTTCTGCACACGGGGCCGTGCCCAGCGGACACGGGGGCGTGGTCAACTAATGTAGACAAACTGGATTAAATGAAGAAAGAGAAAGTGGATGGACACGGGGCTGTGCCCAATGGACACTGGGCCGTGTCCGGGCTTCTGTGCAGGCTATACATAGGGGTGGGTGTTTGGTTCCCTTCAAAGGCATCCCTTGACAAACAACCTCTCTCCCACTTCACCCACACTCCACCACCATCACAACACCCACATCCACCACCATCATCCATCATCCATCATAGAGTGTGTGTAGTAGTCTCGAGATCCAAGATTGATAGTAAGAGTTCTTGAAAATCAAAGGCCATGTTTGACTAAGTCTCTTACATCACTTAGTGAAGACAAGCACTTAGTGTAATACTTTTGTTTTTTAATCTTTTCGCACTTTTTATTTGGTTTTGTATTAATGTCTTTAATAACTAGTTTCTTATGTTGAAGGTGAAACTTCCTTATCCTTTGTCCGTGGTGTCTTGGCGTTATTTTACTGTCTATATAAAATAAAAGATTTACACCATGCATATCTCCACGGTCTATATGGAGATATGTTGGCTACCTAGTCGGGGGTTAAGGGAATGGTTTGGTAAGGTTCTTGCCCTGTTCAGTGTATAGATCCTGCGAGGACCTGGGTCAAGCTTAGTAGGACCTCCTTCAATACCCACTGGTATTGGATGGCGGGGGTGCGAATGGTTTGATCTCTTCATATGTAAACTACTATTAATACATTAACCCAACTACTTGGGATTGTATCCCTACTGACTCAAACCACTTAGCCGAGAGTAGCGTCACCTTCAAAAGAGGGGCCTACCACATTACGCATTAATAACTTAATTAATTATCTTCCAATAATCCAACCCTTTAGGATTGTATCCTTGCTGACTCAAACTACTGGGTTGAGGGTAACGTCACCTTCAAAAGAGGGGCCTACTACTATAATTAAGATAATCTCTTAAAAGGTGCAAAAGTGCGGAAAACATCAAAGGTTACACTAAAGGCGAGTCGGATCCAAGTGATTCATCTTGTCTATCTGTTTTATTTTTCTTTTTATTTTCAGCATTTTTAGTTACTTTTTATTTTCTTGTTTAAAACCCTTTTTCTAAATTTTTGATTTGATTAGACGTTGAGGATAAACCGGTACTAAAAGCTCTTGTGTCCTTGGACGACCTCGGTATCTTACCAACGCTATACTACGCTCACGATGGGTGCACTTGCCCATATGTGTGTTTAGTGTTAATAAAATATCGTGTTTTATAAATTTAAAACTTGACTAAAGTGTTAAAAAGGGCTTAAAATATACATAAAAACATATAACACGACACGCACATCAGGGGGCAGTACATTAAAAACAACTTATCATCATCTTTGGTGGCTGGGACTTCGTGGGGGGAGATACATATTGGCAGCAATATAGAAAAAATATTAGAGAGGCAGAATACACTTGGGGAATATTGGCAGATAGATACACATGAATTATATTGAATGGACAAGACATATTGTATGATGCAACGATTTTGAAGGCTGCCGATATACATTCACGTGTGAGGAGACTTTGGGGAAAACAAAAAAAATCACGTAAGGGGCTTTGGTGTTTCGAAGGGAATTTTTATAAAATCATCATCACATCAACTACTACGGGTTTTTTTTTTTTTTTTTTTTTTTTTTTTTTTGCAGCAAAAGGGGACTACTTTTGGCTCTCATCATCATCAAACATGTTGGTGCATATTTGTGACAACAGCTTAGATTTGGTCTTTGGATATCTTGTAATTAGTTAAACGATTTGGGCTTTGCCCATGTAGGAAACCCTAGCCGAAGTTGCAACCTTGTGTTTTATAAACAAGGCTTTGCATTAGGGTTTAGGTTAATCAACCAAAACAGTTTGTGTGAGGATTTTCGTGAGAGCAATAGGCTTGGACGAAATCAGGTTCTTGATTGATTGTAATTCGTGAAATTGATAATCAATAAAGATCGGTTTAAGTAGAATTTATGTTTCTACTCAATTCTGTGATATTCTGGTCTAGAGGATTCCACACTCTAGATTTGATTGACAATTTTGTGACGATTCATACGAACCAAGGGGACCTACAATTGGTATCAGAGCTTTAGGCTCTTAAAGAGGCTCGGTCCAGAATTGTGCTCGGCAGAAACAGGAAGAATGTCGAAATTTTTGAAACCTGACAATTAGGGTTTCGAATTTTTTGTTGGTTTAATATAATTTTCGGAATCTTTTAATCAGAATTGGCTGTTTTTGATCTTCTGCATTGATAGTTTGCTGTTTTGCAGGTTTTCGGGATAGTTCTGGTTGATCGGTTGAAGAAATTTTGGCTGAAAAGGTTTGAAGATTCGAAGATTGTTCTTCGTGTTCTTCACATTCTTCGTTCTGTTTCTTCATTGTTTTTCGAAAATTGCTGATATTTTGATGTTTCGATTCTGTAGGAAAGTGTTGAAAGAATCTGGAAAATCTCTAGAAAGTTGAAAAGAATGAATTTCCGTATTTACTGGCTGGCGTATTTAATATTTTCGCATACTGGACCAGCGAAATTAACTAACCGCCGAAATTAAAATCCAAAGGCGACTTTGGTAGCCGTGTAATTGTCCTCAGCGAAATTATCACGCTGATCGGCGACTTTACTGTGACAACTGGCACTAAACCGGTAATTTCCGTACACTTTAATTATTATTTAATGACTGCAATTATGTGCTTAATTATCAGCAGTGTCTGAACACATACTAAACAAGCGAATTCATGCACGTTGTATACTACAAAATATTGCTTTATGCATAAACGAGAGCGTTGCGTCAGAAATACTAGTAAACTCACCGGTAAGACACACTGTGTCAACAGAACTGCAGAAAGCAGTCGGACATTAGAATTGAGGCCTAGGTGTAGGTCCGACAACAAGAATGCATTAAAACCCAAGAGTACATATAAGGGTTTAATATATATGCAATACGAAAGCAAAATTAAGCACTAAAAAGCACCCGAAACGCACTTTAAGTGCAGAATTTATATAATTCAGCAATAAATCAGCTTTTATCACATGAATATCATGCAGAAACTTCGCTTGATTATCCAGAATACTTCCCTAAGTGTTGGGAGCTGAAAGAATATAAAAAGGTACCTAAAAGACACTAAAAAAGTGTGATTTAGCACTTTAACGGATTAATATCCAACCGAACTATACCCGGAACATTAAAATATTGTCATTGACAATATTTTTTCTTTTTCTGAGCTAGTTAGGGTCCCCGAATACCCTAACACCCGTTATAAATTACAACACACATAATACACTTATTTATTTCCTAACTAAACTAACTTATAACCCTAACTAACTAGTTAAACCCAAACCAAATACCCCCCTTATATAACCGATCGGTCCCCAAGAGGGGACACACTTTTGTCCTTGGTTGAGTAATTTAATCCTAAATGTTTAATATCTTCTATACATAGTATCCTTTGGGTTTAGAAAATAATAGGTTATAAGTTGGCATAATGGATAAACCACACATACACAAACCCCACTTCAAAAATTACATTCCTTTCTTTCTCTTTGGCTAACTCTCGGCCGAACATCACAAGCCACCCAACATCATATTTCAATTTTGATATTATAACTCCACTCACATACAAAGGTGCTACATATCATATAAGGAGGCTCGGTGCTTACGGATTGCCAAGGACCTCACCACAACGCTATTAACCACCCGTGTTTCGTCTAGTTTCTTCCCTAGCCTCGAGCTAGTAGTAAGTGACTCTAAACACCCTATTGATCTTGTCTAAAGTGGTTAATAAGATATTTGTCGGATGAAAATTATGAACATATAAGATCAAGTTTAAAAGTCTACTAAAAGTGATGAACAAGGTGGTTAATGGATGAATATTAGTGTAAAACTTTTGAAACTAGTTTTGTTATGATTATTTATTGTTGTTGATTGCTAGTGTTGGAATGGATCGTCATCAAACCACGCTAGATCATGTTCATGGACCATGAACTAGCCTTATGTTAAGTCGTAAAGCTATTAGATGACGAACCCTTTCAAACATAAACATGAACTTGTGTAAAAACTATTTTTCTTATGAAATGGAGTTCTAAACTAGTAGATCTAAGTATCTACAAGTGGTATTTTCGAAGAACCAAGTGTAAAATGAAATCTTGTTTTAGAAGCCGGATCTTTCATAAACAAGAGGTGACTTTGTGAACACACAAGTGTGTAGACACTTATGTAACGAAAGGTTTTGACGAAGAAATATGTTTGTAATATTTGACCTAGAAGTTGTAAAAATGCATTTTCTTCAAGAATAAAGATCACAAGAAACCGACTTTATTTATGAAAATGGAAAGATCTATTAAAAATAATGGAAAGTTACTACACACTTTTACATAACCCACAAGTTCATGTGTTTGCGATTCATGAATATTTTTGAACTAGTCGATGTTGAAATATTGTTTGTTGATGTTGGGAACATTGTTGATTGAATTTTTAAAAGAAAATGATACGCTTGTAAGCGTGGCCACCTCCAGTTACAGAGGAAACTCTGGCGAAATTTTTACAGAAATATAACACTTGGAAAATATTTTTTTTTACAACAAGTGTTATGAACATATTTTCAACTTACTTTCAAAAGTGTAAATTTCGCCACAATTTTATTACAAAACTGCTAATTGTCGGAGGTGGGATTTTCACAAGTAAAACTTGCTAAAATGTATATTTAGAATATATATATTTATCGCATGTGTGATTATGTGATTATTTTGTGAACTAGGTATATATTATTTTTAGAGTAAAAATAATAAGACTTGGAGATACTCGTAACGAGTAAAAATTAAAAAATACACATGCAACCTATTTAGACAAAATACAAAATTCGGGTGCAAAGCGCAAAATACAAAATACTTATATTAAATTTTGAGGAACTAATATAAGTAAAATACATAGTTAAAAATATGAAATATTTTTAACACAACAACACACATACAAAAGATAGTGACTAACGATAATAGAACACGTTTAGGTCACGACGCCCTATAACCAAAACCGGTGAAGTTTACGACGCAGGAACGCAAAGTTGTGAGTTCATGCTCCCCCTTTTCTCTTAACTGTTTTCAGTTTTATAACTTCGGGGGAGAAATACATGTTACAAACTTTACATTATTTACATATGGTATGATGGAGTACAAAAACATTCAAGTGAAACATTCTAGATCATGTCCCGAATAGGGTACCATAAGCACCATTAATCAACGTATACATTCAGACCGCGGAACAAAAGGTTAGATCTAATGGGTTTCAGGTAACCCCACTCTTGGCCTACTTCTACCAATGAGTGCTTCTGTGTCTCAGTCAAAGTCGACAAAAATGCCTAGGTTTGGTGGCTTCCTATGTCGTGATACATGTTAGTGGCCTTGCAAACCACTAGCGATCTCACACATTCAAACATTCATAGTATGGAGTTACAGATACGTTTTACAAGTTACATTCAAACATTCATACATTCTACAAGTTACATACCATGTTTTCATTCAAGTATTTAAACATTCAAAACAATCACCGCATGAATTCACACCAACATTATGTTGACGTTTTTCCAAAACTCACATGTATTTCAGGTAACTAGGATGGATGTGCGCGTGGTCATACTCATGCTCGTGGATGTCGCTATGTTTATCGATGAATAAAGATGTAACTTTTAAGACAATATGCTATTTCGTGTTGTAAACACTTGACTTATGTTTTTGGTAATGTAATGTTTGAAGTTATTTTTGAACATGTAGTATGTTTACTCTTCGTATGCAATGAGAACCTTTCATGATCACACCTCGTGCTTCCGCCGCAGAAAGGGGTGTGACATTTACCAGTCGTCGTAATAGCGAAATTAACCAGCGAATTTGACAGCGAAATTGACCAACGAAATTGACAGCGAACTTGACCGTTCAGCGAATTTATGTTAACCAGCATAATTAACCAGCGAAATTAAGTGATCAGCGAAATTGTGCAACGAATTTGAGGTAGCGAAATTAACTTGGTTTGCCAGCGAAATTAGCTAGAGGAATTAAAAACTAGCATAATTAAAAGGTGGAGTATTTATTTTTGTGGAGTAATTAGATACGTTTTCGTGAAAAGAATTTGATCTGTAGCTCATCTGCCGAAACCTTTGCACCGTTGAATTCGTTGGATTTTTAGGATAAAAAAAGGGCTTTGGAAATTCCCGAATTTGGTTTTCGACATTATATATCATTGGATTTGTCTTTTCGAGACAATTCTAACGGTGTAATTTGGTAACCACAGTTTTCGGACACTTTTTGTACGGTTTTACCCGTCTGTTACATTAAATTGTCAAACATGTCCAACAAACCGCCTAAGATGGTGAAGGTGGAAAATTATTTGACATGGAAGGACCATTTTCAATCTTTCATTGAATATCAGGACACACGCATGTGGATATGTATTGTCGATGGGTACACAAACCCATCACACGATTTTAAGGGCAGACCACGTGTAACAGCCTATGTTAACATGCAAGAGGCTGATAAAAAGATGTATGAGGCTGAAAAGAGAGCCTTGGCTGCAATAAAAATGTCCTTACCTAATGGCATCAAGCATACCTTCAAGAAGTACAATACTTCAAAGGACATGTAGGATGCGTTAGAGAAAAGATACGAGGGAAATGTAGATGTCAAGAAGAACAAAGTTGATCACTGAACAAAGTTGAGCCACTTGAGGACGTCATCACTCGATACGACCACCTGATGTCAGAAATGGACAATTTTGATATAGATTGCTATACTGACATAGAGAAAAATGACAAGCTGCTCGATGCTTTACCTACTAAATGGGATATCTACACTCTCATGATCAAGGGAGAAGCAGATTATGAGACCAAGGAGCAGGAAGAAGTAGTTGGAAAGCTAAGAGCTTATGAGCTCAATATGAAGAAGAAAGACACTAGATATGATCAGGTTCAAGATCCAGGGATTTACAATGGGCTTACATCTTCTTCATCTCACAACGCTTCTAGCGACTCTGCTACTGTGTTTCTTTGTGTGCGAATGAGCAGGTCACAGTGAATGAGGACGGTGATGTGTGTGTTTGTAGCTGCTTCACCCGGATCAACCGGAGCAAAAAGAACATCAGCTTCTAAGCAGAGTAGTAGTACAAAGTCGATGCCTATGAGTGTTAAGTCTGCAGAAGAACATCTTGCTCTACTTGCTTCATTCGTAGCTTCGTATGAAAACTACATTCAGGGGAAGATATCTGATCCTGCTACTTTATATGAATATTATGATCAGATTGACCCTGATGATCTAGAAGAGATGGATTTGCAATGGCAAATGGCCATGATTTCTAGAAGAGTCAAGCGGTTCATGAACAGAACTGGAAGGAAGTTTGTAGGGAAAAGCGTTGGTTTTGACAATACCAAAGTGAGGTGCTTTAACTGTCAAAGTTATGGCCATTTTGCTAGGGAATGTCAAAAACAAAAGCAAGAGACTTCGAGTTAGAGTTCAAACAATAGGAATGCATCAAACAACTCTAACTCAAGGGCCTTGATCTCTACAGCAAGAGAGGGTTCGTATGACTGGAGTGTTCACTTGGAAAATGATGAGAATGTCACTCAAGCATTCATGGCAGAGATTGTACCCGTTGATGATGCTGAAGCTAATATGGATGTTGAAGTTGAGAAAGAAAGTGAAGCTGAGGTAGATAAGGCTGATCAGATAACAGAAGCTGGAAAGGAAAAGCCAAAGTTTGACCATGAAAGGGAAGCTGAAGTGAAAGATGCAAAATACAAAAGAATGGAAGCTCAACTTGCTGCTCTCATGGCCAACTCAGACAAATCAACAGGAGAGGTAATTAACTCTGCTACTTCTGTTTGTTTAAAATGTCGTGAATTACAGGGTGAGGTTGACAGGTTGTCAACACAAAACCGAAGTTTGGTAAACGAGATGTCCAACATAAAAGAATTAAACTTTTTTGCTAAAAGAAACGAGTAGTCATATTTGAAGAAGATAAAGGGTTATGAAGGTGAAATTGAAGTTTTAACCTGCAAACTAAACGTAAAACTTCAAGTCATAGACTTAGCTCATGACATGATGAGTGAGAAAACAAAAGAGATTTCTGAAAAAAAAGCAAAGAGTTGTCAGATGCACAACTCAAAATTGTTGAACATGAAAAGAAATTGGGTCAATTCATAGATTCTGCTTTTGTAATGAAACATATGATGGGTGGCTTGAAGAAAAGTATTGACAAAACCAGTGTGGGCTTCCATGGTTTCAATGAAGTTCCACCTCCTGTTAGTCATGACTATCCTTTCTTGCTTGATGAAAATGAGCTAACAGACTTTATGTCAACATCACCAAGTAGTTTCACATCAAATCAAGGTGATGGGTCTAAAAGTGATGATGCTAGTGTTAAGAAGGAAAATAACAGTGAACCTGTCATGAAAAGGAATAACTCACCTCCTAAAAACAAACAACAAACTTTTTTTAAAAGGGTTAATTTTGTTCAGGGTAGTGACATGAAAAACGAAGCAGCTGTGATTGAAAATGAATCAAATGTAGAGTTTGCTAAAAACAAAAACGTAAAAAAATATGAAACTAAGCAAACTGAACCAAATCCTATTAAGCCATCATCATCAAAACCTGAATCTAGTCCAAATCCTTCTAAGCCATCATCATCAAAACCTGTAGCTAGCTGTTGTCCTAACAAAAAGACTGAAGCACAAGTTAGTGAAAGAAAGAGAGAGAAATCACCAGAGAAGAGTGGTTATAATGAGGAGAAAGTGTCTAATTCTCCATAGAAATATGCTCCTAAGCAACATGAGGGTGTTGTTGTTGGTGTAGATAAGGCTGAAAAAGGAACTCCACAAGTTCCTCGTTTTCAAAGAAATCAACCAAGATTTCAGCCTGAATCTACAACAGGCAGATATGAGAGACCTAGAAGCTATTCACCTCGAATGAACAATTTTAATGGAAATTCAAGTAATTTCAGAAGTCAAGGTCAATATCAAAATCGATACCAAAATAATGGTGGACGAACTTTTTTATAATAATGGCTTTAGAAATTACAACAATCAAGCTTCTTGGAATCAAAACTCAAGGTACCAAAACAAAAATTTCCAAAGGTCAAATAGTCCAAACACATATAGGAACCCTCAGGACCATAGACCTAGTGGAAATCAAAATCAAATTCCATCAACAGGTCTGAGATCCAAGACTCCTGTTAGGAGTAATGGATATTGGATGGATGTTCAAGTAGTTGGTGAATTTGGACGACTCAAGACCATTAAGGCTTGGGTCCCCCAATCTAACTAATTTCTTGGTTGGTGTGCGCAGGAGTTGCTAAGGATGATTATCAACTTATGGTATGTTGATAGTGGCTGCTCTAGGCACATGACGGGGGATGCGAGATTGTTGATTGAGTTTGAAACTTATGATAGTGGACATGTGAATTTTGGGGGTGCTAAAGGTGGTAGGATTACAGGTCGGGGGAAGGTGACTAATGGGAAGATCACACTAGACAAGGTGAACTATGTTGAGCAGCTTAAGCACAATCTGATGAGCGTGTCACAAGTCTGCGACAAGGGTCACTCGGTCCATTTTACCAAGAGTGAAGCATTAGTGTTGAAACCAGGTTTGGTGATTACGAACGATTGGATAGTGATGATAGCGCCAAGGAGAAATGACACTTATGTCATGGACATGGGTGCTAAGGATCCGACTGCTGTGGTGGCATGTTTACTATCAAAAGCATCTGAAGCTGAATCGATGTTGTGGCACAAACGCATGGCCCATATTCACTATCGAAAAATGAATTATCTTATTAAAAATGAGCTAGTGAAAGGGGTTCCAATGCAGAGGTTTCACGTGGAAGATAAATGTCTTCCATGTCAAAAGGGAAAATAACATAAGAAACCTCACAAATCAAAAACAGTAAATTCCATTAATGCCCCTTATGAATTACTTCACATGGATTTATTCGGTCCAGTGAACGTGAGAAGCATAGGTGGAAAGTACTATTGTCTTGTTGTCACTGATGATTACTCACGTTATTCATGAGTTTTCTTTTTAGGTACAAAAGATGAGACAGCGGAGATGCTGATAGATCTTTTTACAAAATTGGAAAATGTCCATGATGCAAGGATCAAGAGGATAAGGAGTGATAATGGCACATAGTTCAAGAATCAGATTCTGGATCTCTATTGTCTTCAAAAGGGAATTGAACATCAATATTCCGCTCCTTATACGCCTCAACGGAATGGAGTCGCTGAGAGGAAAAACAGGACATTGATTGAAGCCGCTAGGACTATGCTTTCAGATTCCAAGCTTCCAGTTATTTTCTGGGGAGAAGCTGTGAATACAGCTTGTTATGTCCTAAACAAAGTTTTGACCGTTAAACGTTTTAACAAAACATGTCATGAATTAATGTTTAATGAAAAATCAAACTTAACAGGCTTTGAACCATTTGGATTACCCTGCACCATTGTGCGAAACAAAGATAAACAAAAATTCGGTGAGGTGGCTGACGAAGGCTACTTTCTAGGCTACGTGCCTGGCACACCGATTAAAAGGGTTTTTAATCTAAAAACTGGTAAAATTGAGGTTGTTTTTAATGTTGAAATTACTTCATATAAACCTCAACAATCAACGAATGGACCAGCTATATTATATGATTATGAAAGTGTTTTTAAATCATTTAATATTCCTGAGTTTTCTGATGTAGATGATTCTCAGTTGATTCAAACAGTGATAAGTGAACACGATGAAGGCGAGTTCATGCCTAGATCGAATGTTGATATGACAGATGCTCCGGAAACTTCCCAAGGTGCTGCAGATCGTGATTCAAGCGATAGTGACACTGAACCCATTCAGGGGGAGGATTTCATTAATCCGTTTGCGGATCAGAACATTCAGCGGGAGGTTGGTTCAAACCTGGGTGACAATCTAGAAGTTGATGTTGTTGCTACTACACAAGCAAATAGAGATCATCCAGTTGACATGATACTTGGGGATCCTACTGCAGGTGTGCAAACGAGAAGAAGCATAGCAGTGAATTCTGGGTTATTTTTTTCGATTGAGAAGACTGGGATTGTGAACGAGTGCTTGTATAGTTGCTTTATTTCCCAAGAGGAGCCGAAGAACATTCATATGGCTCTTAAAGACAATTCATGGGTTGAAGCTATACAAGAGGAATTAGCCCAGTTTGCTAAGTTGAAAGTTTGGGAGTTAGTTAACCTTCCTAAAGGTGAAAGAGAGATTGGCACTAAGTGGGTGTTTAAGTGCAAGAAAGATGACAAAGGGATAGTAACGCGAAACAAGGCTCGATTGGTTGTCAAAGGTTTTAATCAGCAAGAAGGGATTGATTACAATGAAGTGTTTGCACCAGTGGCAAGGTTGGAAGCAATTCGTTTTTTCCTAGCCTTTGCTTCATTCAAGGGATTCAAAGTTTATCAACTAGACGTGAAGAGTGCGTTTCTTTACGGGAAAGTCCAAGAAGTGGTGTATGTTGTGACACCCGGCATTTCAGGCCATACCGTACAATTGTAACACGTGTTGTGAATATGTAACAGGGCTGTATTTGACTGGTTATGATGTTTATATGTGAAATTTAATGAGTTGGTAAAATTAAACTTTGATAAAAATTATGTTGGCAACGGTAATATAAACGCTTATCGCGTAACGGTTAAAATGCGAAACGAACGTCGGTGACCACCCGATTTGTGTTAAAATCCTAAAAATAGTCTGTTACGATTAGAATAATAATTTTAATCATATTCGTGAGGAAAAATAAATTAAAACGCTAAGAAACTCTGTTTTTCGAGTTTAAGCGCGTACCGCGCGATGCAGCGCGTGTACCGAAAAAATACTGTCAACACAGCCTGTCAGGGCAACTGATAATCATTTTAATAATAATTTGATGATTTTATTACTATAGAATGATAAAAATAAATAAAAATGCTTAAATCCCTATTTTTGCGATTTTAAAATCGTACCGCGCAGCACAGCGCACATACAGCCAAATACCGACAACGTAGCCAGTCTAGGAAAACAAAATATTGTTCAATAATATTTTGGTGAGATTATTTTTATAGAGTGTTAAAAATAATTTAAAACACATTAAAACGGGTTAAAATGCTAGATAAAATACCCAGTATCAAGTATAATACCTGTTTAATACTAGTTTACATATATGTATATATATGTATGTGTATGTACGTGTGATATGTGCGAGGGAGAAGATAGAAGGCAGCCATGCAAAACAATTCTCTCTCTCTCCTCCATTCATTGGGTATCAATGGAGGTGTTGATGACGATGTTCCACCTAAAGCTTCTACATCTTTACAAATCCAAGAAAAACACTCTAAAACAAATCAAAACTCTCTCTCTCTCTCTCTTCACAATTCAGCCGAACACTCCCTTATACACACACATATTTCATTTTTTCAAAATTGTTCTTGAGAATTCACGTCCATTCCAAAGTGATTTCAAGGTGTTTCAAGCAACAATTAAGTCTCATATCATCAAAATTTACTAAAAATCATTCAAGAACTTGAAGGTTTAAAATTTATTTTAAAAACCTTGTTTATGATTCTTAGTGTTGTTCTTGATGTTGGAAGTTTCTCTTGTTCTTGGAATAAAACACAAACTTGAAAACAAAAACAAATGGGTTTTTGTACAAATTGGAAATGGGTGTGTATGTGTATGTATGTATGGCCATGGTTTTTGTGTGTATGTATATGATTGTGTTTTGATTTTTGATTGAGTGATTTTTGAATAGTATGATTCCTGAATAATAGAATGCATGCATATAAATTTTGGTCATATACTCATGAATGAAAGATATTTGTAATTATGTATGAATGAATTGTGTGAAGATGGATGATACAGGTTAAGTTATGTAAAAATATGATATTAATGTATTCTTGAGTATGATTAGAACAAAAAAGATGATGATGATGTTGTATGAGTGCATTAGATGCATTTACTTGAACATGCATGATGATATGTGATCTTAAAAAGGTGATTTGAGTATGATTTAGTGAAAATCAGTTTTAATCAGATTATAAACACTAAAATAAAGTTACTTTAAAGTGTTTAGTGACATATAACTTTGTCATAATGTTTGCTAGCTTTGCATGTTGTACATGGTGCATTAAAAGTTGCAAAATACGTGAAATCGCATGATTTATGTGACTTACACAAAAACTGCACTAATCTGATTATAACCACTATTTTAATTAGTAAATAAAATGTATTGTTTTAAAATATCAAGTCGTTTCGAGTGGGATGATTATAGTAACGTTTAACGAAAAATTATGCATTAAAACGGTCAAAAATCGGCTTTTCGAGTGGTTTTTATTAAACTGATTTAGATCAGTAAGTAAACTGATATTTTTAGTTTAAAATTAAGTATTTTAACTAATTTTAAGTTTACTTGGTGTTTGGTTTGTCATACGTGACTTCCGACGCCCGAAATACGTTACCGAATGGCTAAAATACGCATTTTTCAATATACACTATTATGAGTAAAATTTTGGGTAAACCTTATGTGTTAAAATGTGCTATGTAATTTAAAAATGAGAATGTGAAAGTATGTTAAGTTATTAACGTGATTTTGGAAATTTAGATTATGCATGTATATTTGTGCGTTTTGTGCGGTAGAAACGGTAAAAATCGCGTTAAATGTGTAACTTGTTTGTCGAGCATGAAATTTGATACTTATGAGATGTTTTATGTATATTTGCTTTAAAAATGACAAAATAGATAAGTTAACAAGATTTATCGTGTATCGGTGTTAAATTATGTAAACATTTATGTATAAATATTACGACGAGCAAATCATAGATATATTGCGTATAAACGGGAGAGTTAACGGATTTACACAATAAAAGTCACCAATAAAATTGTTCAAGTCGCAAAATCATAAATATATATATATATATATATATATATATATGGACTCATATATATATTAACGTGCCAACATAATAAAAAATGATAACTTTTCGAGAAAATCTCAAAGTTATGTGATAATTCTAAGAAACGGAGAAACTTAGGATTTTTGTGTTATGAATATTGATTTAAAATCAAAGGTGAGTGTCACTAAACCCCTCTTTTTACTGCTTTGTATATATTTTGGGGGTAGAACACGTCAATAAAAGGGTTTAATAATGTTCTTGAAATAAAACATACCATTTAATATAAAATATAAATTTTCATTGAAAATATATAAAATTTGATAAGTCATACGTTTTGAAGCAAAAACGTTTTTGATGAATGAATGTCGGAAATTGGGATGATACGGTAATTCATAGGTGAAACATGACCGTATAGTTGGGACGGATGCCGGCCTGGGTCTCGAATGATGGAGATTCAGGGGATTCATACAATTACGTGTATTAAATTGTCATATTAGTAGGATATATATATTGTACGTGAGGCAGACATCATATTGTTCTTCAAGAGAACCCTGCGCCCATGATGTCGTTTAATCATTTAAGTATTGCACGCGATGAATTGTTGGTAGATCTATCGGGTTGACAACCCCGTCGTGACCGGTCGCCCAGTGTCAAGTCAAACGACGAATTGATATTATGTTTATTATCTAACTTTGATTATCCCTGCATGGTTAATGTATAGTTCGTATCGTCTAGCTAACATACGAGTCTGAAAATGGACGCAATAATTTAATATACAAAACCTGGGCAATATTACTGTTGTCGGTTTGATGAACCGACGGAAGGCCCATGGATTTTATTAAAGAAGTAAAATGGACTTTCTAAAATTATATGGATGTTTTCAAATATACACCTAATCAGAAAGTTCTCCTTGGAATAAAATTGTTTGTATGTGAATATGTGAACTCACCTTCCTTTGTGTTGACACTTGATTTTAACGTGTTCTACAGGTACTTGAGTTCGGCTTCGGGAATTATGGCGTATCTTGTGTTTGTTGATGCATGTTTTGTTACTTAAAATGTTGGACTGACTTTTAAACTTTCTGGGACAATGTAATAAGATCCGTGTGGGTCAAAGACAACTTTATTATGTCATGGCTATGTCTGTCGGGTTTTGGAACGTTAAGATTAAAATCTACGTTTTAAATAAGTACAATTGTCCAACACTATAATGCATCAAACATCAAGATAGAAATGGGCACCAGCTTCCGTCACCACTACGTTTTATATTCCGCTGCGATGTTTTTGGGGTGTGACAGAAGTTGGTATCCGAGCCAATGGTTGTTAGTGAACTAGATGTTTTCGGAGGAAAACACTAGACTTCAACCGAAGAATTTTGAGATTTAAAGTCTAAAATTCTCGAAGCCAAGATTTTTAAATAAATGTGGAAATTTTATCATGTATGAAATCCCTTATGTGTTTATGTGCATACGTGATTTTCTGTTTATTTAGGACTTATGTGTTACTATTCACGTTGATCACACACTTACTTTGTACGATTACGATATGTCACGCCTCGGCCTATAGAGCCATTAGTAGACCTGCTCATTGATACTGTCGAGCCTACACTTGAGATTCCTTCGCCCGTCATTACAGAATCGTCTATTCCGTTACTCGAGTCACGTGTTTTTCTGTAGCTCTTTTTAAGTCTACACTCATCATAGGAAGAGGACTCGGCCCATTAGAGAGATCGCATCAACTTCGAGAGTTGAGACAACGTCCACTTTGAATAGGCAGAAAGAGGTTTGGGTTAATCGTTCTCACTGTGATCGTCAGTTCGCCACGTTACGCGGAGGCATGGAGACGATGAAGGACTCAGAGAGACAGATGGACTGGTATGATGAGCTAGAAGAGCTTGTTAGGAAGATGTTGGACTTCCAGGGATTGAAGCGTTAGTTGTTGGTTGTTTCTGTTGTTTGTTTTGTATGTCTCATTTGATGAACCCTATTTATGGCTTGCATGCCAAATTTTCAGATATTTAGGAGGAAATTTCATATAGGCTTGTTGAGGGTGTTGATGTAGACCGCCGAATTTCGATTAGTCTTGGTACTAAAAACAAGCTTTGTAAATTTCTGGTATAAATATCGAATGAGTTCTTTTTGACATAAAAATTGTTCTCATTAAAATGTGGATATTATACATGTGCAATGTATGGTCCACTAGCATTTAATGATTGAATTATTTTGGA
This sequence comes from Helianthus tuberosus, assembly GCA_030545235.1. Lineage (NCBI taxonomy): Eukaryota > Viridiplantae > Streptophyta > Magnoliopsida > Asterales > Asteraceae > Helianthus > Helianthus tuberosus. Next base: position 102,081,021 of record CM060438.1, on the reverse strand, counting down.
TATCGTCTTATGTTGATATTATGTTGTAATAATATAAACGGCGAAATTCCGCCAAAAGCGAGAAAGGGATTCTGGACTAGCTATTATCCTGAAAGAGTTGGCACAACTCATAGCCCAACACGTTGATACTTCCATGGAACAGCGCATTGCTAACCAAAATAATGGCCAGGAACGTGGACGTGATGCTCATGGGTATGGTGTTGGTGGGACACAGAATCGGAAACCCTTCAGGTAATAAAATGATCGGAAAGTTTTAGTAGTTCCCGTGTTATGATATAATCGGAGCGTAATTATGATGTTCACTAACTTTGTGAACATTATATAGATGTACACATAAAACAATCCAGGGTTGTAACCCAAGATCATTTACTGGTACCCTATGCAATGACGCGGATCGACCATTCAAATAATTTCGCATTCCGAGCCTATATCTGGGGATTCGAGAAAGCGAAAGTCTGAGAGTTCGAGGAAGGAAACCGATGCGAATCGTGATAGGAAACACAGTTCGAGGAAGGCGTATGTAACCAGTTCTAGCTGTTCTAGAAAGGATAATGCAAGGGATGGCAGGAGTGGTCTTGAGAGGAAGGCTCACGAGGATGAGCGGAGAAAGTGTGCCAGATGTGGTCAGACTAGACATATGACTCGTGAGTGCTATGCTAAGAGTACATCAGAGGGAGGTACACTCGAGGGATGCTACATGTGTGGTGAGTAAGGACACTACAAAAGAGACTACCCGAAACCGAAAGGATAGGATGCTAAGGCAAAGCCGTTGAGGCGAGTGCTGGGAGGGCACGAGACGATCTTGCTGTTGTTACCGGTATGTTTCGAATCAAAAACCAATCTATGTTCATACTTTTAATACCAAAGCTGACTTGAGTTTTGTTTGAAAAACTTTGAACCATTTTGTGTTCACCTACAAGTAAGCTGAATGTAAAGTGCCCGATAGAACTAGCAATTGGTAAGTTGATGGAAACTAGTGAGGTCGCTTACGGTTTTAGTATTTAGTTAGGTGATCGTAGTTCTAGTGTTGGTATATTTCCAGTGGAGCTGGGGAGCCTTGACGCGGATGTGAGAATGGATTGATTATCCAAGAATGAAGTGGGGATTATCGCTTGAAGAAGCTAGCTAGGATATCTCATCCTGATGATGGTAGAGAGGTGGTAGTGTTCACGAAGACCGGCTGAGTCGAGTGTCGAGTGTTGATGGATGAAAGTCGTCAGTGTTGTGAGGATGCTCAAGTTGTTGCGAAAAGGCTATCGTGCGTTCTTTGTTAACATGGTGGATATGAAGGCCAAATGTAGGAATATCAGAGAGATTGCTATTGTTCGCAATTATCTAGAAGTTTTCCTATAAAGACTTACCTGGATTGCCCCCTGTGAGACAGATCGAATTCCGAATCGATCTGGTACCCGGTGCGGCACCCACTTGCACAATCTCCTTGTAGATTAAGCACCCTTTTGGGATGAAAGAACTGTTGAATCAGCCTCAAGGGCTTTTAGACAAGGGTTCCACTCGATCAAGCTTTTCGTTTGAGGTGCATCTGTTTTGTTGAAGAGGAAGAAGGATGGATCCTTCAGGATGTGAGAGGATTTTAGAGAGCTGAACAAGTTGACTACCAAGAATCGGTACCCTTTCATCGAGGATTGATGATTTGTTCGATCAAGCTACCGGGATCCAGCTGCTACACGAAGATCGATTTATGATTAGGGTATTATCAGTTGAAGGTTGCTGACGAAGATATGCTGAGGACTGCTTTTCAAACGTGATATGGCCATTACGAGTTATTAGTCATGCCTTTTTGACTAAATTAATACGCCGTTTATAATCATGAATCTCATGAACAGGGTATGGGAACCCTAATCGGATAAATTCGTGATAATACTCATTAACGACATACTTGCCTATGTGCGAACCAAGGAGAATCATGAGTAACGTGTCACACCCTGTCTTTTGCGGAAGCGCATGATGTGTGACTAGCTTGTTATCATTGCATTCAATCATAATAAACAACTACATGATTAAAACGATGTTCATCCATTCAGAAAATTTGAGTATTACAAATACTCGTTATTTAAGTTTAAAAAAAAACACAACTTTCGTCTAGGTTACAATTCAACAAAAGTGGTTGACATCTAAACTTGAAGTCTACTTCTAGCTATGACACTTGCGCCCAAGATCCATCATGTCACCTAAAATATATGTAATTTTTGGAAAACATCAAAATAAAGTTGAGCGAGTTCATGCGTTTTTTTGTATTTCACGTTTGTATACTTTGTATGAAAACATAGTGTGTGTCATGTATAATTCAAGTTTTTCTTGAGTACCCCACGTACTCAAGTATAATTCCCGTCATTATCTTTTGTGTATGTATTCTTGTGTTAAAAATAAGTTATATTTTTAACTAAGTGTCTTACTTATATTATTTTCTCAAAAATAAATCTAAGTATTTTGTATTTTGCACTTTGCACCCGAATTATGTATTTTGTCTAAGTATGTTGTATGTGTATTTTCAAGTCCTAATACACTATCATGCATAATACATACTACACACACCTAGCACAAAATTTGGTGATCAAAATATATATATATATATATATATATATATATTTTCCTCAAAAATATACTTACTTAATATTTATTTCTTTGACATATAACACATTAGATCGTTCTCAAATAACATACTCGACATTTAGACACGCAAATTACAACTTATGTTATTTCAACTTAAATATCCAAAACTAGACTGTTTTCGAGCATTTTAATAAAATAGTTAACTTATTCCAAAAATTTCTAAATTTTTACAGAATATCTTAAACGATCCAAATTTTATTGTGTAAAAATATCGGGGTCCATTTTATTGCCAATATTTTATAAAAAATCATTTTTCCGGGTTGCAATCAGATTTGTCGCTTTCTGATTGCAGTTTACAAAATAATTCATTAAAAATTCATCGTGAGTCCGATTTACGAAATTCCAGTGGGAGAATTACAAATACATCAGTGGTCAACTATGGTATAAATTTCGTGATCAGACTCCACACAGAATACAAGTTATGACAGAAAACAGGACGCACATTTTCAGTAGAAAAAATGCAGCTCTAACTGCTTTTACGAAAAGACACTTTAAAAATAGTAAATGGAGTCCAAAAATTATGATTCCAGTGCCATTAGAACCGTATTTCATAATACATGAATCTAGACTTTAGAAAATACATTTTTCGTTTAGTTTAAAGGTTACTAAAACGCACACATACGATCACCATTTGTCCTAATAACGATTTATATTGTAACATATATTATTTACAGCAGATTAGTGTTTGTATTACTCAGATTTATCATGTTTTACACGTATATCTTCTCTTTATCCACCTTTTAACACATCATGTTCAACATTTGTTCATGATCTTTAAAGTTTCTTAACTTTTATCATTCTTATCATCTATTAACCACCAAAGACAAGAACAAGATGAAGGTTTAGAACACTTACTACTAGCACAAGACTAGGGGAGTTTCAAAGCGTAAAAGTCGTGGATAAAAGAAACTGAGAGAGGTCCTTCGAGATCTGTTGCTTGCAACCTTCCTAATTAGACTCCATACACCTTAGGATACGCTTAGAACTCTTGGGAATGGATTGAAAATGGATGTGTGAGTGTGGGTGTTTGGAGCCGAGAATGGGGAGAAGAAGAAGGCATATGAGTGGTGAAGATGGTGGAATGACATGAAGGTTATGACTTGTGGGTTTAAATAAAATACTTCCAACATGTTGTTATCTAATGGTTTTAGTGTTTCATGGACCACCAACATGAGTTAATATAATAATCAAAGAAATCCTATGTGGGGAACATCTCCCCTAACCGGCCATCAAGTGGGGGGGGGGGTATTAGTTGAGTCTCAATGGATGGTTACTAATTTAGTTAGGATTCAATGATATAGTTAGTGTGTTAAGGTGTGTTATTAATTATAGAGTGTGTTAGGGTGTTCGGGGACCCTAACTAGCTCAGAAAAATAAAAACAATGCTTCTAGCATTATTTTGGTGTTCCGGGTAATGTTCGGTTGTTCGGATGGATACCGGTTCGTTAAAGAGCTAAATTACACCGTTTAGTGTCTTTCAAGTATCTTTTGTGACACTTTCAATTCCCGACACTTAGGGAAGTATTCTGGATGATAAATCATAATTTCTGCATAATATTTCATTGTCAAAATGCTGATTATAGCTGAATTATATAAAATTCTGCACTTAAAGTGCGTTTCGGGTGCTTTTTAGTGCGTATTTTAGCTCTCAGAATGTCTATATGTAAACCCTTGTATGTACTCTTGGGGTTTAATGCATTCTTGACGTTGGACCTACACCTAGGCTCCAATTCTAATGTCTGACTGCTTTCTGCAGTTCTGTTGACACGATGTGTCTTACCGGTGAGTTTACTAATATTTTTTGACGCAACGCTATCATAAGGTAATTCTTGTAGCATATATCATGCATGAATTCACTTGTATGGAATTCAGAAATTTATTTGTCTGGTAAACCAGATCATGCACAGTCATTTAAGCACAAATTACTGTTCATTTCATGTACGGAATGTACGGAAAAGGGACGGTTGTCACATAACGTTTGAAGTTAACTATGGAGTTGGTGAATGATGAGGAGCGCCAAAGACCCCGTCGGGAGTATGATGATCCATATGACTAGCTGAGTACTACCGGAGATTTATTAAGAATTTCCCTAAATTAGTGCAGCCTTCGACACTAATAACCCTAAAAGGAAAAAGGAAATTGATTGCACAGCAAGATATTAGGAAGCTTTTCGGACACATGAAAGAAAAGTTGGGAGCGTGTATGATGGACTTCGAAGGAAGTTAAGATACTTACATGCCCTTGGCAGAGTTATCTTACAATAATAATTAACACACTAGTATTCAGGTTGCTCCGTTTGAAGCTTTGCATGGATGGAAGTGTTGATCACCATTATGTTGAGCTACTGTGGTAAAAGACGATTTACTAGACCCTAGTTTATCTAGGACCCCAGCGACATGATTTGCCTGGATCGAGGGAAGGTTAAAAGTTGCCAATTGATCAACAAAAGGATTACATAGACAATTGAAGGGACTATTGCGATTCCAAATTGAAGATTTGGTTCTGATAAAGGAATTATCTTGCAGAGGTGCTATTAGGTTTAGCAGAGAGATGAAAAGCTGAGCCACATTGACTTGGTCCTTTCAAGAGCCCATCTTGAGTTGGATCTGTGATAACTGGCACAAAACCGGTAATTTCCGTATAATTTAATTAATACTTAATAACTGCAGTTATGTGCTTAAATGTTAACATTGTTTGATTTCATGCTATACTTGTGAATTCATGCACGTTTTATACTACAAATATTGCTTTATGCATTAATGATAGCGTTGCGTCAGAAATACTAGTAAACTCACCGGTAGACACATTGTGTCAACAATTCTGCAGAAAGCACTCAGACAATAGAATTGGGGCCTAGGAGTAGGTCCAACGTCTAAAATACATTTAAACCCAAGAATGGATACAAGGGTTAACATATAGACTTTCCGGAAGCTAGAATATGCACCAAAAAGCACCCGAAACACACTTTAAACGCTGAATTTCATATATTTCAGCAAAATTCAACATTGTAATGAGTTAGTAACATGTAAAAATATGACTAAATGGTCCTGAATGTTTTCCTAAGTGTCGGGAATTGAAAGTGACATAAAAGGATACTTAAAGATCACTAAACGGTGCAATTTAGCACTTTAACGAATCGGTATCTAACCGAACAACTGGACATTACCTGAGACACCAAAATATTACTAGAAGCATTGTTTTAATGTTTCTGAGCTAGTTATGATCCCCGAACACCATAACACCTCTTATAACATAATAACACATTAAATCCCTAAACTTTACACTTGAAACCTAACTTATTTATACAATTAGAGATTGGAAATTACACTTTACCCCCCCCCCCCATATTGTGTACTATAAGTAAACCTAAGGATCAAGACCCTCATTCATCACCTCATACCACTCACCTCTCCTCTCGGCCGAAACCCACCCAAACACCACCCTCATTCTCATCCATTGTTCAATCATTCCAAGTTCATTTAGAGGTGCAAGAAGGTGTCTAACGAAGTGTGGAGCTTGTGGATCTTGAAGGACCTTCTTCGTTTGCTTTTATCCAACACTTTTGTCATCTACAACTTCTAGTGTTCTTCCTTAGCCTTTTTGCTAGTTGTAAGACTCTCATAATCCTTATTTACTTCATATTTTGTTGAATGAAAGTTGATGAAAATAGTTAAGCATGAAGAACACTAAAGAACATTATCATGATACTTTAACATTAGCTTAAAAATATAAGAATACATGTTGAATATGTTGATTTGCTTCTTGTTGATTGATTATTACTGTTAGTGATGTTAGACATCATATGGAGCCTACTAGAATGTGATTAAACACATGATCTAGAAAGTTAAGGTGGTGATCTTGTGAAAAACCAAGATCATCATGCTTTATGTCTTCATGAACTTGAACGATGAAATTAGTGTTCATATGTAAAGATGATTTAAATAAAATACAAATCTTATAAACAGAAGATTACAAAAATAATTTTCCCAAGAAACCAAGTTTATTTATAAGATTTACAAGTCCTGATTTCTAAGTAAACTAATAACATTTTTAGTGTTAAATCAAGACTAGAAACATGTTCGTAACAAGAAAAATACAAGAGAAATATTTTCAGAAAAATCATCTTACAAGTTGTAAATGACTAAATCTTTTAATAAAGTGATTTACAAACAAATAACCATGTTTTTAAGGGTAACTAAACCTACTAAATAACATGGTTAGTTACTACAAGTTTTTAAAAAAAACTTCGAGTTCATGATGTAGTGTAATTTACTTGAGTTTGACACTCGGTAAGTGTTGAATAAGTTGTTGATCATTGTGATGATTTTAAAAGAAAATAAACACATGTCTTGAAAACATGGGAAACCTCCATTTTTAGGGGAAACCATGTCAAAATTTCTATAAAATTTTGACACTTAGAAAAATATAAGTTTCGGTGAAACTTATTCCCTAAAAATTCACCCAAAAATATTTACCAAGATTTCCTAAGTTTTATGTAAACTTCAAGTTAATAAATGATGATTTCTTCAAGATGAAAATTGATATTAAGCATGTATATTTTTGAGGAAAATATATATTTTTATTGATCACCAAATTTTGTGCTAAGTGTATGTAGTATGTATTATGTGTAAATAGTGTATTAGGACTTGAAAATACACTAAATACTCCTAAGGAGTAAGAATACAAAATACACATACAACATTGATGTGTTAAAAATGCAACATATAAATTTCATCAATTGTGGCATAAAACTAACCCTTTTTTAGTACTAATGTTGGAAAAAGTGTGCTTTTGTCTTCCTTTTGTATTTTCAGGATTAAATGAGCTCAAATTAACAAAAGAAGCAAAAAGACATAAAAATCTAACATAAATACAAGAAAAGGAACAAGACGTGCTTTTGTGGTTATGTGATTATGTGTTTGCATATTTTGTGTTTTCATTTATGCATTTTTGTGTTTTTGGTATACTCTGGATATTCGTTATCCAAATCCTCGTAGAATCTTTCATATCTTCATATGAGGGATTCGTAGTAGGATATTCAAAAAGGTACTACCTTAAATCCTTAATGGGCTTCTATGTAATAGTTAAGACCCTTGGATTATATAGTACCGCTCCATGATTCATAAGAGACCCTTTAGTGGTCTAATAAAAAAGATTGATTCACAATTTGGTTAAAAAAAACGACATCTAGTGATATAGCTGGACAGACTCCTTGATAGTCTATTTAGATCATTTATTGATTTAGTCAAAAGGACTCTATGGCGGTCTAGTCACACTCATCACAGGATTGTTCATTTGGTTTTACCCTACACATTATAAAATAGACTGTGTGAACTGTGCAAGGAATTGTCTGATTATGGACGCGTACATAATTATGAAATTTAGTGCACAGAAACCTAGTAAGATTTATTGTGTGTAAGAACCGATAGTGACAACAATAACGAAATGAGAACGATGTACTGGAGGTACGGTGGACGCACCAATGATGCTTCATATACTTGTATATAAGTATCCCTCTTACATTGCAATCATGATGTTATTAAGGTTACTAAAAGTTCAAGAACCCTAACCAATGTTGTCCGATCTTTTCAACTTCATGCTTTCAAGCTCTCACAAGTTTCCCCTAAATAAATTTCGGGACGAAATTTCCTAAAGTAGGGGAGACTGTAACACCTGTGCCTCCACGGCCATCAAACAAATACCGAACCAATGAAATATTATATTTCATACTTGGGATTTGTAAAAATATGGGTATCATTTGCACATATCAATTCTCGTTCAATTTCAAACTCTAAATCGCTTTCTGGAAGGTTATACGCGCACCGATGCGTAAATATAACCAGTTTAATGCAACAAACACTCCAGAATAGTGACATAGGCTTAACATACCTTAAATAACCTTTACTTAACTTAGAAATAAGTTTTGAAGGCTTTGGTATGGCAAAATCAAGTTAAATCGCTTACAGGGACTAAAGTTGACAAACTACGAAAGTATGCCAATTTGAACTGTAACAGACATTCCGGAACATGACCATAAGTTAAACACACCATAAATATCCTTTACATAGCTTAGAAATAGGCTTTAAGGGGTTCGGTGTGCTAAAATAAACTTTTGGCTCATTCAGGGACTAAAAGTGTCAAAAAGTGCACAAGTTTGCATTTTCGCGCACAACTTACGTTCTGAATACATCTGGACATCCAAAAATTTATGTAAGCACTAAAACATTTTATTTTAGTGTTTGGCTTGCAAAAAAATCCATTCGTCGCGTCATTTGGATCGTTTTTCGCGCTTATGCGCATTCCGTCGTAATTAAGCGAACATCGCGTTCGTGCGACCAAACGAACCATCACCCGACATATTTTTGAGCACGTTTCATGTCCACAATGTTTAGGCATCATTTTAGGGCCTTAAAGTTGGCTTTACGGGCCTTAGAAGTGCCGGAAATGGGCTTAAACACGTGCAGGGACTGAAACTGTCAAAACTGAAACATGTTTGCTGATCAGAAGTCTCAGGCGGCCCGCCTGAGTTTTCCCTGATCCTAAAGCGGGCCGCGTCCGCCTGTCTGATCAGATAACAACGAACAGTCAGCGTGTTCCAGCTGTTTTAACCACAACCACACCTTTCCCACTTGCATATTCAGCTGATAAGGATGGCATTTAGGCACCATAACTTTCCGACACTTGTACGGTTACGATTAAGGCACGATATTTGACAAACGATCTTAACGGTTACCCGAAAACTATAAATACCCCACCCCCCATTACTCCAAAACCACTAGAATCTGATCTAAGTGACTCTAAGTTGGAACCATTGTTTCATACCTGAGTTATTAAGATCTAGATTAGCATTCGGGGACCCTTCGTAAGTATTCTTTCGTTCTTTTCCTTATTTTACTGCTTTTCGAGTCAGAAAGTCAAACTTTGTTTGACTTTCAACGTTGACCAGTAATGGTCAATGCGAAGTTCGTTTGAACTTCGCAACGTGAGTGTAATCACGTTGGTCATAGTCCCTTGGGACTATGCCCACTGATTTCCACGTTGTCTAGGGTCGTAGGGTAGGCGATCTAATAAATCGCCTATACCTTCGAACCCGACCCAGTTTGGTCGATCATTAGGATCCGACCAAACACATTAGGTGACCATAGTAGGTAGGGAATAACCTTCTGAGGTTATACCCTATGGTCACATCGTTTGAGTAGTTGTATGATAGGTAGTTTATATGCCTTAGGTAAATTACCAGAATACCCTTTTCATGTATAATTGGTAATTAAGCATATGTAACCTAAACCTTTGTCACATAACTGATTATGTAACATGTATAGGCATATAACACTTGTTATAGGGCTAGTTAGGCGGTCCGAACGCGTTTCACGCGCACGACGCGTTAAAGTAGCATAAGCTACCTAAACGGGTCGTAATGGGTCGAAAGCACTTAGGTTAAGTTTCATTTAGTATGTAGGCTTTGTTAAATGTAGGCTTTGTTAAACCATATCATATGAGTTCCTACACTCATTTGGTTTACAAACCCTAATGCTACCCAATCTTCCGATTTAGGTCCGGTTAATTAACATAGTTACCTATATTAGGTGTCGTTTGATTTCCGTGATCTCTAGCTTTGTTTGCTTTGTTTTCCAAACTGTTTTGGGGTGGAACACATGTGCCTACTTGTTACTTTCATGCTTTCCATGTTTTCACATCATATATCTGCTATGTTTGTTAGTACATTATAGTACATGATTTCATTGTTTTTATGCTAGGTGTGCTCATAGTGTGCATTACTTAGTACATTGTTTTACATCACATCACATCACATGCTATGTATGTTCATTTGTTGCATACTTAGTACAGATTCATTTCATCACATGCTTACATTTTGGTATGACATTTGGTTCGTTTAAATGGGACAATACATTCATTAACATTAGCTACGCCATTCGTTAGTAGGTAGTGGTACCATAGGAATTGACAACTCCCGTTCCGGACATCCCTGGGAAAGGGGACAGAAAGGAATGACCGAATTCGATGATATTTACACAGATAGACCTTTAATTTGTTTAAGGGTTTATCACCACAGTCGCAAGGCTTGGATGTATGCATTATAACAACACCGCATAAATGTTCATATTCAGTATAGCATGCATTTACACAAGACATAATATTGATTTAAACACAGTTTTACTTCAATACTTTGCTTTTGTGCATATGGTTTAGTTGAGACATTTCACTAGCCATACATGACATTTTGACATAGACATTTGACATAGACATTTCGACATAGACATTTTAACATGATTTACATTGATCATGCATTTACACATTACATGATTTACATTGATCATGCATTTACACATTACATGATTTACATTGATCATGCATTTACACATTACATGATTTACATTGATCATGCATTTACACATTACATGATTTACATTGATCATGCATTTACACAAAACATAACGTTGATTTAAACTAAGTTTTACTTCAATACTTTGTTTTTGTGCATTTCACCTATGGTTTAGTTGATGCGTTTTCACTAGCCATACATATCATTTAGGTTACACATTACATGATTTACATTGATCATGCATTTTGACATATTATTCAATACATTTGACAAATTCATTTATACATGGACAATCTACATTGTTGGTTTGGTTTGATTAAGTGATTAAGTAACGATGCGTGTGTAATATGATACAAGCATGGTGGATACGCCGCTGGTACTTCCTATATATAAGTGTTTGTATGGTATTACATATCGTAGCGTTATTTGAATCATTTCAATTTGAGATATATAACATTTTATACAAATAACATACTTTTCACAAGACATTGTTTTACAAACAACTTATCTTATACAAACTCATTTTACATGGTTATTCATTTAACCTGACATTTATTTATACATATCATCTGATCTTATCGTTTTTCAAATGATTTACAAAACAAAGCAAATAACAAGGTTCATGACTAAACATTTTCTCAAACATAAGTCATGAAACCTATTTTCACAAAACCTATGTATCTCACCGGCATTTTTATGCTGACGTACCATATTTTCACATGTGTTTTTCAGGAGCTGTTGCATAAGATGATCAAGATACACTTAGGCGGACATGGGCCTTAGTGACAATAAAAGATGCAGACTAGTTAATTATGTTGTATTTCCATGTTTGTTTAGACATTGTAACACTTCTAATGAATAAAACGAAACTTCAATTGCCATGGATTTGAAACACTAATTCTGTTACAACACTCCCCGACGTTTCCGCCACGTTTGGTATGTTCTATGTGGTCGGGGTGTGACAATCTTTGCCAATTTTTGAGAATTAGCCCTCAATCTGTCATTCGATCTCCTTGGGCAATCTCTGGCAATGTGACCTCTGATGTTGCAGTTAAAGCATCTTCTCGTCTCATAATTCCAACTTTGGCAGTTAACAGCAATGTGTCCTTGATAACCGCATCGGTAACAAACTCTGTTATCATACCATGTACCACCTTCACACCAAACGCTCAGATCATAGCATTTTCTGGCTTTGTAGTAGTCATCATTCCTCTTGTAAGCTGGATTTGACTTTTGAGTACTATGGTCCGACCTGCACCACTTATTGCCAACAATTTTTGAATTTTGATTTTTCAATTTTTGTAATTTTTCATTACGATTGGATGATTGATTTGATGAGCTTTTATTCTATTTTTGAACATTTTTTACATTTTTAATTTTTTGTTTCTGTTCCACTATCTTCTTCAAAGGTTTTTGCTTAGAGCATTCTCCCTTTTCAGTTGATTGTAGAACAATTTTCTGAAATTTTTCTTTTAACTTCAAAAACAAATTTTGTTTTTCAAATTTTTCATTTTCATCATCAGATCTCTCATCACAATCTTCAACTTTGACATTGTCAAAGTTTGTGACATTGTCACTTATTGGAACTAAATTGATCGGTTTTGGACAGGGAAAATTCAAACTATCTGATGAAGTCACTAAACCTTTCAATTTCTTTTCAAGTTCATCAATCTTGTTTCTTGAATTCTCAGTTTCGTTTTCAAGCTGAGATATTCTTTCAAGATGAAACTTGATTGATTTTTCATTTTCATTCTTCATGTTTTCAAGAACAGACTTTTCATTTTCCAAAATTTTTAGCTGTTCTTGAAATTTTGTTTCATTTGCTTTCAGATTCTTGTTCTCAAGCTTTATCCAGAAATCTTCCTCTTCTGAAGATTTCTTTTTGCTTTCATCCTTTTCTTCTAACTCTTTGATTTTCTTTCGAGCACATTCACCTTCCTTTTCAAGTCTAATAATTTTCTGAAGATGGGAATTTATCATTTTTTGCTTTTCGATGTTGTTTTGACTAAAAACATTTCTCCCATCTTCATGAATTTTTATTTGATTTTGAAATTCTTTTTCCATTTTTAATTTCTCTAATTCAAAAACTTTTAGTTTATCTTCAAAAATTTTTGCATTTTCTTTCAACTTCTGGTTTTCCAATGTCAAACTGTTCAAGTTACTTAACAGTTTGTCATTTTCAGATTTCAGCTTTACACAATTTCCCTACAAATCCAGAATCTGTTTATCATCAGCTTGCTTCTTATCATTCAGCTTTTTGACTTCCAAAGTCAAACTTTCCGCATCTTTCACAAGTTTGTCATTTTCCGTCTTAAAGCTATCACATGTAAAACACACTGATGCAGAACTTAAAAGTTCATTCTTCACAGATTCTTCATTCTTTGACACTTCTTCTTCCTTTGCCCTGAATGTACCTGCACAAAAGATTTTAACGAAATCAAGAGGATTTGCATACTCATCAATATAACAACCTCTCTTGATATCGTATTTCATCACATATTTTGTCCTAACACATTCAACAATCCTTTTGTTCATCTCATCAATCACATCTAAGCCCATATCCATCAAATGATTTTCTAAGACCTTTATCATTTCTTTCCTTTTCTTTCCATTTTCAAATTCATGAGTTTTAAGTATGCTGATGAATCTTTTTAGATGTAATTTTGAAAAATTTAAATCCTTTCTTAAATTTTTCAAAAATTCACTCCATTTAATAGGTAATGCATCTGCAAACTTTTCTATTTTTTCAGCATCTGATGGAAATATCTCATGATTTTTTAAGTAACCAAGTAAGACTCCATATCGGTTCTCTAAATCTTCCAATGTTTCATTTTTCAAACATACAAAATATTTAAACCTTTTGACCCAAACATCCTTTTTCACATTTCTATAACTCTCATCTATAAATCCTCGATTCCAATTATTAAAATTTTCAAAATAATAGTTTTCTTGTTCATCAAACATCATTGCCATTCTGAGTGTTAAACATGATGAGTATAATTTGAGGGGGAGTTTGTCTTTAAAACTGTTTTTTTTAATCATATCTTCAAGTGGTTCATCAGATTGAAAAATCATTTTGTTTGAGTTTTGAAGGTGAGTCTGAGTTAGTGCAAGGTTATATGTTTGAAATATATATGTGAGAGAAATTTACTTTGAGGTAGAGACTTTGCAGGATAAGATGAACCAGGTTATTCGTTCCTGAGATCTGAGCTAGATGAGAGCCAGGTTCCAATACCCGAGGACTCTGCTTAGAGGTAGTCAGGCAATGATCTTGGAACATGAAGAGTCAAGCTGGTTGATCTTGAGAAGCTGTGAGATAGAAAGCCAGACAACGATCCTAAAACTGATGATTCTGATGAACTGAAGAAATGCCAGTATGTCGCAAGGGGGAGTCTGAAGCCCTGCAATAAGAGATTGAGAGAAAGAAGCCCAAAGACAGATCAAGACTGAAGATGCGAAGACTCAACACTTAAGACTCGTCAACATCTGAAGGGGAGTCTGTTGGTGCACTACATCTGTCGACTTCGTCTTGTATCGAGTCTTAACCTTAGAATGTTAGATTAGGGCATGTTTTACAATAAAGTAGGAAGAATATTGTGTTTAGTAAAGAGGTTTCGCTCATAGGGCCCTTAGGAGGTAGTTTCGCTTATTTGAACATGACAGGTTTCGCTTATATGGACATCATGTCCATATGAGCGAAATCCCCTGCCCTATATATATGTTGTATGAGCGAAACCAGAAAAAACGTGTTCTTGTTATCCATACCGAGGTGCTCCCGGTGTGAGATTTGATTGTAAACGCTGTAATATCAATAAAAAGTGTGTTTAAAGTGAAGATCTAGGTGTTTCTACGTTGGTTACTTGTTTTCCGCACCTGTAACTGATCGAGACTCCTCTGATAGACTCGTTCGGGTCAGATCACGATCCTACACTCTGGCACAGGTGCAATCTCATTATCTGTGGCGATGGTCGTAGGGTTGTAAATGTCTGATAACTCGCTTTCTAAAGAAGGTGACATGTGTGCCGGTATATAATAATCATAGCATGTATATCCATAGTAATTACTAACACTTAGTGTATTGCAAGCAAAGACAATTCATCATGCAATCATGTATTCACATTATTCTTCATGAAACTTCCTATCCTTCCTAGTCTCCCAGACTAACCCACCTAGTCTCCCAGACTAAACCAACCCATCTCCCAGACTAAACACCCAGTCTCCCAGACTAAACTACCTAGCCTCCCAGATTAAACACCCAGTCTCTCAGACTGAAACACCCAGTCTCCCAGACTAAACACCCAGTCTCTGAGACTGAACTCCCTAGTTTCTCAAACTGTCCCAACTAGTCTCTCAAACTAACTACCCAGCCTCTCAGACTGAACTCCCTAGTCTCTTAGACTAAACTCCCAGTTTCCAAAACTGAATTACCCAGTCTCTTAGACTGACCTTCCCAGTCTCTCAGACTGCCCCCGCTAGTCTCTCAGACTAACTCCCCAGTCTATCAGACTGAATTATAAACATTAACTTTGAAATGTGTTTCGTGTCTTTTATTTGTAAAAATGTTTGTCTTCCTGGATCTGGGCGTTGTATGCAATGAAAAACGTGTTTGTGAAAACATTTTTGTGAGAGCCCTAATGATTGTAGTCTAGACTTGAAAAAGAATACTAGTTCACTACAATCGAAGCTCTGATACCAAGCTGTCACACCCTCACTTTTGCGGAAGCGTGACTATGGTGTGACCTTCTTAATACCATTGCATTCAATCATAACAACAACTATATGATAAAACCATAGATTTGTCATCCATTAAATGAGTTTAAAACAAACAACATTGATGAAAACGTAGGCTTCAATTTCAAGTTTTACATACCATACAAATTTTTTATGAGTTCACTAAGGACTCGGCAAAAGATATTAAATGTAACTAAGGTTTGGATGACGTGCCTCATCCAGGAATAAGACACACTAACCAAACCCAAAGACCATGGATGACATCTTTATTCCTATCGCAGCATAAAACTTCCAACGCCCGCCAGATCCACTTACTAATTCCCTGAAATACATGTAGTTTGAAAACATCAACAAAAGTTGAGCGAGTTCATGTGTTTAGTATGTGTGCACGAATCATCCTTGAAAACCTTTGTATGTATGTATGTACTTGTAAACTGGTATGAAGCTACAAGGAAAAACAGATCAATTAATGTGTAGCTAATACATTAATAAAAGTGACATGGCATATGAAGCACTCAATCCTGTATGCGTATTTTGTACCGGCCCCTCCAGTGGAACGACATAGTCACCACATGCGGCCAACTTGCAGGCCTATGGGTGGGACTCGCAAAACCCAATAGATCTATCACTCATGCCCCTCGGTCCTACAACGAGGATTAATGGTCTCAAGTATTCGCCTACCCATTCACGTGATCTAGAAGTACCTTTCCTTAGCTAATCATACCATTGTAATTGTTTGTAAGCAGTATGTAACATGTATTTCACCCCTGAAGTATAAAACTGAAAACAATTAAAAGAAAAGGGGGACATGAACTCACAGTTTTGCGTTCCTTGTATCCGATGTAACTCAAAGCTTCTTCTAGAACAAACGACTACCTACATGCATACTACGGTCCGTTAGATGAGCGGGTCGTGCCTTGTCTTAGTATTGATTAGTGCTTTTGAGTTATGTTTTAAAGTGTCCTCGCTATTATTCCCAGTATATAATTATTTGTTAAAATAATTAATATTTTAACTTAATACTTCTCAAGTATTTAAACATGTATATCCTTCCCAAGGATGGCTATATTTGCATTCTTGTATTTGTATAACTTGCCATGTATTGGCGTCGTATTCCGGCGTGTATTGTCTTTTATAAGTATCCAATATATATTTCTAAAATATATATTTTAAGAAGTATTCCTTAGAAAAATTATTCCTAATTTTTCTTTTGGAAAAAATATTTGTAGTTCCAAAAATAATGTATTACGAGTTTATCTGAGAAAATATATATTTTTCCCAAAAATCATATATCTTGTAGGATCGATTTTTTACCCGAACGAGTCATTCAGAAGAGATTTTATCAGTTTCAGATGCGGAAACTAAGAAACTGATGTCGAAACAGCTTGAATATCACTTTAATCTTCTTGTGTATTGATTTAACAACGATTACATTCACAAAATATACCGGCAGCACTTCGGTACAAGTTACAAGTCTCCTTCATGTCCTCTTCAAATGAATACATGACATGCCTATTTATAGTTCTAGCTAGTTCGCTTGAAACAACATATACACGTTCAAGCGGTCATGTTCAAGCGAACATACATATTCAAGCGGCCTACAAGTCAAGCAAACATAACAACTCTTTTCAAGCGACCATTACTGTTTTGTCTTATATGAACATTCAACTTTCGTGAGATGTAGCACAAGATGATGTCATCTTTATGATGTCATAATCAAGAATGATGACATCATCCTTGATTAGATCCGCAACGCAACCCAGACTCGATATAAGACGAAGTCGATAGATGAATGCACCAACAGACTCCCCCTCAGATGTTGACGAGTCTTAAGTGTCGAGTCTTTGCATCTTCAGTCTTTATCAGTCTGAACGCTCTCTGACATATCTCACAGTGTAAGCATCCTCAAATTTTGTCTCCTTCTCCTCTTCAGCATTAACAGACTCCTCACGAACAATCTCTACTTGGATGTCTTCAGACTCCCCCTTTCGATATGCTGGGATCGCAGTCTGGCATGTTGAAATCACAAAGTCCTCAGGTATCGGAACCTGGCTTTCTATCATTCAAATAACCTGCACACTCTCTACCTAAAAATAAATTTTCTGATAACCACTTGTAGAGCATATTTTAAAATGATTCAACATTTATAGCCTCTGATGAACCACTTGCAGAAATATCATTTTCATTTCAAAGAACTTCAAACAAATACTTTCCCAAACCTGTTCGTCATGTCTAGCACTCGGAATTTTGAAAATTAGCTCTCCAACACCAGTTGTCGAAAATCTTTTTGGATTTTTCAAAATTTATGCTAAAACACACTAAAAATCTTTTTGGAATTTTTGAATTTAAATGAAAATGCAGTAAAGAAATATTTACAGACAATATTTTTGTGAGTTCGTGCAAGAGGATCACATCAGTTTTTGACAAGTCACAAGTACGGTTGAGCTTAGTTACACATTAAGAATTAAACAATTCACTTAGATTGCCGATATACTGATCCACTTAAATTCTCACACAAATTTCAACTGATTCTGGATATGAGTTAGGTGTATTAAAGACTTAAACTCATTCATGTGTCCCACCTCTTGAATATACTCCCGTATCCAGATCCCAATATTCAGTCTTATAGGTGAGTATACCACAGATGATATCTGTAAGGGGTTAATAACTTATGAAGAATCATGAGAGTTCAGGTCAGAACTACCGTTCAGCAGAGAGATCATGACTCAACTTTTGGGTGTGTCCCCTTTAGAGGATCTTTTGAATTACAACAACAATGACTATCAATTTTATTGTTTCATCAATTTGCTGAGGGCGGCGCTATGTTTCAAGCAAGCGGAAAGTATTATTCGAGGACTAGGTCAGAACTTCCATTCAGCAGAAGTCCCGGAATAATACCCCAGATATCACTGAGCATAAAGACCTAGTATCTCAGAAAAAGGAACCTTTCAAACGAGATTTCAGGGGTTACCTATATATCCAAGTAGTGTTCCCCACGAAATAAGCAAGTTTGAATTTAAGTTTATATCCCGAAAAAGCTTACTAAATGTGTAAAAACCTATCGGCATATCATCAGTGAGACCGTTTAACGCTATTTAAACAATACAATTCTTTAGCATACTGTAACTGTCTACTGATGTACTATCATTTCCTCTTCTTTGACACAAAAACTCATTTTTGATTTTATCATGTTTTTGTCTTTTTCAAATTTTCAAATGTTTTTGGATTTTCAGAAAATTTCTACTCCCCCTAAAATGCAAACACATTTAAAAAATATTTGAAAACAAACTGTACAAACAACTTGACAACCGATATCAAATCGCATCAATTCGCCATCCACTAGACATAGACAATCAGAACTCCCCCTTTCACAAAACTATTTTCTCATTATGATTTCAAAACACTTAAGTTTGTTTTAACCAAAATGATTTGTCCGGAAAATAAGTTTTGTTAATTTTACCACTTGTAGGTTAGGGGTTTGGTTCATCATATTGTCCATTCAATCTCTTGTATCAGGATTACATCAAGTTCAAACTAATGACCTTGAGTAATCACTTTGTCAGAATCAACCTCTTACCACTTGTAAAAATATCCAAATCATATAACCACATGTAGGAATAAAACATCTACACAAACCATTTTACCACTCAAGATGCCGATTCCTGCTTCGCACTTACCAACCTGGAAGCTCCGGCAAGTCACACTTTTCAATGAAAGAAAATATCCACCCAAGCCTGACCAGCCTTGGGTGTTTTCAATTCAGATTCAGTTGGAGTATAAGTTACCTTCTTTGTAGCATAAAACTCCTTTACCCCTTTAACTTTCCCATCGACCATCTTTCTGAAAATTTTCTTTACATTCCCATTAAAAGCTTTCTCAACATCAAAATTATCCTTCTCAAAATAAAACTGATTTGAGATTTCAACCTTTCCAACTTTTCGTTTAAAATTCTCAGTCCTCAATGGTGGAAAGTTCTCATCATCCATTGAAAGAACTGATTTTTCAACACTCTCATAAAATTGTGGCTCCTCTGACTTTGTGGAATCAGATTCATCGCCAGATTTTACCTCTGATTTCTTAACAACCCAAGTTTGGTTGTCAAGATTTCCCCTTTTCTTGTAAAAACTTTTCGAACACTCACCAACTTCATATGTAGAATTTTTAAACAATTTAAATCTTTCAGTTGGTGGTTCAGTTTTATCAACAACTATATCTTTGAGTTTTTCTGAAACTCCCTGTTTTATGTTGGTTGCCTTAGGACAGTTCCAGGCGATGTGACCAACTTCGTGGCATTTATAACAGGTTCTAGTCTCTTTTCTCTGATGAGCTTCAATCTTCTTTTCAGCAAAAAATTCTTGATTTGTTTGTCTCCAAAATGAGCTTTTCTTTTCTTCTTCAGCAGACGGACCTGAAACAAATTTTGTATTTTTAGAAATTTTCTCATTTTTATAATTTTCTGGTGGTATAAAACCTAAACCTTTCCTTTTGAAATTACCGTTACGGTTTGGTTTCTTTTGACAACCAGAACCGGAACTATAATTCTTTTTCTGGTTTAAACGTTGTTGAACTCTTGAAGTGTATTTTTTATGTTTTCCAATAAGATTTAAATCTTTTATTTCAGAATTATTGATTTCTGTCATTTTGAAAACCTTTTTAATCATGTCAAAACGAACACTTCTTATTGGAAACTCTGTATCAAAATATAATTTGTCAGAATCACTCAAAGTATAAGCAACTTCAAATGTTTCGTTCTTCAAATTAGATTTTGACAATAAAAAATCTTTACTATAAACCCGTTTTCCCAACGATTTTGAACTCTTTTCGGACGAACTCGAACTTCTGACAGACTGACACGAACTTTCAGACTCGGACTTTGATTCTGACTCCTCATCCTTATCCAACACCTGATCGACCATTCTTTTAATTAATTCAGACTCATGATCTGTGTCGGACGCTGTAAATGTGACGTCAATGTTGTTTGGTAATACATCGGTTAACTCGGACTCTAACTTTAGATTAACTGCCTTTTGGACTTGTTCCTCATTCGGTTTTCTAGGCGAATATCCTTCCCAAATTGGAGGCGAACACTTATTATAACAGACACTCTGTTTCTTAACAGTATCCGTTTTCTTCTTTGGTTGTTCGTCTTTAAACGCCTCAAAACCTTCATCCGTTGGATAAATTCTATCAATTATGTAATCACAACTTGTATAACTTCGCAACAATCTGCTGATTCTTTCATTCTCAGCTTTCTCAGTTTCCAACTCTTTCTTCCATTTTGCACATTCTTCAATGTAAAAATTTATCTCTTTCTGCTTTGACATCATGGTAGCATTCAACATCTTCAAAGCTTTCTCTCTTTCAGAGTTAGTCTTTTCCAGACTATTCACAGTTCTGTTCAATACATCATATGACTCTTTCAAATTTTTCACATCAATCAACAACTTTTCTTTCATCTTCTCTGATTCACTAAACCTCTCATCTTTTTCCTCACATTGTTTGCAAGATACTGAACATGTAAGACATGGTTTTGTGACTTCAACAATCTTTTCGATCTCTATGATTTTTTCAACTTCAACAACTTTCTCAACTTCAGTCACCTTTTCTGCTTCAATAATCTTCTCATCAACACTTTCAGTCTTCATTTGATTTTGTTCTTTTGCTGCACGTCTCTCCTTCAGCTTCTCCAAGCGATCTGCAAAATAAAAATGAAAACTTTCATAAGATAGATGAGCTTTTGCAACATTAATATGTTTTTCTTCTTCATCATCACTACTATTATCAGTTGGTGATTGGTCAAACTCTACTGATTTGTCAGAACTATCATCCGAAGAACCAGAATCAGATGGTGTTTGATCAAAAACTAATGCTCTTTCAGAACTTTCATCTGAAGAAAAAGAATCAGTTGACGTTTGATCAACAACAATTGCTTCTTCTGAACTTTCAAAGGATGAAACGGATTTTTCTTCTTGATTCTTCTAAAATTTCCAAGAAAATATATTTTTACTTCCCAAAATAATATATTTTCTCCTTGTCGAAAATATGACATAACTTGGTAATATTTACAAAAATCATATTTTCATTTCTTGTGTCCAAAATATTATTCAACCAAAATATACTTATAAATGTATTTTCTGGAATATTTTGTAAGTTACATTCTTTTGTTCGGTTCACAAAATTATGTGTGTAACTTATATGTTCGTTCCTTGAGATATTTGGTAATATTTTGGATTGTAATTTCTTGGTATTTTGTTAAGTTATATTACTTTAACCCTAAAATAATATAGCTATTACACCAAGTATTCAAGAATTCACACACATGTCTTCTCGATATATATATATATATATGTGTGTGTGTGTGTGTGTGTGTGTGTATCCATTTTTATTTGTAAAAACCAACCTCCAATACTTGTATTTTTGTAACAAAAACTATGGCAAAGTTTATACTGAAAACCATAGTTAAAATACACTTGTAAATATTTGTTAAAAAATACTTTTCTAAGTGTTTATATTTTTAGAAAATTTTGCCATAGTTTCCCCTAAAAATGGAGGTGTCCATGCTATCAAAGCATATCATTTTCTTTTTAAAATCATCACAAACAATCAACAACTTAACCAACACTTACCAAGTGCAATTTATATAACAATCATGAACTTGAATTTTCATAAAATCTTGTAGTAACTTGGTAAAGCGTTTAGCAGGTTTAGTTACCCTTTAAAATGTATTTACTTCTTTAAAAACTTCATTTTTAAAGAAGTTGGGTGTTTACAACTTCTAAACATATTTCCCAAAAATGCTTCTTTATGTAATCTTCTTGTTACACAAGTGTTTCTACACTTGTTTAACCATTAAAAATGGTATTTGTTTATGTAAGAACCAAGATCTACTAAAACTCATTTTTCAAGCTTGGTTCTTTTGGAAAACCACTCATAAATTTTTAGATCTATATGATTATTAACCCACTTTGATTATTATTTTTCAAGAAAACAATATATCTTTTCAAGTTCATGTCTTTCTTGAGGATGATTTATAAATCTCTAACATTTTCATCCTCTCATCTAGCTAGATTATGTTTTTAATCATGATCTAGCAAGATCATATAATGATCTACATCATTTACACAAACAATCATTCATCAAATATTACAACGACACTAAACAACATGATTCCTTTAAGTTTTCTTATAATTTCAAGCTTATGCTCATGTTTAAACTTCTTGTTTCTTAGTGTTCTTTATGATAATCATCTTGTAACATCTTTTAACCACTTAATATGGATGCAAAATGAAGAGTAGAAGATCTTACTACTAGCTCAAGGCTAGGGATGATCAAGTGTATATATGATGTGGATAAAAGCAAACGGTGAAGGTCCTTCAACTCCCGAAAGCTCCAAGCTTCCTAACTTAGCTCCTTACACCTCTAGATCACGTTGGAATACATGGAAGAAGGTTCAAAATGATGGTAGGGTGGTGATGGCTCTTGGCCGTGAGCATGGAGGGAGAGAGAGGAGAAGAAGAAATTGGTGAATGGTGAAGGATAATGAGAGTTTGATCATCTTATAACGAAGTTTAGGGTTAGTCCAATGGGTAATGTGTTCAAGGAGTACAAGGCAATATCTTTTAAGCAAATTAAATACAATCTAGCAAAATCATATAAAATCCCACGAGTAGGCCATGTGGGCCGTGAGCAAGGTGGGGGGGTCTAGTATAGGTTAAACTAATTAGTTAGATGTTTAGTTTAATTTCAAGCGTTAGTTACATATCTTGGTTATTAGATATTTTTAGTAGGTGTTATGATGTTCGGGGATCATAACTAGCTCAGAAACATTAAAACAATGCTTCTAGTATAATTTTTGTGTTTCGGGTAGTGTCCGGTTGTCCGGTTAGATACTGGTTCGTTAAAGTGCTAAACTATACCATTTAGTGTTCGTTATGTACCCTTTTGTGATACTTTTAATCCCCGACACTTAGGAAAGCATTTAAGACCATTTAGTCATGTTTCTGCATAATATTAATGCATTTAAATGCTTATTTGCTGAATTTTCTGCAGAATTCTGCACTTTAGGTAAGTTTTACTTTCCGGCACTTAAACTATTTCCTAGAAAAGCAGTTTTGTGGTCCTTACTTCCCTACACACCATACTAATGTAGTACTTGGTTTCTGGCCCATACTGGGTCTCAAAACACTGTCTGTCTATGTACGGGATGTCACACCCCCAAAATCCACACGCGGAGTATCACCGCTTGGAGGCGTGACTGACCAGGATCAAACCACTAATCATATTGAACAAGTAAATAATTAAGTGTAAAAGTCCAACCAACACGATTAGTGTCCAAAGCAAACATAGTTAAGTTATGAGCGGAAGCATAATGTTTTAAAACCAAATCATAAGTTTAGATACTCAAAGGTTTAACATGGCACACAGCTGTCCATGTCCCACAACGACTCTTCCTTGTGCAAGCTCCAGCTAAGTACCTATAGACCTGCAAAGCATGTAGTAACGAGTCAACAACAAGTTGAGTGAGTTCACGTTTGGTTGTCCAGTTTATAGTTGTTCCGAAAACACAGTTTGCTCTTTACCAGCTATCCAGCCGTGGGGGTTACCCCATAGTTCGAAAAACGTTTATTAGTTACCCGTTCTTACGTTGGCTATTCCAGCCCGGCTCTATGGCCGTGGGGGCTACCCCATGTTTAATTCACCAGACTCGTTACATATCGACTACTAACGTTCGTCATGTTTAAGTGCCCTAACGTCTGTGTCTATCATCACTGACGTGCCATAGTCCATTAGTCCACGCCCGTCCTCTGCGGCACGGTGTGAGGTTTGTTAAACCTAATAGCGCTATTTAACTAATGACCCGTTCGCCATTGGCCTCGGCGATTAAGTCGATATAAAAATGGAGGGACTTCGTTGATAGAGTTCTAGTCTAGTATAGTTTAATACGTCTCAACCGGACGAGGAATCTATGTTCCTGGTTACGTCTCAACAGGACGAGGAATCCCTATTCCTTAACCCATTCCCAACCCCTGGGAATCCCATGCTTTGTAACGGAGTGTGAACTCACCTTGGTTTGCTCGGCAGATAACACAGAAAGGTCAAGTCTAGCAGCTAGTGGTCAACCACGTCCTAACATGGTCATTATACAAGTCAGGTTTTGGTTTCAAGTATCGTACATATTTATACACATAAACTAACAGTTACGAACACGTATCGATCATGGCAACCACATAAACACTTAAACAGTCAATTCCATAAAACGCCCAACTATTAAGAAATCATTCATCTTGTGCGGTTTAGTAACTTCTTGTGCGACTCACTAACATAACCCACTAAATACCCCGGCCCAACATGTGAATAAGCCCAAAGCTTGTGCGACCCAAAACAGCTTGTTTTAATCTTGTGCGATCCAGCCAAGCTTGTACGACTGGACAATCTTGTGCGATCAGAAAGCTTATTTGATAAGATTTGATCTTGTGCGATTTGTTTTATTCTCCGTCAATCATGCCAATTGGTTATATTGTTCCCTTTTATTTTGTCAGTTAACAAATTCACAGTTTCATCAATATTCGATCAAACAACATTTTCCAACCAATCATTCTATAATTCATTCCACCCATTACTAACTTAAACAGTATATAAATAATCTGTTAGAATTGTTCGGTCCAATTAAAAAGGCCTAAATCATGTATATCATGTTCATAACAGTGACCCAAAATTCATTTACATCGTGATATCAAATAACAATCAGATCATACATTCATCAATACATCACTAACAATACTATAATAATGTTTCCTCTATTTGATTTAATCATTGCTCCACACATGACTTCTGACAATTGCATGCAACTATGAAAACAATGGCTGAATATCATAATGAATCCTTAATATACTATCAATCAAAGTCACATGCTCATCATCATACATACACACTATTCGAACAAAACAACAATCATTCACATCGGATCATCATCATCATCATTAAATTAATCAACCATGGCCAACAATCTATAACACCTCAAGCTAGTATTGGACCGATTTTTATTTAATATATATGCAGTGGACAATATTGACTATTATCATACTATCATCACATGCCATACAACACTATAGCCGACAACTATGTTTATCACATCAAGGGTTAGTGGACCAAACAATGACATGTAATATCTATTAAAATAAGATCGATCATCATCACATCAGCCACATTCCCTAGGTCAAAACGTGTGTACCGAATCATGTTTCTGACAACACAATATCATATGATTAATAATCCGAAGTATACACATATCAGCCGATTTTTAACAAGCATTCGGTTCTAGATCATAATCATACAAATCAACTTGTTTAAACATCAATACATAATACCATTGTTCATCATACATACATCCACAATCACTTAATCCACATCATGAAATCATAACGATCGAGTAACTGAACATAATCATAAACACTAACCAATTTAAGAAGAGGGTAGGGGATTGATCCGAACACAAAAATCTTCGGTGAAGGAGATGCTTGGCTGCCTTTCAAGTTCGTGAGGGAGAGAGAGAAAAGAACTAGGGTTTGTGTATTATGAGAGTTGCAACAAATGATAAGTTTACCCTAACTCCTTTGTGTTATGCGATATGGGGGGAAGTGGGCCGAACCCTCAATGGACGCCCATGATCCGGATACAAGTGGTGGCCCAAATGGGCTTGTACGATCGGGTGAGTGTTGTGCGTTTGGGTCGTTCATATACGCACATACATACAACACAACATATAACACATAAAATTCAATAAAATATCATTCCATTAAATCATCTAACTCACATAATCACATAATGTTTACGTTGCATCAAGTACAAAGATCGGTTTGGAAATACGAGTTGTCACACGGGACCTCGTCAACATTTTTCTGAGTTATCCGTTAACTGTGCTAGCTGAGCTTTGTGCATCATTTACGCCAATAAGTTTGCATGCAGTCAATGATGTGTTATTTTCAATATGTGATGCACATAAATCAGCACAGTCGTTAAGCACTAATCATCATTTAATAATTGTACGGATGCATGCAAATTTGGCAGTTGTCACATGTTGTAAGAGAACTCGATCAATGGAAGATGAGAATCCCAATTACCACCAAAGTCTATCACGCATGCTCTAAGCATATCCTCCAAAGTTTGAATCATCCTCTTAGATTATCCATCTGTTTGGGGATGATAAGCAGTGCTTAGATTTAGTTGGGTTCCCAAGGCAGATTGCATGGTCTTCCAAAAATGAGATGAAAACCGAGCATCACGATCAGAAATGATATCCAAAGGAACACTATGTCGTGATACAATCTCATCAACATAAATCTTTGGAAGTTTATCAGTAGATAGATCCTCGTGAATCAGAATAAAATGAGCTGACTTCGTTAATCGATCGATAACAACCCAAACAGCATCATGACCTTTAGACGTACGCGGTAACTTAGTGATAAGATCCATAGCAATGTTCTCCCACTTCCAAACCGGTATCTCTGGTTGTACAAGCAAACCAGATGGTCGTTGATGTTCAGCCTTGACTTTGAGACAAGTTAGGCATTTTGATACATACAAAGCAACATCCTTTTTCATACCAGGCCACCAGTACTGAGTACGGAGATCCTTGTACATTTTATCAGCACCAGGATGGATAGAATATCGAGACTTGTGAGATTCATCCATCACTAAAGTACGAAGATCATCTTGGTTCGGAATCCATAAACGATCCTTGAAATAAAGCAAACCATCGTCTTTCTTCTCAAGTTTGAGCTCAAGTTGAAGCGGTAGCTCATATTTCAATAAGCCTTTGATCACACAAGATCATTGAGCTTGAAGAAAACGAGATTGAATATCAAATAGAGTTTGAACAGAATGAAGCTTGACTCGCTCCTTTCGACTAAGTGCATCGTCTACAACATTCGCCTTACCAGGATGGTAGTGAATCTCGCAATCGTAATCGTTCAAGAGCTCAATCCATCGTCGTTGCCTCACGTTCAGCTCCTTCTAATTAAGAGTATGCTGGAGACTTTTGTGGTCTGTGAAAACCACACACTTCGTGCCATAAAGATAGTGTCTCCAGATTTTGAGTGCGAAAACCACAGCTCCTAAATCAAGATCATGAGTCGTATAGTTCTTCTCGTGAACTTTCAATTGTCTAGACGCATAAGCTATGACTTTACCACGTTGCATAAGAATGCAACCAAGTCCTAGATTCGACGTGTCACAACAGACAACGAAATCATCGTTTCCCTCGGGCAGAGATAAAACAGGAGCATCACATAACTTCTGCTTTAATGTTTGGAACACTTCTTCTTGTTTGGGTCCCCACTCAAAAGGCTTATTCTTCTGGGTCAAAGTAGTGAGTGGAACCGCGATCTTCGAGAAGTTTGAAATAAAACGACGATAATACCCAGCAAGACCAAGGAAAGATCGAACTTATGTGGGTGTCGTCGGTGTATTCCAATCCTTAATTGCAACAATCTTGGATGGATCTACATGGATACCTTGCTTGTTGACTATGTGACCCAAAAATTGAACTTCTTTAAGCCAAAATTCAAACTTGGCGAATTTAGCAAAAAGTTGTTCCTTCTTCAGGAGTTCCAGAGTCAAACGAAGGTGTTGCTTGGGATCAGTTCGAGACTTCGAATAAATGAGAATATCGTCGATGAACACAATGATGAACTTGTCTAAATAAGGTTTACAAACCCTATTCATTAAGTCCATGAAGATAGCTGGGGCATTCGTCAAACCAAAAGGCATGACAGTGAACTCGTAATGCCCATATCTTGTGCGAAAAGCAGTTTTGCGAATGTCTTCTTCGAATACATGAAGTTGATGATACCCAGAATGTAGATCGATCTTGGAAAAACAGGTAGCACCTTGCAGCTGGTCAAAGAGATCATCGATTCGAGGTAGGGGATATCGATTCTTGATGGTAAGCTTATTAAGCTCACGATAATCGATACACATTCAAAAAGATCCATCTTTCTTTTTCACAAAGAGGACAGGAGCACCCCAGGGCAAAAAACTCGGTCGGATGAATCCTTTATCAGATAACTCTTGAAGCTGTTTCGATAACTCTTGCATCTCGGACGGTGCAAGACGATAAGGTGCTTTCGCAATCGGGTTGGCTTTGGGAACAATATCGATATAAAACTCGACTTGACGAACTAGAGGCAAACCAGGCAGTTCATCAGGAAACACCTCTGGATAATCTCGGACAATCGGAACATCTTGAATACACTTGCTCTTGCCTTTCTCCTCGGTGACATGTGCCAGAAAAGCAACATATCCTTTTCGTAATTAACTTTGGGCTTTCATACACGACATAGGCTTCAAACCACCTGATGGTTTCTCGCCACGAACCTCTAGGACTTCACCAGACGATAAAGGAATACGAATAATCTTATCGAAACAAACCACCTCAGCATGAAGTTTAGCTAACCAATCCATCACAACAATAATATCGAAGCTCCCAAGTTGCATCGGTACGAGGTCAATAGGAAAAAGATGGTTATCAAGGTTTAACTGACAATCACAAATAACATAATCGAGTACGAGAGGTTTACCAGTAGCAACTTCGACAGATAAGGGTTTCCTCAGTTTAGTTCTAGGCATCGCAAGTAAAGGCTTAAAAGATAACGAAACAAAACTCCTATAGGCACCAGAATAAAAAAGAATAGATGCAGGTCGATGGTTAACAAGAAACGTACCATTGACAACCTCGTTGTCAGCTCTCGCCTCGTTTGCATTCAGATTGTACGCCCTTCCATGAGCGGGATTCGCATTGGCATTTGCAACGGCATTCTGATTCACTAACCTCGGGCAGTTGTTGCGGAAATGACCAAACTCTCCACAATTAAAACATGATCCAGGTGGGAATCTAGCAGCATTCCCTTGAACTTGTGCTGGAACCTGAGCAACCTGATCCTAACCCAGACGAAAAATGTTGGCCAGATGCCCAAGTTTACCACACGTAGTGCATTGCTTGCAAGCTTGTTGTGCAACATGATGACCGTTGCAGCGAGCACAATGAGGTGCGGTACCAGCATACACTTTCTTCGCAGGAGGTTGAGCCGGTGGGTTCTGAGCAGTGACGGCAAAACTCTGGGAAGCCTTGCGCTTCCTTGATTTCCTTGACGACTCACCTTTCATACCCTTACCCTTTTCCTTGTCTTTTGTGGAATCGGCCGACTTCTTCTTGTCACCCTTGCGGGTAAGTTTACCCTTCGTGACTTGAGACTCAGTCAGGGTAGACCATCAATGTACCTTTTGATTGCCTTCTCCAACGGGGTAACCATAGTGGCACACAATAAACTCAGCTCTTCATAACGATCCGTATATGCACGGTGTTCACCCCCATCTTGCTTTAGATCGTCAATCACTCATTCCAACGCTCGAATTTCATGACGGGGACAGAACTCTTTCATCATGAGAGCTCGAAGTTCTTCCCATGTTTGTTCCAATGCCACTTCGGCACCCCTATCACGCATCACTCCGTTCCACCACGTAAGAGCACGCTTCTCGAACACACTTGATGCAAACTCAACCTTGCGCTCATTCGAACACTTCACATGTCTGAATGTGCTCTCGATACTCTCGAACCATTGAAGGAGCGCGATTGCTCCTTGAGACCTAGGAAACTTCAACGGCTTAGCAGAATTGAAATTCTTGAAACTACATTGAACATTATATTTGTTGTATAATTGATGGATCTGGGTCACTACGCCTGGAAGCATAGCAGCCATTTGTTGAGCGATAAGGGTTGTGACTTCTTCATTATTTAGGGGTTGTGCATCATGTCGAGGAGGCATTGTCTAAAAAGAATAAGGAAACATGAGAAACGAGTGAGGTCAACAATTGGAAAAACACAAGAGGTATGGAGACCATCGACAAAACACAAGGAATGCGATCATTCGTTCGTTACCTCGAACAAACAAACGACACGCAGTGACTAATCAAAGTAAATGGGTCAAAATAATGTATCACTGAAGACATGCTCGCCTATAAGTGAACACTCAATAAGAGTGACTGGTCCGATTATGTGGATTTGTATGAACACTCTAGCCTTAGATAGAAAACTCAGGGTACAGGCATTCACTCTTCCAGTTTGCACGTGTTCACATTATTTAGAACCAAACTTTGACGAGATTCTGAAAATTTAGAGGGTTCAAAACCTTATAACAAATCACTTACGAAGAAATGATTAGTTTTTAAAGCGAATTCAAAATTTGTGTTCACGTTGTGGTTATCACCTAAGGATAGGCGACGGTATTGTTTTAAGATCTAAACGCAAATAAACTTGCGTTAGGGTCCTAGAATGTTATAGTCTAAGTCAAAGCATTAATAATAACCTAATTCCCTTTAACCATTGGCTCTGATACCAACTCTTCTGACACACCCCGACCTCGTTAAAACAACGAAACCACGGCGGAAACGTCGGGGAGTTTTGTAACAGAATTATTGTTTCACAACCATGGATACAAAAGTTTCATTTTATTGATAATATTAAACATTAACATTGTCTTAATATAAACGAACAAGTTACATATCAACTATCTGTGACAACTGGCACAAAACCGGTAATTTCCGTACAGTCTAATTATTAATAAATATCTGCAATTATGTGCTTAAATGTCAACATAGTCTGATTTCATGTTATACATGTGAATTCATGCACATTTTATACTTCAAATATTGCTTTATGCATTACTTTAGAGTTGCGTCACAAAGACTAGTAAACTCACCGGTAAGACACATTGTGTCAGCAATTCAGCAGAAAGCAGTCAGACAATAGAATTAGGGCCTAGGAGTAGGTCCAACATCTAAAGTACATTAAAACCCAAGTATGGATAAAAGGGTTAACACATAAACTTTCCGGAAACTAAACTATGCACTAAAAAAGCACTTGAAACGCACTTTAAATGCAGAATTTTGCACAAATCAGCCATAATTAAGCTATAATCAGCTTTTTAACCCCAAAATATCATGCAAAATTTATGTTTTATTGTCAAAAATAACTTACAAAGTGTCGGGAATTGAAACGGTGTCAAAAGGGTACATAAAGGACACTAAACGGTATAATTTAGCACTTTAACGAACCGGTATCTAACCGAACAACCGGACAATAACTGGGACATCAAAATTTGACTAGAAGTAATGTTTTTATGATATTAAACTAGTATTAATGCTATAATACCTTAAAAATCATAAAAACACCTAAACACACTTATACTAACTTAAACCTTCTAGTTTGCACTTTAAACCTCCATCTTCCAAAAATTTACACTTTGCCCCCCCCCCCTCTTTAGCTAGATATAAACAAATCACCTACTCACATTCACTCATCTTCTTCCCTTCTCCCCCTCTAACTCTCGGCCTCACCTCCACCATCATCCCCCATCACTTTTGATCATCATACATCCATTCCAAGGTCATTACAAGGTGTATGGAGACCATCTAAGAAGACTTGAGGTGTCGGAACTTGAAGGACCTCTTCGTGGAGCTTTTAACCACTCACTTTCTTCCTTGTTCATCATATTCATTTTTGTGTGTAACACCCATTCTAATTTAATGTTAATATATCAATAAAATACGTATTTTATATAAAAGTACGACTTAATAAAAACTTTTCCATCAAGAATGTTCACACAAGTTTGAAACATTCATAATACCAGTCTTAAGTGTTTCCATAACTATGTAATTACGATTAAGTATCCTTAGAAAATACGAGTAATTTTAAACTTTTAAAACTTAAAAGTTTTCAACATAATATAAATAAGTTCGTCGTCTAAAAGTTATGACGTAACGCCGTGCGGAAGCTCTAATCTCGTGTGTTCGGTTCTTCGTTGCTGCTTGATCGTCATCCGGGCACTCTTGACATTCACCTAAGATCAAAACCAACTTAAAGTTAGTTTTGATAGTCAAATATTAAGTTTAAACAAGTTACATGGGTTAAAAGAACAAAATTTAACAATTTTCCGGAGTTAGGGGGCGTCGTGTGACGCCTAGCCCCCTTTTTCACAGCCTGATGCTTAAACTGATGCTGCATATTCCCAGCATGACCCAATTTCACGGAAACGAGCATAACTCTCTCGTTTTTAATCCGTTTTACCAGATTCTTTTTCCTACGCGTCCGTAATTTAATTCTTCATCATATGGAGTTAAAATCCAACATCCAACATAATAAATTTTTAGACTTCTAAGTCTTCGACTCGTTACGTTTTTACCGAAATTTTAACCCATTTATGCATTTTATCAAACAAACATATTTGTTTGATCCTTATATCACATACACTTCTTCAAATTAATGTTACCTACCATATTAGGTTCTAATCATAGGTTTATTACCCAATTTAAACCCGTTTTCGCTCGTATGCTTATTTTGACCCGTTAAGGGTATTTAGGCACTTTAAAACTTGAAATCGCATTCATTCATTTCTAGCATCTTTTTCCTACATTTCTTATCAAGTTATCTTCCACCACATCTATATGTGCGTTGGATTTAATGTAGATATCTATCTGTTCCGAGTTTTTACCCCTCGAATTATCATTTTACGGCAAAGACTCATATAAAGTCTTCCGACCCAAGAATTTACATCCTTCACTATCTATACTCATTCTAAGCATTTATTTAATCATAAAACTTGTTTCCGAACCACCTTTATGGGTCGTTCGTTCAAATTAGCTTACAAGGGCAATTTGGTCAATTTTCATCCTTCTTTTACTACAAGGATCTTTAAATACTTGTTTGACTCAAAAACCTACCTTTTAACTATAATTCTTGATTGTAACCCATGTGCTTCTAAAACACCATAAACATAATTCAATTTATTCGGTTTACCTAAAAGATAACCGAATATCTACACTTTAACCTTGTCTAACTCTTATAGAACTCCAAATTCTACATGATGAGTTGTGTCATTATACATACCTGGCTCGGATCAATATATTGACCCGTTTCAATACCTTGCCTTAGTGGCTGCTAAGTGATAGCGCTGTAAACATCCATGTGTTATTTATTCCCTAAAATCATACAACTCGACAACCCATTAGTCGATATTGTCAAAGGGTGATAATTTCACCTTTAGACCCGTTTGGTCTAAATGACCAATTATTAGCGAGATGACATCTATTACAATTTTACCCTTATTGGTTATCGTGATTTACCTTATATGGTAACCTTTAAAAGTACATATTTCATTCGTCATAACATGATCGAATTACCGATTTAACTCATTTTTAACCATCAATACGGTTTCTTATCCTATTTGGTTATCTTGTTCCGTACGACTACACGCCGGAACATCATATCTCGATTAGGCATTTATCTTATTCGTAATTAATACGACA
The DNA here is from genome assembly GCA_030545235.1 of Helianthus tuberosus. Classification (NCBI taxonomy): domain Eukaryota; kingdom Viridiplantae; phylum Streptophyta; class Magnoliopsida; order Asterales; family Asteraceae; genus Helianthus; species Helianthus tuberosus. The sequence continues at coordinate 102,046,955 of CM060438.1, read as the reverse complement.
AAAGAACATTCTAAAATATATGACTAGTGTAAGCTATACTTACCTTACTTCCAGATTATGCTTTTCCGTCATTCTTGCTTCGTTTGACCCGCTTCGTTCCCAAGCTTTCACCTAGCTTGTTAATCGTCAAACTATCATTGTAAATTGTAAGATGGTTAGATTAGTCATAATTATTCACGACTATTCCATCTCACTTATTTCATAAGTCAAAACTACTATTCGACTTCATGATTAGTTAACTTAGCTTATTAAAGTTAACTACTTTCGATCACATGATTTATAACATTAGTTCAAATCAACATGATGATTAGAACTCTTCTTGTTTCATATTTCATATAACTTGCCATATTATTCAAATACACATTTTCACTCTAATTTCAACACTTTAGTTTTCATTTAGGCATTTAACAAACACCTAATGTGCATACATTTTTACACATTTACAACTAGTTCATAATTAGTTATTTTTACCAAGATTAATCATCAAAATTCACCACTATAACTTATGATCAAATACTCAAACTGGCAAATTGTTTAAGTATTTCCTGATTACTTAACATGCATGATGATTCTAAGCATATCTATATCATCTATTTCATCATAACATCAAAACCCACTTATCTAAGTGTGTTAATTCACCAAATCCATCAATCCATAGCATGTTAGGTATGATTTTCACTTAGAGTTTCGTTCCTAAGCAAGTATACATCACTAATCTAGCCATAGCTTCTCTAATCCATGCCTAATTCACGATTAGGATGATTATCAAATTTTTACAACTTCACGAATGTTAGAAATTCAACATACCTCACGATCCCCTTGACTTGGTGATCACGAATTTGTGTTCATGCATTGATTTGGCTCTTGATTTGGGCTTCAATTTGATCAATTTGTTGAAGTTAGGGTTTGAGCTCTCTTGAGCTTTCTCCTGGTCGATCAGAACACGCACACACACACCTAGTGTGTGTGTTGTGTTTAATTTTAATAAATCAAGTTTCAATTCTTCCCTTTTTAGCCCCTCTAGTTTTGTAGCTTTATAAAAAGGGTTGATACCCATGGTTTCTTCATTGTTCTAAGGCACCTACTTAACTAGGATGATATTCCTAGTTACTTGGTGGGTTTGGGGAAGTTTATGACCAAGTTTGTTTTAAGTTCCGTTAACTCGGGCCTTTTATCCATTTTTATTTCCTTAAAAGCTCTTATTCACTTTTTATTTATTATTAGGATTATTTATTTAAATCCTAATATTTGCCGGGTTACTTTTACTACTAACGGTACTTTACCCGTCCATTGTTATTAACGGGGTTTGGTTACCAAACCCGTTTTCGGGGTGTTACAAGTCTACCCCCCTTAAAGAGGTTTCGTCCCCGAAACCTTATTTACGTAGTTCATTGGTTTAATCAAACGATCCTAGTTTTGTTTTTAAGGCACCCGTTTCTTTTGGTCAAAAGTTTTCATTTTTATATTGGCGATTGCGTCTTTTATGTGTAAGGCCTCGTGGGCCGTTACTTTCAGCTTGTATCCATTATCTTTATTGATTATTTATTAGGCGGTTAGACTTGTTAGTCATCGGTTACCTTAAACCCCATCACCCCGGGTTTACCATATTGCCGTCATCGTCCTTATGTGTGTTTATGATTTCATATCTTGCAACTCACGTTATAAGGTGGTTATATTCTATATCAATTTTGTGATCGTGATCACCTCACGTCATGTTTAAGTCTATTTCGATTTTTTTTATCATCGAAATTCTTTCTTTCAAATGTATCGTTTTTCACCTATCGGTGTTAGGACCTATATTCTTTCATGCTTACTATTCAAATTCCTTTCAGAATTTCTATTTGTAAAAACGTTATTTCTTACTAAAACCGAAGTTTTAGTTGTGGGATCTTTTCTTTAACTTTTGTCAATTATCCATACCATGATATTGACAGTCCATAATTTATTCTTTTACAGTCTTAGTTTCATACGGGGATTCTCAACTGATTCCCTCGCTTTATTTAATTAACCCGTAGGTTTTATCACTTAGTTTTATTGGCTATTTTGATTAGACTTTCACCTCTTTAGGGTGAGGTCCTTATAATTTCTTTCAAATCATGACCCGTGTGTCGTTTTAGTCTCGTAGACCATTCCATTGTTTATAACCACAAAGGTTATGTTGATCCCGTAGATCATTCTTAACTCATGTCATTCTTAAAATACATGTTTGGTGTCAAGGAACTATGTTTTTGTTTGGAGAATCATTTCTTTTCGCCTTGGTATTTTCTTTGACCTTGACCGTAGTCTAAGGCTGCATTCGTTCGCTTTCGAATTATCTTTCTGACTTTATGACTTCTAACGTCATTTACACATCGGTTTGTCCTACACTTACCGTTACCCGGTTCTTACCTATACTTCTTTACGACCCATTACCCGGGTTCTTTATCTTAGGGTTTTTAACATTTTTGTTTCGCTAGTTTCATTTTTCCTATATATATTCCATTATGACCCATCACGTAGGTTCATTAATGTTTCGTGCTTCCATTATTCGGTTTGCGCTTACTTGCACTACCAAGTTTTTATACCTTATTTATCTCGGTTGACTTGTTCGTGTGAAATTTCATCACTTGTGAACATCAAACTCCATTCTTTATTCGACCCGTTCAACTTTAAAATAGTTGAGCGTAGTTATTAACATTTCTGTTTGCAAATTCTCATTGTCTTTTAGTCATGACTCATATTCCGAGTGTTTTGACTTTCTATTTCGCGTTCTCGTCTCTTGGTTTACGCATTCTTTCCAAATCCTACCCATTCATCGGGTATCTTTACCGTAATCATTTTCAAGTAACCATTCTTATATGGTTTTAGACGTTATTTTAATTTATTTGGTCATCTTAGCGAGATCCATCGCTTTTATTCAATCAAGTCCTTTATTCTTTATTCAATTCGTTTGACTTGCCCATGTGAATTTCATCACTTGTGACAGTCATACTTTTATCCCTATTTAGCATTCCTATTGGTCGGTCTGTATTTTCTTTTTACTTGATCCTTGTCCCTTCTCTCAGGCTCGTTATTCGTACGTAATACGCTTCTGTCATCCGACTTACGTTTATGTTTACTATCAAACATCTTACTTATTTGATTCATTTGGGTACCATTTAAGTTAGTCCCATTCACCCCACCCTTACTACATCGGACATAAATGTGTCCATCATAAGAAGTTCATGGTACCACGTGTTCACTACTTACTTGGCCAGAGTAAGCGATCAACACCTGGTATACATGACCTTTTTATAATTTTCACATTACACCCCATGTAAGTAATGCCTCTATTTGTTTTTCTTGGAAACAATATCCCAGATAGGTTTTCTATTCAGGTTTTTCCAAGTTTTCAATCTACATATGCAACTTTCAATCTCTACGTATTTGTTGCATATTACTATTTATGCAATAATTTAAAACGTGCACCTGATAATGCTTGGTCTAACAGGCTCCCCTTGCCATTAACTTATTCGCAATCGTTGCGGGATTTAGGTCCTTGGTGAGTGTGCTCTATTTGTCATACTTTGGACCGTTCCTCTGTCAAATCCATGATTTGTTAAACTCTCGCTATCTTCATATGCGAGTGTCCTTCAATCAAAACATATACAACAGTTAGTAATTTCGACATTAAAAGATGCCCGTATTATAATACAAGGCTTTTCTACTATACGCATCAACGCGTGTAATTTCGTTGACTATATCTATTCTATATCGTTTTTATTGGTGTAACGTGTATTACACGATAACCATTTGTGTTGTTCTCAACACTTTACTCATACTAAACCATTAATATACATGTACTTACCGGATTTGCGATCAAGCCTCGAACCGAACACACTTTATTCTTTAACCATGAGCTCTGATTACCAACTTGTAACACCCATTCTAATTTAATGTTAATATATCAATAAAATACGCATTTTATATAAAAATACGACTTAATAAAAACTTTTCCATCAAGAATGTTCACACAAGTTTGAAACATTCATAATACCAGTCTTAAGTGTTTCCATAACTATGTAATTACGATTAAGTATCCTTAGAAAATACGAGTAATTTAAAACTTTTACAACTTAAAAGTTTTCAACATAATATAAATAAGTTCGTTGTCTAAAAGTTATGACGTAACGCCGTGCGGAAGCTTTAATCTCGTGTGTTCGGTTCTTCGTTGCTGCTTGATCGTCATCCGGGCACTCTTGACATTCACCTAAGATCAAAACCAACTTAAAAGTTAGTTTTGATAGTCAAATATTAAGTTTAAACAAGTTACATGGGTTAAAAGAACAAAATTTAACAATTTTCCGGAGTTAGGGGGCGTCGTGTGACACCTAGCCCCCTTTTTCACAGCCTGATGCTTAAACTGATGCTGCATATTCCCAGCATGACCCGATTTCACGGAAACGAGCATAACTCTCTCGTTTTTAATCCGTTTTACCCGATTCTTTTTCCTACGCGTCCGTAATTTAATTTTTCATCATATGGAGTTAAAATCCAACATCCAACATAATAAATTCTTATACTTCTAAGTCTTCGACTCGTTACCTTTTTGCCGAAATTTTAACCCGTTTATGCATTTTATCAAACAAACATATTTGTTTGATCCTTATATCACATACACTTCTTCAAATTAATGTTACCTACCATATTAGGTTCTAATCATAGGTTTATTACCCAATTTAAACCCGTTTTCGCTCGTATGCTTATTTTGACCCGTTAAGGGTATTTAGGCACTTTAAAACTTGAAATCGCATTCATTCATTTCTAGCATCTTATTCCTACATTTCTTATCAAGTTATCTTCCACCACATCTATATGTGCGTTGGATTTAATGTAGATATATATATGTTCCGAGTTTTTACCCCTCTGATTATCATTTTACGGCAATTTGGTCAATTTTCATCCTTTATGGGTCGTTCGTTCAAATTAGCTTACAAGGGCAATTTGGTCAATTTTCATCCTTCTTTTACTACAAGGATCTTTAAATACTTGTTTGACTCAAAAACCTACCTTTTAACTATAATTCTTGATTGTAACCCATGTGCTTCTAAAACACCATAAACATAATTCAATTTATTCGGTTTACCTAAAAGATAACCGAATATCTACACTTTAACCTTGTCTAACTCTTATAGAACTCCAAATTCTACATGATGAGTTGTGTCATTATACATACCTGGCTCGGATCAATATATTGACCCGTTTCAATACCTTGCCTTAGTGGCTGCTAAGTGATAGCGCTGTAAACATCCATGTGTTATTTATTCCCTAAAATCATACAACTCGACAACCCATTAGTCGATATTGTCAAAGGGTGATAATTTCACCTTTAGACCCGTTTGGTCTAAATGACCAATTATTAGCGAGATGACATCTATTACAATTTTACCCTTATTGGTTATCGTGATTTACCTTATATGGTAACCTTTAAAAGTACATATTTCATTCGTCATAACATGATCGAATTACCGATTTAACTCATTTTTAACCATCAATACGGTTTCTTATCCTATTTGGTTATCTTGTTCCGTACGACTACACGCCGGAACATCATATCTCGATTAGGCATTTATCTTATTCGTAATTAATACGACAAAAGAACATTCTAAAATATATAACTAGTGTAAGCTATACTTACCTTACTTCCAAATTATGCTTTTCCGTCATTCTTGCTTCGTTTGACCCGCTTCGTTCCCAAGCTTTCACCTAGCTTGTTAATCGTCAAACTATCATTGTAAATTGTAAGATGGTTAGATTAGTAATAATTATTCACGACTATTCCATCTCACTTATTTCATAAGTCAAAACTACTATTCGATTTCATGATTAGTTAACTTAGCTTATTAAAGTTAACTACTTTCGATCACATGATTTATAACATTAGTTCAAATCAACATGATGATTAGAACTCTTCTTGTTTCATATTTCATATAACTTGCCATATTATTCAAATACACATTTTCACTCTAATTTCAACACTTTAGTTTTCATTTAGGCATTTAACAAACACCTAATGTGCATACATTTTTACACATTTACAACTAGTTCATAATTAGTTATTTTTACCAAGATTAATCATCAAAATTCACCACTATCACTTATGATCAAATACTCAAACTGGCAAATTGTTTAAGTATTTCCTGATTACTTAACATGCATGATGATTCTAAGCATATCTATATCATCTATTTCATCATAACATCAAAACCCACTTATCTACGTGTGTTAACTCACCAAATCCATCAATCCATAGCATGTTAGGTATGATTTTCACTTAGAGTTTCGTTCCTAAGCAAGTATACATCACTAATCTAGCCATAGCTTCTCTAATCCATGCCTAATTCACAATTAGGATGATTATCAAATTTTTACATCTTCACGAATGTTAGAAATTCAACATACCTCACGATCCCCTTGACTTGGTGATCACGAATTTGTGTTCATGCATTGATTTGGCTCTTGATTTGGGCTTCAATTTGATCAATTTGTTGAAGTTAGGGTTTGAGCTCTCCTGAGCTTTCTCCTGGTCGATCAGAACACGCACACACACACCTAGTGTGTGTGTTGTGTTTAATTTTAATAAATCAAGTTTCAATTCTTCCCTTTTTAGCCCCTCTAGTTTTGTAGCTTTATAAAAAGGGTTGATACCCATGTTTTCTTCATTGTTTTAAGGCACCTACTTAACTAGGATGATATTCCTAGTTACTTGGTGGGTTTGGGGAAGTTTATGACCAAGTTTGTTTTAAGTTCCGTTAACTCGGGCCTTTTATCCATTTTTATTTCTTTAAAAACTCTTATTCACTTTTTATTTGTTATTAGGATTATTTATTTAAATCCTAATATTTGCCTGGTTACTTTTACTACTAACGGTACTTTACCCGTCCTTTGTTATTAACGGGGTTTGGTTACCAAACCCGTTTTCGGGGTGTTACATTGTGCCACTTCCCTAGCCATTAGAGCTAGTAGTAAGCTTCTTGATCACAAATTTAATTCATGTTTATGTTATGTACAAGTTTCACCATCTAAACAACTTAACTTCTAATATTAAAAATAAGAAGATCTAACATATTCATGAAGAAAATAAGTGATTGCATGAAATTTTAGTGTATGTAATGAAGTTGTTGATGTGGTATCTTGTGTTTATGATTAAATCAAGTATGTTAAAGCTAGGATCTACCAAGTTTAAGCATGGATCTTGAAGGATCCATGGTTAAACTTGAAGGTGAACACATGAAGCATAATGTGAACTTGAAATAGGAATTTTTACACATGAACTTGTAATCTTGAAGTAATAAAGTGTGAGTTAAATTAATTTTTGAAACTAATATCTATGGAAAGTTTGTTAAAAGTTTAACATAGAGCTTGTTTTGAAGGATCTAAAGATATTAAGCATGGATCTTGAAAGATCCATGGTTAAACATGATTTTAAAATTATGATCTTTCTAATAAACACAAAAGTGATTTTAGAAACATGATTTACAAACTTTGAAACCATTGAACTCATGGGTGAGTTGGTTAGCAAAATAAAGTCTTATAAAAAGTTGGTTAAAAATTTACAAGAACGCTTATTTCGGTAAGATCACCTTATGTAAAGTGTAGATCTAAAAGACTACACATGTTTAACAAGAATCAGGTTCACCATGATGTTTCATGTGAATAAATTAGTATATGTTGTTGATGATTGTTGTTGAAAATTGTTTTGATGATCGAAAAGAAAATAAGCACATGTTTCGAAAACATGGGAAACCTTCATTTTTATGGGAAACTATGTCAAAATTTTTATAAAATTTTGACACTTAGAAAAATATAAGTTTTGGTGAAACTTATTCCCTAAAAAAAATCACCTAAAAATATTTACCAAGGTTTCCCTAACTTTTGTGTAAAATTACAAGTCAAGAAGTGATGATTTCTTCAGGATAAAACTTGATATTAAGAATGTATATTTTTGGGGAATATATATATATATATATTTAGTGATCACCAAATTTTGTACTAAGTGTATATTGTGTATATTATATATAGTAGTGTACTAAGGACTTGAAAATACACTAAATACTCCCAAGGAGTATGAATAAAAAAATACACATACAACTACATGAGAATACATAAGTATACAAATATATAAAAATCGGGTGAATAACGAGAATGATTATATATATTTTACAGCATGCCAAAATAAATATATTTCTTACAAGTCTTAAAAATATATTGTTTTTAAGAATATAATTCCAAAAAGTAATAGAAATCGAAGTATTGATTCTTGGTGAAAAATACAAAATACACAAGTATTTACATAAAATACAAAGAATACTTGTACCAAAATAATATTGAGGATATTATTTTACGAAATACTTATATTTATTTTTGAGAAAATAATATAATTAACATACATGAAAAGTTAAAAATATAAATTAGTTTTAACATCTATTACCTTGAAAAGGGACTACATGAATGAATATATATTTGAGAAGTAAAATATATATTTACAAAAATGCATTACATATATAAAGTGCAAATGCATGACAAACGGGCGAGACCCGACAAACAAGGGCACGACCCTCACAAAGATTGAACATACAAAGAACATAGACATACACAAAAGATGGTGACTTGTACTTGTGTGATACAAGTCTAGTGACTAACATACATAGAATACGTATAGGTCACGACGCTACAAAACCAACCGGTGAAGTTTACGGCGCAGGATACGCAAAGTTGTGAGTTCATGTCCCCACTTTTAAACTTTTACATGCTTTTTAAACTTGGGGAAAATACATGTGTTATGGTATGTTGAATACAAAAACTAAGGAATGATACTTTAGATCAAGTCACGAATAGGGTACCATAAGCACCATTAATCAGTTACATACCAAGACCGCGGAACAAAAGGTTAGATCTAATGGGTTTCATGCAGCCACACTCTTGGTGATACTAGTACCAAGCAGTGCTTTTGTGTCTCTAGTCGTGAATCGACAGTCGTGGATTCGACAGCTAAAAATGCCTATGGTTTGGATGCTTTCTATGTCGTGTCACATGTTAATGGCCTTGCAAACCATTAGCGATCTCGATTTCCTTACATTTATAGAAGTACATATTTCAGTACAATTACATACCATGTTTTCTATAACGAATGCTTAAATGTTTATACAAAAACTGGATGAACTCACACCAACATTATGTTGAGGATTTTCCAAAAACTCACATGTATTTCAGGAAACAAGTTGGATCTTGGGCGCTGGTGTTATTTTCAAGACGTAAATTTCAAGTTTAGATGTCATCCAGTTTGGTTTGTATCATAACTTGAGGGTTTTGGTTGAAACTTAAATGACTTGTGTTGTAATATTTCAAATCTTTGAATGGATGAACATCATTTTGATCATATAGTTGTTTATTATAATCGAATGCAATGAGAACCGATTAAGTCACATGCATACGCTTCCGCAAAAGTCAGGGTGTGACAGTTTGGTATCAGAGCTTCGATTGTAGTGAACTAGGATTCCTTCTCGAGTCTAGACTACAATCATTAGGACTCTCTCACGAAAACATTTTTACAAAAGGTTTTTCATTGCATTTACAAAAAGCGCCAAGATCCATGAATCCAACGTTTTTCAAAGGAAAGAACAAACGGGAGTTATATGAGACATGTAGCAATTATTTGCTTGTGTATACTAAGTAACGTTATTATATATGCATATATGTGTACGGAATGATTATTGACGAGATACCTTCGACTTTGAATCCTATTATTATTCTTGACTTGCGCAATGAGATTATCGACCTCGCGTACACTGCGGAGCTTATGGTTGATTACCAAATGAGGCCCCGAGCTATATTCTGTAGAAAATGGCTTTTCTTCCCCCTTGAATGCGAAGGTGCCTAACTACGGGAGTGACGATGAGGCGGAGGAGGTAACCTTGGACAGCGACCTTATCAGTGAGACGAGACCCCGGCGGCTTTTACGAAGCAAGATTGACGACACTCCCGTCCAATCAAGGAAGATGAAGTACTCATCTTGAAGGTGCCCCTCCAAACTTCCAGGAATTCCCCTTATTCCTGTTACATCTAAAGAATTGTGCAAATACGCGCGTAGCGATAACAAATGATGGCGCGTGGACCACCATAATGGTCATTTCCATGTCGGAGGTATAGGGCAGTAGTGTCCCCTCTGTGGTTGATCATCTACTTTGAACGAGGGAAAGTTGGGGTGACCGTGCAAGACAATTTATTATTACGGGGGCCCACGTAATAACGACTTGTAGTGCATGGAAATCCTGATGGACTATGCGGGTCAAGCTAATGATCACCACCTATCCAAAACACTCTAAGTGTTCACACCTTCATGTAGTAGGGCAATACCTAGATAATTGCTAGAACACCTTACAAGCAGGAAACCTGTCTTTGCGTACTTCGTGTCAGACACTTATATCCATATTACAACACTGGCACACCCATCAGTACTTCCACCCTCATTATCCCGTGGTGCACCCCATCGTTTCGGTAATGCATTCGCACCCTGGGAACCACAGCGTAGGAAACGCTGGCCGAGTCTAATCAGAACCATTACCTGCAACAAGAGTTGAGCCTGAAGCTCTGTGGGACCAACAAGTTGCTGAAGCAATCGTCCAATATGAAGCAAACAACATGCATGAGGAAACCGCTGCGACTAGGAAAGTCAAGGCATTCGTTGTCCCGAATAAGATAGGTGATAAAAACCTACCAAGGAGAACTACCGAAGTGTGATAGATATGGTTATTATCACACAGGTCCATGCAGGACTCGTAGGTGTGAAATTGGGGCAAGACCCGGCATAGCAAGGAGGCATGCTGGTCTGGCATGATACATGTGAATGGAATTAGGGACAGTAATAGCAATGGAAAAGGCCAAGAATTGCTATGGATGTGGCGACAAAAGGACACTATCGGAAGGACTATTCGAAGAAAAGTTCAAGCTCTTGGAAGCATTTTCATGAAGGGAATACGCAAGGCACGCTAGGACCCGAATGTAGTTACGAGTACGTTCCTTATAAACCGACACATTGCATCTGTTTTATTTGATACCGGCGCCGACTTTGGTATTAAGTCTATGGAACTTAAGGATATACTTGACTTAGGAACAAGTAAGCTAGACTCCCCACATGCTATAGAGTTGGCAAATGGGAAATCAGTCAAAATGGATAAAGTAATTAAGGGTTGTATGCTTGTACTTGGGGAAACGAAAATTCTCTATCCACCTTCTACCAGTTGGTTTAGGTAGTTTTGATGTGGTAGTCGTCATGGATTGGATATCCAAGAATAAGGCTGAAGTTGTTTGTAACGAGAAAATCATTCGCATCCCTCTTGCGAATGATGGAACACTCATCATGCATGAAGAGAAAGGAGACACACCTCTGCGAATCATCAATTGTATGATGGCACAGAAGTGCTTAAGGAAAGGATGTGTTGCATTCCTGGTGCACGTTGTAGATAAGAAGGCTGAGGAGCCGAAACTCGAAGACGATCCGGCGGTGAAGGAATTTCCTGATGTTTTTCCCGAAGATCTGCCAGGATTACCTCCGTAAAGAGAAGTCGAATTCCATGTTGACTTAGTTCCAGGCGCCGCTCCTATAGCCAAGGCACCCTATCGACTTGCGCCATCCGGGATGCAAGAATTATCTACACAACTCCAGGAGTTGTTGGATAAAGGGTTCATAAGGCCGAGCTTCTCGCCTTGGGGAGCTCCAGTTTTGTTTGTAAAGAAGAAGGATGGAACACTGCGGATGTGTATCGGTTATAGAAAATTGAATAAGCTCACTGTTAAGAATCAGTATCCACTACTGAGGATTGACGACTTATTCGATCAGTGGTGAGGATCGAGTTATTACTCCAAGATCGACCTTCGGTCTGGCTATCATCTGCTAAGGATCCAAGAGGAAAGTATACCGATGTTAGTACATGCATCTGCCGTCTTCGTCTTATATCGAGTCTTAGAATAGAGTGTATAGATCAGGGCACGTTTTACGAGAAAATAGGAGAGTTTAAGAGTTAAGAAGCTGATTTCGCTTCAAACTGAATGTAGGTGATTCCGCCCGAAATCACAAAGATGTGTTTTCGCTCCTGATGTGCTTGTGTTCTTATGAGCGGAATCACAGATCCTATATATAGGTCACCTATGAGCGAAATCAGTAATGGAGCCAGACCTTGTATTACATACCAAAGTTCTGCCGGTGTGAAGACTGATTGTATTCGAGTTTTTATCAATCAAATCAGTAGTTTTAGTGAAGATCAAGCTGTTACTAAGTCTATTTCTTGTTTTCCGCACCTGAAATAGATCAGAACCTCTCTAATCGACTCATTCGGATCAGTCGAACGATCCTACAATTGGTATCAGAGCCAGTTGGAGGAGTTCTGCAGTTTACAGCCGTATTTGATTGAAAATTCTTGTTTCTACACCTTCTTTCATCAGTTCAGGAAGTTTTAACGATCAAAATCGGTTCAAAATTTCACAGATTATAGATAATTGGACTTAGACAAACCCTAGAAAGTTTCATTTCTAAAATCGACTTAAAAATGGGTAAAAATGAGGTCCGAACTGATTCCGCTCGAACGGTTTATGTCTGATTCCGCTCTAAAATTGATTGTGATTTCGCTCATAGATGACAAACTGTTGATTTCGCTTCTGTGAACATTCTGATTTCGCTCTTGGGATACAAACTTTCTGATTTCGCTCCTGGGCTCTAGCTAATTTCGCTCCAAGCTGAAAAATTTTGATTCCGCTCCAAAGAAACTTATTGATGCCGCTCCAGATAGTCAAACAAGTGATTTCGCTCCTGATCTGATTTCGCTCCTGTCAATCAGACATCTGATTTCGCTCCAGTATTCATTGTGTTTTCGCTCCAAGTGCACAATACAATGATTTCGCTCCAAAGGCTATTTTGGGATTTCACTCAAAAATTATTTCTGGGTTAATTCCGTTCCAAAGTGACAGTGTTTGAATTACGTGCATTGAAAAATGGATAACGATTTCTACAACGCGTTTGCAACTCCATCTACTCCAGCATCCATTGCTCAGAATATGAATTAGGAAAACGAGACCGGAACGTTACAAAAGCCCCCGAAACTGATGAGTATTGAAGAGTACTACGGGTGGAAAGACAGATTCGAAAACTGGGTTCAGGCAAATCATCTTAGGTCATGGGAGTGTATTCTGAAGAAATATGTTTTGCCTCGTACTGATTTGCAAGTTGTGAAAACAATTTCTGAGTTTAGTGATCAAGAACGAGATATGTATCGTGCTGAAAAGATGATGATTAGTCTATTACAGCAGGCAATCAAAGAAGACATTTTCATCAAATGATTTATAACATTAGTTCAAATCAACATGATGATTAGAACTCTTCTTGTTTCATATTTCATATAACTTGCCATATTATTCAAATACACATTTTCACTCTAATTTCAACACTTTAGTTTTCATTTAGGCATTTAACAAACACCTAATGTGCATACATTTTTACACATTTACAACTAGTTCATAATTAGTTATTTTTACCAAGATTAATCATCAAAATTCACCACTATCACTTATGATCAAATACTCAAACTGGCAAATTGTTTAAGTATTTCCTGATTACTTAACATGCATGATGATTCTAAGCATATCTATATCATCTATTTCATCATAACATCAAAACCCACTTATCTACGTGTGTTAACTCACCAAATCCATCAATCCATAGCATGTTAGGTATGATTTTCACTTAGAGTTTCGTTCCTAAGCAAGTATACATCACTAATCTAGCCATAGCTTCTCTAATCCATGCCTAATTCACGATTAGGATGATTATCAAATTTTTACAACTTCACGAATGTTAGAAATTCAACATACCTCACGATCCCCTTGACTTGGTGATCACGAATTTATGTTCATGCATTGATTTGGCTCTTGATTTGGGCTTCAATTTGATCAATTTGTTGAAGTTAGGGTTTGAGCTCTCCTGAGCTTTCTCCTGGTCGATCAGAACACGCACACACACACCTAGTGTGTGTGTTGTGTTTAATTTTAATAAATCAAGTTTCAATTCTTCCCTTTTTAGCCCCTCTAGTTTTGTAGCTTTATAAAAAGGGTTGATACCCATGTTTTCTTCATTGTTTTAAGGCACCTACTTAACTAGGATGATATTCCTAGTTACTTGGTGGGTTTGGGGAAGTTTATGACCAAGTTTGTTTTAAGTTCCGTTAACTCGGGCCTTTTATCCATTTTTATTTCTTTAAAAACTCTTATTCACTTTTTATTTGTTATTAGGATTATTTATTTAAATCCTAATATTTGCCTGGTTACTTTTACTACTAACGGTACTTTACCCGTCCTTTGTTATTAACGGGGTTTGGTTACCAAACCCGTTTTCGGGGTGTTACATTGTGCCACTTCCCTAGCCATTAGAGCTAGTAGTAAGCTTCTTGATCACAAATTTAATTCATGTTTATGTTATGTACAAGTTTCACCAACTAAACAACTTAACTTCTAATATTAAAAATAAGAAGATCTAACATATTCATGAAGAAAATAAGTAATTGCATGAAATTTTAGTGTATGTAATGAAGTTGTTGATGTGGTATCTTGTGTTTATGATTAAATCAAGTATGTTAAAGCTAGGATCTACCAAGTTTAAGCATGGATCTTGAAGGATCCATGGTTAAACTTGAAGGTGAACACATGAAGCATAATGTGAACTTGAAATAGGAATTTTTACACATGAACTTGTAATCTTGAAGTAATAAAGTGTGAGTTAAATTAATTTTTGAAACTAATATCTATGAAACGTTTGTTAAAAGTTTAACATAGAGCTTGTTTTGAAGGATCTAAAGATATTAAGCATGGATCTTGAAAGATCCATGGTTAAACATGATTTTAAAATTATGATCTTTCTAATAAACACAAAAGTGATTTTAGAAACATGATTTACAAACTTTGAAACCATTGAACTCATGGGTGAGTTGGTTAGCAAAATAAAGTCTTATAAAAAGTTGGTTAAAAATTTACAAGAACGCTTATTTCGGTAAGATCACCTTATGTAAAGTGTAGATCTAAAAGACTACACATGTTTAACAAGAATCAGGTTCACCATGATGTTTCATGTGAATAAATTAGTATATGTTGTTGATGATTGTTGTTGAAAATTGTTTTGATGATCGAAAAGAAAATAAGCACATGTTTCGAAAACATGGGAAACCTTCATTTTTATGGGAAACTATGTCAAAATTTTTATAAAATTTTGACACTTAGAAAAATATAAGTTTTGGTGAAACTTATTCCCTAAAAAAATTCACCTAAAAATATTTACCAAGGTTTCCCTAACTTTTGTGTAAAATTACAAGTCAAGAAGTGATGATTTCTTCAGGATAAAACTTGATATTAAGAATGTATATTTTTGGGGAATATATATATATATATATATATATATATATATATATATATATTTAGTGATCACCAAATTTTGTACTATGTGTATATTGTGTATATTATATATAGTAGTGTACTAAGGACTTGAAAATACACTAAATACTCCCAAGGAGTATGAATAAAAAAATACAGATACAACTACATGAGAATACATAAGTATACAAATATATAAAAATCGGGTGAATAACGAGAATGATTATGTATATTTTACAGCATGCCAAAATATATATATTTCTTACAAGTCTTAAAAATATATTGTTTTTAAGAATATAATTCCAAAAAGTAATAGAAATCGAAGTATTGATTCTTGGTGAAAAATACAAAATACACAAGTATTTACATAAAATACAAAGAATACTTGTACCAAAATAATATTGAGGATATTATTTTACGAAATACTTATATTTATTTTTGAGAAAATAATATAATTAACATACATGAAAAGTTAAAAATATAAATTAGTTTTAACATCTATTACCTTGAAAAGGGACTACATGAATGAATATATATTTGAGAAGTAAAATATATATTTACAAAAATGCATTACATATATAAAGTGCAAATGCATGACAAACGGGCGAGACCCGACAAACAAGGGCACGACCCTCACAAAGATTGAACATACAAAGAACATAGACATACACAAAAGATGGTGACTTGTACTTGTGTGATACAAGTCTAGTGACTAACATACATAGAATACGTATAGGTCACGACGCTACAAAACCAACCGGTGAAGTTTACGGCGCAGGATACGCAAAGTTGTGAGTTCATGTCCCCACTTTTAAACTTTTACATGCTTTTTAAACTTGGGGAAAATACATGTGTTATGGTATGTTGAATACAAAAACTAAGGAATGATACTTTAGATCAAGTCACGAATAGGGTACCATAAGCACCATTAATCAGTTACATACCAAGACCGCAGAACAAAAGGTTAGATCTAATGGGTTTCATGCAGCCACACTCTTGGTGATACTAGTACCAAGCAGTGCTTTTGTGTCTCTAGTCGTGAATCGACAGTCGTGGATTCGACAGCTAAAAATGCCTATGGTTTGGATGCTTTCTATGTCGTGTCACATGTTAATGGCCTTGCAAACCATTAGCGATCTTGATTTCCTTACATTTATAGAAGTACATATTTCAGTATAATTACATACCATGTTTTCTATAACGAATGCTTGAATGTTTATACAAAAACTGGATGAACTCACACCAACATTATGTTGAGGATTTTCCAAAAACTCACATGTATTTCAGGAAACAAGTTGGATCTTGGGCGCTGGTGTTATTTTCAAGACGTAAATTTCAAGTTTAGATGTCATCCAGTTTGGTTTGTATCATAACTTGAGGGTTTTGGTTGAAACTTAAATGACTTGTGTTGTAATATTTCAAATCTTTGAATGGATGAACATCATTTTGATCATATAGTTGTTTATTATAATCGAATGCAATGAGAACCGATTAAGTCACATGCATACGCTTCCGCAAAAGTCAGGGTGTGACAGTTTGGTATCAGAGCTTCGATTGTAGTGAACTAGGATTCCTTCTCGAGTCTAGACTACAATCATTAGGACTCTCTCACGAAAAAAATTTTACAAAAGGTTTTTCATTGCATTTACAAAAAGCGCCAAGATCCATGAATCCAACGTTTTTCAAAGGAAAGAACAAACGGGAGTTATATGAGACATGTAGCAATTATTTGCTTGTGTATACTAAGTAACGTTATTATATATGCATATATGTGTACGGAATGATTATTGACGAGATACCTTCGACTTTGAATCCTATTATTATTCTTGACTTGCGCAATGAGATTATCGACCCCGCGTACACTGCGGAGCTTATGGTTGATTGCCAAATGAGGCCCCGAGCTATATTCTGTAGAAAATGGCTTTTCTTCCCCCTTGAATGCGAAGGTGCCTAACTACGGGAGTGACGATGAGGCGGAGGAGGTAACCTTGGACAGCGACCTTATCAGTGAGACGAGACCCCGGCGGCTTTTACGAAGCAAGATTGACGACACTCCCGTCCAATCAAGGAAGATGAAGTACTCATCTTGAAGGTGCCCCTCCAAACTTCCAGGAATTCCCCTTATTCCTGTTACATCTAAAGCATTGTGCAAATACGCGCGTAGCGATAACAAATGATGGCGCGTGGACCACCATAATGGTCATTTCCATGTCGGAGGTATAGGGCAGTAGTGTCCCCTCTGTGGTTGATCATCTACTTTGAACGAGGGAAAGTTGGGGTGACCGTGCAAGACAATTTATTTTTACGGGGGCCCACGTAATAACGACTTGTAGTGCATGGAAATCCTGATGGACTATGCGGGTCAAGCTAATGATCACCACCTATCCAAAACACTCTAAGTGTTCACACCTTCATGTAGTAGGGCAATACCTAGATAATTTCTAGAACACCTTACAAGCAGGAAACCTGTCTTTGCGTACTTCGTGTCAGACACTTATATCCATATTACAACACTGGCACACCCATCAGTACTTCCACCCTCATTATCCCGTGGTGCACCCCATCGTTTGGGTAATGCATTCGCACCCTGGGAACCACAGCGAAGGAAACGCTGGCCGAGTCTAATCAGAACCATTACCTGCAACAAGAGTTGAGCCTGAAGCTCTGTGGGACCAACAAGTTGCTGAAGCAATCGTCCAATATGAAGCAAACAACATGCATGAGGAAACCGCTGCGACTAGGAAAGTCAAGGCATTCGTTGTCCCGAATAAGATAGGTGATAAAAACCTACCAAGGAGAACTACCGAAGTGTGATAGATATGGTTATTATCACACAGGTCCATGCAGGACTCGTAGGTGTGAAATTGGGGCAAGACCCGGCATAGCAAGGAGGCATGCTGGTCTGGCATGATACATGTGAATGGAATTAGGGACAGTAATAGCAATGGAAAAGGCCAAGAATTGCTATGGATGTGGCGACAAAAGGACACTATCGGAAGGACTATTCGAAGAAAAGTTCAAGCTCTTGGAAGCATTTTCATGAAGGGAATACGCAAGGCACGCTAGGACCCGAACGTAGTTACGAGTACGTTCCTTATAAACCGACACATTGCATCTGTTTTATTTGATACCGGCGCCGACTTTGGTATTAAGTCTATGGAACTTAAGGATATACTTGACTTAGGAACAAGTAAGCTAGACTCCCCACATGCTATAGAGTTGGCAAATGGGAAATTAGTCAAAATGGATAAAGTAATTAAGGGTTGTATGCTTGTACTTGGGGAAACGAAAATTCTCTATCCACCTTCTACCAGTTGGTTTAGGTAGTTTTGATGTGGTAGTCGTCATGGATTGGATATCCAAGAATAAGGCTGAAGTTGTTTGTAACGAGAAAATCATTCGCATCCCTCTTGCGAATGATGGAACACTCATCATGCATGAAGAGAAAGGAGACACACCTCTGCGAATCATCAATTGTATGATGGCACAGAAGTGCTTAAGGAAAGGATGTGTTGCATTCCTGGCGCACGTTGTAGATAAGAAGGCTGAGGAGCCGAAACTCGAAGACGATCCGGCGGTGAAGGAATTTCCTGATGTTTTTCCCGAAGATCTGCCAGGATTACCTCCGTAAAGATAAGTCGAATTCCATGTTGACTTAGTTCCAGGCGCTGCTCCTATAGCCAAGGCACCCTATCGACTTGCGCCATCCGGGATGCAAGAATTATCTACACAACTCCAGGAGTTGTTGGATAAAGGGTTCATAAGGCCGAGCTTCTCGCCTTGGGGAGCTCCAGTTTTGTTTGTAAAGAAGAAGGATGGAACACTGCGGATGTGTATCGGTTATAGAAAATTGAATAAGCTCACTGTTAAGAATCAGTATCCACTACTGAGGATTGACGACTTATTCGATCAGTGGTGAGGATCGAGTTATTACTCCAAGATCGACCTTCGGTCTGGCTATCATCTGCTAAGGATCCAAGAGGAAAGTATACCGATGTTAGTACATGCATCTGTCGTCTTCGTCTTATATCGAGTCTTAGAATAGAGTGTATAGATCAGGGCACGTTTTACGAGAAAATAGGAGAGTTTAAGAGTTAAGAAGCTGATTTCGCTTCAAACTGAATGTAGGTGATTCCGCCCGAAATCACAAAGATCTGTTTTCGCTCCTGATGTGCTTGTGTTCTTATGAGCGGAATCACAGATCCTATATATAGGTCACCTATGAGCGAAATCAGTAATGGAGCCAGACCTTGTATTATATACCAAAGTTCTGCCGGTGTGAAGACTGATTGTATTCGAGTTTTTATCAATCAAATCAGTAGTTTTAGTGAAGATCAAGCTGTTACTAAGTCTATTTCTTGTTTTCCGCACCTGAAATAGATCAGAACCTCTCTAATCGACTCATTCGGATCAGTCGAACGATCCTACAATTGGTATCAGAGCCAGTTGGAGGAGTTCTGCAGTTTACAGCCGTATTTGATTGAAAATTCTTGTTTCTACACCTTCTTTCATCAGTTCAGGAAGTTTTAACGATCAAAATCAGTTCAAAATTTCACAGATTATAGATAATTGGACTTAGACAAACCCTAGAAAGTTTCATTTCTAAAATCGACTTAAAAATGGGTAAAAATGAGGTCCGAACTGATTCCGCTCGAACGGTTTATGTCTGATTCCGCTCTAAAATTGATTGTGATTTCGCTCATAGATGACAAACTGTTGATTTCGCTTCTGTGAACATTCTGATTTCTCTCTTGGGATACAAACTTTCTGATTTCGCTCCTGGGCTCTAGCTAATTTCGCTCCAAGCTGAAAAATTTTGATTCCGCTCCAAAGAAACTTATTGATGCCGCTCCAGATAGTCAAACAAGTGATTTCGCTCCTGATCTGATTTCACTCCTGTCAATCAGACATCTGATTTCGCTCCAGTATTCATTGTGTTTTCGCTCCAAGTGCACAATACAATGATTTCGCTCCAAAGGCTATTTTGGGATTTCACTCAAAAATTATTTCTGGGTTAATTCCGTTCCAAAGTGACAGTGTTTGAATTACGTGCATTGAAAAATGGATAACGATTTCTACAACGCATTTGCAACTCCATCTACTCCAGCATCCATTGCTCAGAATATGAATTAGGAAAACGAGACCGGAACGTTACAAAAGCCCCCGAAACTGATGAGTATTGAAGAGTACTACGGGTGGAAAGACAGATTCGAAAACTGGGTTCAGGCAAATCATCTTAGGTCATGGGAGTGTATTCTGAAGAAATATGTTTTGCCTCGTACTGATTTGCAAGTTGTGAAAACAATTTCTGAGTTTAGTGATCAAGAACGAGATATGTATCGTGCTGAAAAGATGATGATTAGTCTATTACAGCAGGCAATCAAAGAAGACATTTTCATTCTACTTCAGCATGATAAAACTTCAAAGTCAATCTGGGATGCTCTACGTGTTAAGTTTGAGGGTAGTGAGAACATGATTAAAAGCAAAAAGGCGTTGCTCAAGAAAGAATTTGATCTGTTCAGTAGTTTACCGGGAGAAGACACGAAGAAGCTGATTGAACGTTACTGCCATTTAGTGCGATCTATGTCGATGATTGGTATAACCAAAGATCCTGATGAGTGGATAGACAAGTTAGCGGACGCTTTACCGCAGAAAGAGTGGGGAACTTACTTGATGATTCTAAAGAATACGGGTGTTTATGATGGGTTGACAATTTCACAGTTTATTGAGAAAATCGAAAGTCAAGATCTGGAACAACAGAAGATCGCAAGGATGAACAGTCCAAGTGGTCAATAGGATGTGAAAATGTACTACAAAGGTAGTGTTCAGGAAGCAGAAAGAAGCCCGAAAATCCAGACTGCGTTTAGTGCTGGGGATTCAACAGAAAAGGCTGATCAAAGTTCTAAAAGTAGCAGTGGTTTCTCTTCATACCCGAGTGTCAATCCAAAAGATACTACATCAAGTTTCCATTCTCAGAGCACAAAGACAGGAAATGGTTATGTGATCCAGTGCAATATCGCTTTGAATCTTCCTGAAGGTCAAAGTTTTTCTGAGGAAACTGCTAAAGATCATATGGCTTTGCTTGGTTCTGTATTGCTTTCTTATGAGGGTTTAGTGGCTGGACGGATCGGAAATCCTATGCTTACAAAGGAGGATTACGATCAGATAGACGCTGAAGAAATGGAGTTAATGGACATCAAATGGTGTCTAGCTAGCGTTCTTAGACGTGCTGAAAAGTTCAAGCTGATTACCGGGAGAAATGACTTTCTTGATGCACATGTTTCTACTTTAGGTTTTGATAAATCTAAAGTTACTTGTTTTCGATGCAGGGAGAAAGGCCATTTCAAACGGGAATGCAAGAACAGGGAAGCTAGTGGAGCTCAGAATCCGTTTGGAAAAGACGATTACTACCGGAAATCCATTTACCAGCAAGTTGGTCAACAACAAGAACCACAGGTGGCTCATGGTAGAAGAATCGAGGATTCAAAAAGAGCGTGCGTGGTGGATTTTAACTGGAACAATTATATATCTCCTGATAGCAAAGCATGCATAGTCGATCAAGATGATGAGAGGCTACCTGAAGGCTTCAGCTGGGATATGTTTGTAGACGAAAAAGGAGATTTTAAAGCTTTCATTGCAAAAATAGTGAAAGAACCTGATATGTTTACTGCATTGATGAAATCTATTAGTGAAACTGTAAAGTCTGTTGCATCAGATGAAAGCTCATAGAGTGCAGATGAAAGCTCACAAAGCTCAGATGACAGTTCAGAAAAAGAAATTGTTTTTGATCAAACACCATCTGATTCTGGTTCATCGGATGATAATTCTGAAAAATCTGTGCAGTTTGATCAGTCACCAACTGATGACAGCAGCAGTGATGATGAGGAAGAAAAACATATTAACATTGCTAAATCTCATCTATCTCCTGAAAGTTTTCATTTCTATTCTGCAGATCGCATGGAGAAGCTGAAAGAAAAACGAGCTGCAAAAGAACAAAAGGAAATGAAGACTGAAAGTGTTGCTGAGAAGATTGCTGAACCAGAAAAGGTGTCAAAAGATAAGAAAGTGGTTGAAGTTGAGAAAATTATTGAAGTTGAAAAGATTGTTGAAGTTATCTAGCCGTGCTTGAAGTGTTTGGAGACTTGCAAAGAATGTGCAGGAAAAGATGAGAAAATGGCAGAGTTTGAGAAGTTGAAGGAACAATTACTATTCAATCTTAACTACGTGAAAGAATCATACGATGTATTGAACAGAACAGTAACTGGTCTTCAAAAGACAAACTCTGAAAGAGAAAATGCTTTGACGATGATGAATGCAACATTGATGACGAAGCAGAAAGCTATTAACTTTTACATCGAAGAAAGTGCATAGTGGAAGCAAGAGTTAGAGAAGGAGAAGATTGAGAATGAGAGAATCAGAAGATTATTGCAGAGTTATTCTAGTTCTGATTATCTTATTGATCGAATTTATCCGACTGTTGCAGGTTTTGAAGCATTCAAAGATGACAAGCCAAAGATAAAGCATACTGGTAAGAAACCGAGTGTTACTTATAACAAGTGTCCGCCTCCAATCTGGGAAGGTTATTCTCCCAGAAAACCAAATGAGGAGCAAGTCGAAAAAGCAGTCAATATAAAGTTAAAAACCGATACAACTGATGAATTACCAGAAAACATTGACGTGGTTTTTACATCGTCTGACACTGATCATGAGTCCGAGTTAATAAAAAAGGTGGTCGATCAGGTGTTGGATACAGATGAGGAGTCTGAGTTAAAGTCTGGGTCTGGAGGTTCAAGTTCGTCGGTCAACAGTCCAAAGTCGTCGGTCAAACGGGCATACAGTAAAGAGTTTTTGTTATCAAAATCTAATTTGGATGATGAAACATTTGAAGTAGCATACACTTTAAATGATTCTGACAAATTATATTCTGACAAACAGTTTCCAATAAGAATGTTAGATTTGAAATGATCAAACAGGTTTTCAAAATGACAGAAATTAAGATTTCTGAAATAAAAGATTTAAATCTTACTGGAAAACCTAAAAAATACACTTCAAGAGTACAACAACGTTTAAACAAGAAAAAGAGTTACAATTCTGGTTCTGGTTTTCAAAAGAAACCAAACCATAATGGTAGCTACAAAAAGAAAGGTTTAGGTTTTATTCCACCTAAAAATTATAAAAATGAGAAAAATTCTAAAACAAAAACAGAATTTGTTTCAGGTGGAAGTGTAGAAGAAGAACAGAAGAAACCTTTCTGGAGACAATCAAACCAGGAGTTTCTTGCTGAGAAGAAAAGGAATGGAACTGGAGTGTTTCATCCAAAAGAGACTCGAACCTGTTTCAAATGCAATGAAGCTGGTCACATTGCATGGAATTGTCCGAAGAATATCAAGATAAAACAGGGAGTTTCTGAAAAACTCAAAGAGAAGTTTGTCGATGTTGAACCACCAACTAAAAACTTCAAAATTTTTGAAAATTCGATTTATGAAGTTGGTGAGTGTTCGAAGAAAAATTTTTACAAAAGGAAAGCCAAGGATAACCAAATGTGGGTTGTTAAGAAAGGTGATGTAAAAATTGGCAATGAATCTGGTTCCACAAAGCCAGAAGAGCCACAAGGTGAGGTAAAAGAGGTAAATTCGGTATCTTCAGTGAATGATGATGAATTTCCATCACTGAAGTTTGAGAAGGTCAAACAGAAAGTTGGTAAAGTTGAAATCTCAGATCAATTTTATTTTGATAAAACAGAGTTTGATGTCGAGAAAACATTCAATGGGAATTTTAAGAAAATTTTTGGGAAAATGCTTGATGGGAAAGTAAAAGGGGTTAAAGATTTTTACGCAACAAAGAAAGTAACTTTTAACCCTACTGAACAAGAGCTAAAAGAGCTAAAAACACCCAAGGTTGGTCAGACTTGGGTGGAAATTCTTTTTCCTTGAACATCTGACTATGCCGGAGATCCCAAGTTTGTAATCGCGGATCAGGAATCGGCATCTTTCTTAGTAATTGATAATGTGATTGACTCTTATAAAGGTTAAATTTTACAGGATAAGTGTGAATTGCCGGAGCTTCCAGGTTGGTAAGTGTGAAGCAGGAATCGGCATTTTTATTGGTAAAATAGTTTTGTGTAGATGAGGTATTCCTACAAGTGGTTGATGGAAATTTTCACTTCCAAATGGTAAATCAGGGACATTAAGTTGTATCTGATTTTCTAAAAATGATTGAGGAAAATGTGATGAACCAAACCCCTAACTTTACAAGTGGTAAATTTAACAAAACTTATTTTCCGGAAAAATCATTTTGGTTAAAATAAACTTAAGTGTTTTGAAATCATAATGAGAAAATAGTTTTGTGAAAGGGGGAGTTCTGATTGTTTATGCCTAGTGAATGGCGATTTGAGGCGATTTGATATCGGTTGTCAATTTTTTTAAGAAAACAAACTGTACAGGTAGAGTATCAAAATTTGTTTTCAAATTTCCTGAAATGTGTTTGCATTTTAGGGGGAGTAAGTTTTTTTTTAGAAAATCCAAAAACTTTAGAAATTTTGAAAAATACAAAAACATGATAAAATCAAAAATGAGTTTTGTTGTGAAATAGAGGAAATGATAGTACATCAGTAGACTGTCACAACATGCTAAAGAAATGTAAAGTTAAATTGTGATAAACAATCACACTGCGGATATGCCAGTAGGTTTTTGCACATTTAGTAGATTGTGACGAGATATAAACCTAAATTCAAAGTTGCTTATATCATGGGGAACAACTTCTTGGATATATGGGTAACCCCCGAAATCTTGTTTGAAAGGTCCCTCTTTCTGAGATACTAGGTATTTATGCTCAGTGATATCTGGGGTATTATTCCGGGACTTCTGCTGAATGGAAGTTCTGACCTAGTCCTCGAATAATACTTTCTGCATGCTTGAAAAATAGCGTCGCCCTCAGCAAATTGATGAAACAATAAAATTGATAGTCATTGTTGTTGTAATACAAAAGATCCTCTAAAGGGGACACACCACAAGTCGAACAGTCATCTCTCTGCTGAACGGAAGTTCTGACCTGAGCTCTCATGGTTTCGTACTATAATTTATTCCCTTACAGATATCATCTGTGGTATACTCACCTGTAAGACTGAATATTGGGATCTGGATACGGGATTATATTCAAGTAGTGGGACACACGAATAAGTTTAAGTTCCTAAGACATTAATATCGTATCTCGGAACAGTTGAACTTTGTGTAAAAATTTAAATGGACCAGTATACTGACAATCTAGGTGAATTGTTTAGAACTTAAAATGAAATGAAGCTTAACGGTGTTGGTGATATGTCTCAGAAACTGATATGATCCTCTTACACAAACTCACAAAAATATTATCTGTAAATATTTCTTTACTACATTTCTTTACATTCAAAATTTCAAAAAGATTTTCAGTGTGTTTTAGCATAAACTTTTGAAAAACTCAAAAAGATTTTCGACAACTGGTGTTGGAGAGTTGATTTTCAAAATTCCAAGTGCTAGACATGATGACCATGTTGTGAGGGGGAGTCTATGTGTTTGAAAATCAAATATGTTTTAATCTATTTTTCAAGTGGTTCATCAGGATTATTATTGATAAGATGTTTGATTTGAGGAAGGTTTTGAGTTGATGTATACATGTTAATGTTTAAAATTGTAAAATTTACTTTGAGGTAGAGAGCCAGATTACGATACCTGAGGACTCTGTTTAAAGAAAGCCAGGCAACGAGTGTGAACAGCCAGTCAATGATCCTGAAGCAGATGATGCTGATGAACTTAATGAATTCCAGCATATCGCAAGGGGGAGTCTGAAGACAATCTGAAGATAGAGAGAGTAAAGCCCAAAGACTGATCAAGACTGAAGATGCGAAGACATGACATGATCAAAGACTCGAAATGTGCGACTCGTCAACATCTGAGGGGGAGTTTGTTAGTACATACATCTATCGTCTTCGTCTTATATCGAGTCTTAGAATAGAGTGTATAGATCAGGGCACGTTTTACGAGAAAATAGGAGAGTTTAAGAGTTAAGAAGCTGATTTCGCTTCAAACTGAATGTAGGTGATTCCGCCCGAAATCACAAAGATCAGATTTCGCTCCTGATGTGCTTGTGTTCTTATGAGCGGAATCACAGATCCTATATATAGGTCACCTATGAGCGAAATCAGTAATGAAGCCAGTCCTTGTATTCCATACCGAAGTTCTGCCGGTGTGAAGACTGATTGTATTCGGGTTTTTATCAATCTAATCAGTAGTTTTAGTGAAGATCAAGCTGTTACTAAGTCTATTTCTTGTTTTCCGCACCTGAAATCAGATCAGGTGAACGATCCTACAACCGACTCATTCGGATCAGGTGAAATAGATCAGAACCTCTCTAATCGACTCATTCGCATCAGGTGAACGATCCTACAACCGAAGACTGCATTACGAGTTCCTTGTAATGT
The DNA here is from genome assembly GCA_030545235.1 of Helianthus tuberosus. NCBI lineage: Eukaryota > Viridiplantae > Streptophyta > Magnoliopsida > Asterales > Asteraceae > Helianthus > Helianthus tuberosus. Next base: position 102,020,074 of record CM060438.1, on the reverse strand, counting down.
CATTTGGATTGACGAACGCACCAGCAGCGTGGATGGATCTAATGAATCGTGTTTCTAAACCATATCTCGATAAATTCATGAATGTATTTATCGATGATATTCTGATTTATTCCTGGACGAAGAGGAGCACGAGCAACACCTCAGGACCATACTGGAACTACTGAAGAAAGAGAAACTTTACGCAGAGTTCTCAAAATGCGAATTCTGATTCACGAAGTGCAGTTCCTTGGTCATGTTTTGAACAAGAAGGGTATTCATGTAGACCCAACCAAGATAGAAGCGATAAAGAATTAGGAAGCTCCCAAAACTCCAACTGAAGTTCGACAATTTTTGGGATTAGCGGGCTATTACTGCCGATTTATCGAGAATTTCTAAAAGATAGCCCAACCGCTGACATCCCTTACGCAGAAGGATAAGAAGTACGACTGGGGTGATAAGCAGGAAGAAGCCTTCCAACTTCTCAAGAACAAACTATTCGATGCACCAATACTGCCCTTACCCGAAGGCACTGAAGACTTCATGGTATACTGTGACGCTTCGCGTCAAGGATTGGGTTGCGCACTCATGAGGTCATCGCTTGTGCATCGAGACAGTTGAAAGTTCATGAAAGGAACTATACCACCCACGACCTGGAACTAGCCGCAGCGGTATTCGTCGTGAAGATCTGGCGACATTATTTATATGGTACTCGATGTACAACCTTCACAGATCATAAAAGCTTGCAGCACATATTTGATCAGAAGGAATTAAGTATGCGTCGACGACGCTGGGTTGAGTTGCTAAACGATTATGATTGTGAGATTAAGGACCACCCCAGAAAGGTAAATGTAGTAGCAGACGCGTTAAGTCGAAAGGAAAGGGGTAAGACCCTAAGGGTTCGAGCATTGGAAGTGCCTATTCGAACAAATCTTACTACACGCATTCATAACGCACAACGAGAAGCCTTTAGAGGGAGAATCGTAGAGCTGAATACCTCCGAGGTATGGAGAAGAAATTGGTGCCAAATGAAAAGGGAACCTTATACTTTCTGGGGCGTAATTGGGTTCCGCTCTATGGCAGTATTCAGGGAGTCATCTTTGATAAAGCTCACAAGTTAAGATACTTGTTGGTGCATACATCTGTCGTCTTCGTCTTATGTCGAGTCTCAGTCTCGATGTGAATCTGAACGAGGATGATGTCATCATCTTTGATGATGACATCATAATGATGAAGTCATCATTGCATCATGTCATAAGAGACAAAATATTGTTGAAAGCATTATATGAGATTTCGTTCATGTGACAAGCTTGATTTCGCTCATGTGTCATCATGTGATTTCGTTTATTTGTCAGGAGAAGGTTTCGCTCATGTGTGCATGTACATAAGAGCGAAATCTGAAACTCTATATGTAGGTTCTATGAGCGAAATCAAACACATAGTTCTAGGTGTGTTCTTCCGGTGAGCCACGAAGTGCTGCCGAAGTGTAGATTCGATTGTAAACGTCATTCAGATTAATAGAATCAACATATTAAAGTGAATTCTCGCTCAATTGAATCTGATTTGTCTGTTTCCGCCGTTCAAATCAGTAATAGCTCTTCTAATCGACTCGTTTAGGTCCAAATTCGATCCTACAATTGGTATCAGAGCAGGTTAAGAAGAGTTCTACACAATTCAGCCGATAATTCTGTTTCTACACTATTCTTTTCCGAAAATTAAAACGTTTTACGGTCAGAATCGGTTCAAACTTTCACAGTGTGCTCGGAATTAGCAATTAACAAACCCTTGAAAATTTCAAAGCTAAAATCGACCTAGAACTTAGGATTTTCAAGGTTTCGCTTTTATGGACTCGTGAAAATGATGCTGTCATCAGCTAGTTTGTCTTGATTTCGCTTATTGATACAGCATAATTTCGCTCATCTGTACAACTTCAGTGGTTTCGCTTTAGTGACAACTATTAGTTTCGCTTCTGTGATAACTTAAGGTTTCGCTTTTGTGTCAAATAGGGTCTCGTTCTTGTGACACTTAGTCATCGAACATGATAATCACGTGAATTGTTGTCAGTAGTTGGGAAAAGTATCTCGTGTCTTGTGTCAGTTTGCACGAAGTTGTAGTTGTTGTCAGATTTGCATGTGAAAATTTTCAAGTGTGTTAGTGTCACGAAATTGCTTGGGTCAAGAATTGCATGTGATAAAGTGCATCGAGTTGGTCCGTTCAAGGTTGCATGTGAGGTTCATTTAAAAAGTTAGTGGGATATTGTGATTGTGTCAGTTTGCATGTGTATTGTGTCGGCTTAGTGGATTTATTGGATAAGAGATATTATTCAGGTCACATGTATTGAATTGATCAAGCCCAAATAGTTATCAGCCCAAATAAACAATCATCAAGAGTTGTCAGATAGTTTTTGCTTCAGCCCACGTGATCGAGATAAAGCGGCCCAATCATTAATCAAATAAAAGTAATCAATAGTGCGGCCCAATCAGCTTTGATGAAATTGTTCGGCTCTATCACAGTCAAGTGCAGCTCACTTTATATTCGGAACAAGTGAAAGTGTGTTTTTTGTGAGAAATTTTGTTGGGACAGTTTAAGAGATCGCAAAGGTCTTTGATGAAAAAGAAAACAATGATCTTAAAAAGTTAAATGATTGGTATCGAGGATATTTCAGTAGTTCTTATCAGAAATTACCCAAAGAGGTTTGGAGTAACCGGTTTGAATGTTTTCTGTGTAAGAAAGATGAAAAGTTGGATGATTTGGAGAAGCGTTTTGATCGTTTGATTGACTATTTGAAGGAAAATCAAATAGTAATAACAGAAGCTGATATGGTATCAAAGTTTGCTAATGGATTACCAGCTGAATGGGATGATTGTTTGAAAAATTTAAGAGAAAATTCTAGTTTTTCAAAATTATCTCTGAATAAATTCATTAGTAAACTTAAAAATCACAATTATGAAATTTATCAAAAGAAGAGAGATGTGATGGATAAAATAAAAATGAATTTAGATGAGTTGAATTTAGACGTGATAAATGAAATAAACAAAAGAATCAATGTTTGTTGGGCAGCAAAAAGAAATTTGATATATGATATGAAAAGAGGTTGTTATATTGATGATAATGAAAATCCTCTTGATTTCGTTACAATCTTTGGTGCAGGTACTTATAAGATAGAGAAAGAGCAAGTTCTAAAGAATGAAGAATCTGTGAAGAATGAATCTTCAAATTCTGAATCAGTGTGCTCCAAATGTGACAACTTTAAGACTGACAATGGCACACTCTTGAAGGATGCGGAAAGTTTGAAATCGGAAGTCAAGAAGTTGAAAGATGAGAAGCAAACTGATGTAAAACAGATTCTGGATTTACAGGGAAATTGTGAAAAGCTAAAAGCTGAAAATGTTAAACTGTTAAATGATTTGAACAGTTTGACATCAGAAAACAAGAAGTTGAAAAAAAAGCAAAAGTTTTTGAAGAGAAAATTAAAAGTTTTGAAAATGAAAAATCAAAGATTGAAAAAGATTTTCAAAGTCAAATAAAAATTTTAGAAGATGAGAGAGATTTGTTTGGTAAAAACAATCTTGAAAAACAAATTGCAATCAATTCTCATCTTGAAAAGATTATTCGACTTGAAAAGGAAGCAGAATGTGCTCAAAAGAAAATCAAAGAGTTAGAAGGTAAAATAAGGGAATGGGAAGAAAAGTTGAAGGTTTTTGTGAATACTTCAGCTATTCCTTGCCCAAAACCTGTTAATTCAGTTCTAATAAGTGACAATGTCACAAACTTTGAAAGTCAAAGTTGAAGATTGTGATGAGAAAACTGATGATGATATTGAAAAAAGAAAAATATTTTTGAAATTAAAAGAAAAATTTCAAGAAACTGTTCTACATTCTACTGAGAAAGGTGAATGCTCAACGCAAAAACCTGTAAAGAAGAATGTGGAACAAAAACAAAAGGATAAAAAATTGAAAAATGTTCAAAAAGAAAATAAAAGCTCATCAGTTCAATCATCCAATCGTGATAAAAAAACCACAAAAATTGGAAAATCAAAACTAAAAAATTGTTGGCAATAAGTGGTGCAGGTCGGACCACAGTGCTCAAAAGTCAAATCCAGTAAACAAGAGGAGCAAGGATTATCACCAAGCCAAACAGTGCTATGATCTGAATGTTTGGACTGAAAGTGGTGATTGGTACGATAACAGAGTGTGTTACAGATGCGGTTATTAAGGACACATTGCTGTTAACTGCCAAGGTTGGAGTTATGAGTCGAGAAGATGCTTTAACTGCAACATCAGAGGTCAAATTGCCAGAGATTGCCCAAGGAGATCAAATGAAAGATTGAGGGTTAATTCTCAGAAGATGGCAAAGAAATCAGTCAATGTCAAGCCCAAAGAACAGAAGGTTCAAGAACCTAAAGTTCAAGAAACGAAAGTGAAGCTTTCTCAGGGGCAGAAAGACAGACTGAGGAAGAAGAGAAAGAAGGCTAGAGAGTATCTAGAGAAGATCTTGTCCTCGGATACAACTGGTAAAACAGATAAAAGGTCTGATAAATCGTCTTGCTCTCCAAAGAACAACAAATCAAGCAAAACGCATTCATCAGATACAAATCTGAGGACGAAAGAGGGAAAGAAGAAGAAGAAAGTTTGTGGCGATGAATCTGTTTCTGTGGAAACTAAGGAGCCACATGTCGGCGATGAATCTGGCTCATCAAAGTCAGACAAGCCACATTCAGGCAATGATTCTGGTATGGTAAAACCAGAAGAGCCATGTGTTGAGGTAAAAAATGAGAATTCTAGTTTAACAATGGATGATGAAAATTTTCCACCAATGTTGAACAAGAATTCAAAATCACCCAAGGACCGTCAGGCTTGGGTGAATCTGTTCAAATGAAAAACCTGACTTGCCGGAGTTCCCAGGTTGGTAAGCGTGGAACATGAATCGGCACATTTCTTGAGAAATTTCACTTTGGTGATTTTTCGCCTTACATGTGGTAAATCAGGGACATTAAGTTGTACTTGATTTTCTACAAGTGATGTTTGAGGATTGATCTTAAAAATGTTAGTTTTTACAAGTGGTTAAAGAAAACAAGGTGATGAATGAACCCCATGTTTTAGAAATGACTCACAAAACTAATTTTCCGGAAAAACCATTTTGATTAGAACAAACTTAAGTGTTTTGAAATCACTATGGGAATATAGTTTGTTGTCAGGGGGAGTTCTGATTGTTCAAGCCAAGTGAATGGAGAATTGAAGTGATTCTCATCATGTTGTCACATTTCTTGTACAGCTTGTTTTTCAAATTTTCCCAGAAAATCAAAATTCAGACATATTTTGATTTTAGGGGGAGTAAAAATTTTAAAAAAATTAGAAAATTTGAAAATGTCAAAAACATTAAAAATGCAAAAATGAGTTTTGTTGTCAAAAAGAGGAAATGATTGTAGATCAGTTGGACTGTCACAGCATGCTAAAGAAATGTAAAGTCTAAATGTGATAAACGGTCTCACTAAAGATGTGGCGGTAGACTCAGCTAGACTAGTAGATTTGCAATAACGATACAAACATAAATGAAATAGCCAAGTTATAGTGGGAAACATGGTCGAAAGCATAGTACTTAGTTTTGTCCTTCTTGACTGTGTGCCTACTTAGTAATCGCTGATTGTCGAAAGACATAAAACTGGTTAAGTTTGTGAACTTTCACAACTTTGCTGAAAAGTCGCTGTGATTGTGCATTTCATTTTGCAAAGATTTAAACTTGTCTTATTTCTTTATTTTGTTTAAGCATCGGACATCCTCTGCGTATACGTGAGTATCGACCTGGATGTTGTTGCCTAAACGTTCTGCTTTATTTTCTTTGGTGTTTCGTTTAAGCTTTGGATCACCTCTGCGTATACGGGAGTATCGACCTGGTGGTTAAAGCCTAAACAACTTCAACTTGTTTTATTTTTCTTATTTTGTTTAAACATTGGACTTTCTCTGCGTATACGGAAGTATCGAGCTGATTGTTAATGTTTAAACATTTTGCTTTATTTTCGCATAAATCACAGTTGATCAAAGTTTAAAGGCATTACTTGAGTCAGTGTATTGCATGATGAGGGGATATGCTGAGATCGTGGGGTCCATAAGAACTTAGTGCAAAATTAATATACCTTAAACGTATCGGTAAGCATGTCGAAAGTTTTTAGATTGAGTTTAAGTGGACAACAATATCGTCAATCTATGTGAATTGTTTAGAGCTGAAAATGTTTAAAGCTTAACGGTGTTGGTGATTTGTCTCAAAAACTAATATGATCCTCTTGCACAATCTCACAAAAATATTGTTTGTAAATATTTCTTTATTGCATTTCATTACATTGAAAAATTCAAAAAGATTTTAGTGTGTTTTAGCATAAATTTTGAAAAATTCAAAAAGATTTTCGACAACTGATGTTAAAGAGCTGATTTTCAAAATTTCAAGTGCTGAACCTGATGAACAGGTTTGGGAGTGTGAGTTTAACAGAAGATTTTTGGTTTGTAAAAGAGTAGTTTGATTAGTTAATCAAGGTCATTAATTTGAACTTGTTGTAACTATTTCCAGTAAGTTTTTCTTATTATTTTAAGTAAAAACTTATGTGTTTGTGAGAAAATGTGTGCAGGAAATGAGCTAATCAGAGATAAAGCCAGGAATTGATCTCAGGGTGATAGCTAATTCCAGACAGCGATCCCATCATGATGAGAGGGGGAGTCTGACGAGGTTAGAGCCAAATAGAAGATCCTGGTATATGCTAAGAAAGAAAAGAGACTGATAAAGACTGAAGATTGAGAATACTCGATACTTAAGACTCGTCAACATCTGAGGGGGAGTCTGTTGGTGCATACATCTGTCGTCTTCGTCTTATGTCGAGTCTCAGTCTCGATGTGAATCTGAACGAGGATGATGTCATCATCTTTGATGATGACATCATAATGATGCAGTCATCATTGCATCATGTCACAAGAGACAAAATATTGTTGAAAGCATTATATGAGATTTCGTTCATTTGACAAGCTTGATTTCGCTCATGTGTCATCATGTGATTTCGTTTATTTGTCAGGAGAAGGTTTCGCTCATGTGTGCATGTACATAAGAGCGAAATATGAAACTCTATATATAGGTTCTATGAGCGAAATCAAACACATAGTTCTAGGTGTGTTCTTCCGGTGAGCCACGAAGTGCTGCCGAAGTGTAGATTCGATTGTAAACGTCATTCAGATTAATAGAATCAACATATTAAAGTGAATTCTCGATGAATTGAATCTGATTTGTCTGTTTCCGCCGTTCAAATCAGTAATAGCTCTTCTAATCGACTCGTTTAGGTCCAAATTCGATCCTAGAATACTCGATCCACCCAGGATCGGACAAAATGTATCAAGACTCGAAAGAATATTATTGGTGGCCAAGACTTAAGAGCGACGTAGTTGTTTACGTTGGAAAGTGCAGAACCTGTGCTAAGGTCAAGGCCGAATATCAGAAACCGTCTGGCCTACTGCAACAACCCAAGACACCCATGTGGAAGTGGGAGCAAATCTCGATGGACTTCATAACTAAATTACCCAGGACCCCTAGAGGGCATGATATGATATGGGTGATAGTTGATCGATTGACAAGGTCTGTATATTTCTACCCATCCGAGAGAGGGATACCACCGGAAAACTTGCTGAGCTGTGTCTAAAGGAAATTGTAGCACGGCATGGAATGCCTGTTTCGATTATTTCAGGCAGAGATGGAAATTTTGTTTCAATGATCTGGCAATCCTTCCAGGAGGCCTTTGGATCTCAATTAGATCTAAGCACGGCCTTCCATCCGCCAACTGACGGCCAGCGCAAACGGACCATGCACACAACAGAAGATATGCTTCGCACATGTGTTATGGCTCTAGGCGGTAGTTGGGATACTCATCTGCCTTTAGTTGAGTTTTCCTATAATAACAGCTACCACACGAGCATAAAAGCCGCACCGTTCAAAGTTCTATATGGCCGCAAGTGCCGCTCACCATTGTGCTGGGAAGATGTTGGAAACAAACAGTTAATTGGTCCTTGACTCGTTCAAGAGACAACCGACAAGATCATGAAGATCCGAGAGCGCATTAAGGCAGCTCGTGATCGACAAAAGAGCTACGCTGATCGAAGATGAAAACCCTTGGAATTCAAGGTGGGAGACAAAGTCCTGTTGAAAGTCTCACCTTGGAAAAGTGTAGCAAGATTTGGAAAATGTGGAAAGTCGAATCCACGGTGAATGGTCTAATGTATCCAGCAAAAATTGCGTTGTCAAACGTTCAGAATTAGGACGAGCATAAACTTTCCATTCAAGATCTTGGAAAAAGTTGGTACCGTGACGTACAATTTAGAATTACCAGAAGAACTAAATAGTGTACATGATATGTTCCATGTATCCAACCTCAAAAGAAAAAAAGAGTCCAACCCAAGAAACAGTTATCATCCCTATGGATGAGGAGCATATCGACGACACACTCTGATTTACAAAACAACCTATTGAGGTAACGGATTGAAGATCCATAAAACAAGGAGGAGTCACATTAAGCTTATCAAAGTACGTTGGAACTCTACACACAGACCCGAGTACACGTGGGAACGTGAAGACCGGTTCAAAGCCAAGTACCCCCATCTGTTCGAGAAGGCTCCTGCGGGAGATGACTCAGCCAGAATTTCGGGACGAAATTCTTTTAACGGGGGGGGGGGGAGGGTGGGGACTGTGACAACTAGCACAAAACCAGTAATTTCCGTACATTCTAGTTATTAATAAATATATGCAATTATGTGCTTAAATGTCAACATAGTCTGATTTCATGCTATACATGTGAATTCATGCACATTTTATACTTCAAATATTGTTTTATGCATTACTTTAGCGTTGTATCAGAAAGACTAGTAAACTCACCGGTAAGACACATTGTGTCAGCAATTCTGCAGAAAGCAGAAAATAGAATTAGGGCCTAGGAGTAGGTCCAACATCTAAAGTACATTAAACCCAAGTATGGATACAAGGGTTAACACATAAACTTTCCGGAAGCTAAACTATGCACTAAAAAGCACCCGAAACGCACTTTAAATGCAGAATTTTGCACAAATCAGCCATAATTTAGCAATAATCAGCTTTTTAACCCCAAAATATCATGCAGAATTTATGTTTTATTGTCCAAAACAACTTACAAAGTGTCGGGAATTGAAACGGTCACAAAAGGGTACATAAAGGACACTAAACGGTATAATTTAGCACTTTAACGAACCGGTATCTAACCGAACAACCGGAAAATAACTTGGACATCAAAATTTGACTAGAAGTAATGTTTTTTATGATATTAAACTAGTATTGATGCTAGAATACCTTAAAAATCATAAAAACACCTAAACACACTTATACTAACTCAAACCTTCTAGTTTGCACTTTAAACCTCCATCTTTCAAAAATTTACACTTTGCCCCCCCATCTTTAGTTGGACGGTTGGACAAGGGTCCCACCACGGGGATTTTATTAGATTTTGGTGGATTTTATTTGATCTCCTTAGATTGTATTTGATTTTATGGTAAAGAATATTCTAACAAGATACCCTAAAAGGATATGGAGGATCTTTATAAAATATAAACAAATCACCTACTCACATTCACTCATCTTCTTCCCTTCTCCCCCTCTAACTCTCGGCCTCACCTCCACCATCATACCCCCTCACTTTTGATCATCATACATCCATTCCAAGTTCATTACAAGGTGTATGGAGACCATCTAAGAAGACTTGAGGTGTCGGAACTTGAAGGACCTCTTCGTGGAGCTTTTAACCACTCACTTTCTTCCTAGTTCATCGTCTTCATTTTTGTGCCACTTCCCTAGCCATTAGAGCTAGTAGTAAGCTTCTTGATCACAAATTTAATTCATGTTTATGTTATGTACAAGTTTCACCATCTAAACAACTTAACTTCTAATATTAAAAATAAGAAGATCTAACATATTCATGAAGAAAATAAGTGATTGCATGAAATTTTAGTGTATGTAATGAAGTTGTTGATGTGGTATCTTGTGTTTATGATTAAATCAAGTATGTTAAAGCTAGGATCTACCAAGTTTAAGCATGGATCTTGAAGGATCCATGGTTAAACTTGAAGGTGAACACATGAAGCATAATGTGAACTTGAAATAGGAATTTTTACACATAAACTTTTAATCTTGAAGTAATAAAGTGTGTGTTAAATTAATTTTTGAAACTAATATCTATGAAAAGTTTGTTTAAAGTTTAACATAGAGCTTGTTTTGAAGGATCTAAAGATATTAAGCATGGATCTTGAAATATCCATGGTTAAACATGATGTTAAAAATTATGATATTTCTAATAAACACAAAAGTGATTTTAGAAACATGATTTACAAACTTTGAAACCATTGAACTCATGGGTGAGTTGGTTAGCAAAATAAAGTCTTATAAAAAGTTGAAAAGTTCACCATGATGTTTCATATGAATAAAGTCTTATACAAGAAAGCTTATTTCGGAAAGATCACCTTATGTAAAGTGTAGATCTAAAAGACTACACATGTTTAACAAGAATCAAGTTCACCATGATGTTTCATATGAATAAATTAGTATATGTTGTTGATGATTGTTGTTGAAAATTGTTTTGATGATCGAAAAGAAAATTAACACATGTTTTGAAAACATGGAAAACCTTTATTTTTAGGGGAAACTTTGTCAAAATTTTTATAAAATTTTGACACTTAGAAAAATATAAGTGTTGGTGAAACATATTCCCAAAAAAATTCACCTAAAAATATTTACCAAGGTTTCCCTAACTTTTGTGTAAAATTACAAGTCAAGAAGTGATGATTTCTTCCGGATAAAACTTGATATTAAGAATGTATATTTTTTGGGAAAAATATATATATATTTAGTGATCACCAAATTTTGTACTAAGTGTATATTGTGTGTATTATATATAGTAGTGTATTAAGGACTTGAAAATACACTAAATACTCCCAATGAGTATGAATACAAAAATACACATACAACTACATGAGAATACATAAGTATACAAATATACAAAAATCGGGTGAATAACGAGAATGATTATATATATTTTACAGCATGACAAAATATATATATTTCTTACAAGTCTTAAAAATATATTGTTTTTAAGAATATAATTCCGGAAAGTAATAGAAATCGAAGTATTGATTCTTGGTGAAAAATACAAAATACACAAGTATTTACATAAAATACAAATAATACTTGTACCAAAATAATATTGAGGATATTATTTTACGAAATACTTATATTTATTTTTGAGAAAATAATATAAGTAACATACATGAAAAGTTAAAAATATAAATTATTTTTAACATCTATTACCTTGAAAAGGGACTACATGAATGAATATATATTTGAGAAGTAAAATATATATTTACAAAAATGCATTACATACATAAAGTGCAAATGCATGACAAACGGGTGAGACCCGACAAACAAGGGCACGACCCTCACAAAGATTGAACATACAAAGAACATATACAAACACAAAAGATGGTGACTTGTACTTGTGTGATACAAGTCTAGTGACTAACATACATAGAATACGTATAGGTCACGACGCTACAAAACCAACCGGTGAAGTTTACGGCGCAGGATACTCAAAGTTGTGAGTTCATGTCCCCACTTTTAAACTTTTACATGTTTTTTAAACTTGGGGAAAATACATGTGTTATGGTATGTTGAATACAAAAACTAGGGAATGATACTTTAGATCATGTCACGAATAGGGTACCATAAGCACCATTAATTAGTTACATACCAAGACCGCGGAACAAAAGATTAGATCTAATGGGTTTCAGGTAGCCACACTGTCACACCCCCAAAATATCACCCGTGGAAAACCCCGCCAGGCGTGTGACAAACCAATAACGAGCCACTACTCATGTTGAACTCATAACATGTTTAAAAATGAAATTACCAATTATTAATGAAATGTACCAACAATGAGTTTATATGTAAACCAACATGTTCAGCGGAAGCAAATAAACGAAATCTTAATTTAACTGTTTCAAAAACCAACGTATAATATCAGTCATTCCATCACATGTATCCATCCAGTTCGACCCATGACCACTCCAGCTATTCCAGACAGAAAGTCCCAATCCAAAACATCTAGCGACTTGCGAGCATGCAACAAGTGTATCAGACAAGGTTGGTGAGTTCATAGTTTTACGAAAACGTTGGTTACCAAGTGTTTAGTTTAATCCATTGAATTCAATTCCGAAAGTAATGTTGATAATATCTCGATACTGAACAAGACGGCTCCTGATGTATGTTTTGCCCTTTCCCCAGTGCTCCTATCAAAGCACTAGGCCCGACTGGGTCATTAGTTCACACCCGCCCTCTCTCAGGAACATGGTGAGGGTGCCAAAACCTAAGTAGCGCTACCAACTAATACCCCGCTACCACCCACGATAGCAAAAGATGGGACTTAAGAGATAGAGAGTGAGAATATTATCCAACATCCCAGTTTTACCCAAAAGACTTATCCCTCCCCGGGATTCCCACTAACTGTCCCAAACCACCGGGACGCATGCTCAAAAGTAATGAACTCACCTTAGGTTTGCTCGGTAAGGCTAGATATTCGTTTACGTTCACAGTTGGTCAACCAAGTCCTAATATGGTTAACATTAAGAATCAGTTTTTCATGTAATTAACCACATATTCTACATATGCAATAAACAAGGATTGTACATGCATTTACACCCAACGTCTCACGTGTCATAATAGTAGTTCACGTATTTCTTAGCTCTCATCATGTATACGTAGTGACATACAAGAATCACACATGTTCTATGAATCATAACAGTTTTACCATGCAACATATCATTCACGTAAACAAGGTTCAACGTGCCATATACAAGTTTTATTCCACAAGTTCAAGTTCCAGACAACACTATCTAGAACCAATTCGGTGGCCATGTTAGATCCTTATGACGCAGCCCGTTGGTTAGTCCATTCGGCCCAATAGTTCACATTGGGCCGTGCGGCTGGTTTATTGGTTTCGGCCCAAACTAATGCTCACATGTTTTATATCCTATATTTCATATTTAACTAGTTTCTAATTTCACTATATTCGGTTATAATTATTATCAACTGTCAACCCTTGTGTTCTCATAATTCTGTTTAAAAGAATAATTCCAAAGATGTTTCATACGAGTTCAGACAAACAAAACACAATCATGTAGTTCACATAGATTCAATTCACAAACTTTTATAATATTATCTAATAGTTTGGGCCACACAAGACTTGGGCCTAGGCAACGACGAAAGTCCTATGGCAACGACGAAAGTCCCGCTTTCGTCATACATGGAATATGATGTACTGTTGGGTTTGGTTGATTAAGATTTATTAAAACATATACCCCAAACTAATCTTAATTAGACCGAATGAATTAGTGGCTAACACTTACATGCAAACTTATCACAATTCACTAGATTGAACGGTCCAATAGAAGTAGGCGTATATATATAACATTATGCAATTTATTGATGACATCAAAACACATAGGAGACATCATCATCTTCGACGGCACACACAAAGTCAACATCACTTGACTAAGTCATCATCATCACGACGGCACAAAGTCATCATCATCAGGAGACATCTATCACTTTGAGGTTTTTTTTTTTTTGAAACATAGTCATATCATGTGGCCACCATATTCAATATTAATTTTTATTACATTAACTAATTTTATTATATTAACCAGATTAATGAAGATATCAATCTTGCACTATGAGCGGCTAAATCTTTAGTGGAAACTTCGGGTGAATGATTCTTGTGAGACACTTTTAATTCTAGTTACAACCAATCATCACACAAATCACACAATTCATTCAGATAAACTATACACGCGACCACATGTAAATCATATAGGAAAACCTTGGAATCTCGGGTTGTCACATCATCCCCAACTTGAAAGAAATTTCGTCCCGAAATTTGACAAGCAATACAGAGGAGTGGAGCGATAGAAACTCAAATTAAACTATATGCAACACTACACACATAAAAATCAAGCATTACACACAATCACTAATCATCCAGATAACTATGCAGACACAACGTAAACCAAATTGTAGAAACAGGATCGCGAAGTCAGTTGGGCGCCACATCATCCCCAACTTGAAAGGGGATTTCGTCCCGAAATTCGCCAATGATGTCAGAAGTTGATTCCACCGCTTAAATAAGTTGAGGACACCAAAGCTTTCCTTTAATCGTTGCGTTTAAATAATAAAGAAATCACAAACGTTCCATCGGACAAACACTGCCTTAAATTCGAGACTTAAATGGCATTGTGCACGTTACTCAATCCGTCAGGTATCCCGAGTTTGTAAGTCACGTTATCTATTCTTCCCAGAGTGTTGTATGGATCAAAGTGATGTAGGTTAAGCTCGCAACGTTTCCCAAGCGTACCACACCCTCCCAGGGTGAGACTTCCTACATGATACGATGGCTTACAGCGATCTTCCTGTGTTTTCTAAGCCTATCTGCTTTCCTGACGGTCACTCGTTGTCGCCAGACGATTTCTGATCCAAGCAGTCTTCCCAAGAGTTTCAAGTATAAGTCGTGGACCTGCTATTGCGTTGTTAACCACCTTAATCCGATAAAGAGGTTGGGGACACTGTCCATGCAATAACTCAAACAGAGCTGTCTTAATACTAGAATGGTAACTGCCGCTGTAGAACTTAGCCAAAGGTATGCATCCTTCCAATTTTCACCAAGTCAATCCCACACATGCTCGCAGCATGTCTTTGAGTGTCAGGGGGGATTTCGTTAACACCGACCATTTGCCCTATGGTGATAAGTAATGCTCATGTCCAAACGGGAACCAAGAGTGTTGTGTAATGTCTAACGTAACCAGGTATAGATCAAAATCAGAGGTAACACAAGTTGGCACCTCGTGCCTAAAACCGCCCTTCGCATTTAGTTATTTAGAGTATGCGAAGACTTGACAATCTTCCTTGTTTGCGAGAAAGTGTACCAATTACATGCGACAATCAACGAGCACCCAAATGAAGTTATTTCCGTTCTGAGTTCCAGGTAGTCCAGTGACAAAATCCGTGGTAGTCTGTTTCCAAAATGTTGTTGACACTCACCTTGACTTTCCCACAAGTCAAACATTTGTTACAAACATTGCCAGGTGGGCCTTCATGCCCGATCACCAGTACAAGAATTATAGATCCTATTATCCCTCATCAAAACCCAGACGACCAGAATATCGAGGCCGGTGTGCTTTGCTCCACTCAGGTTCCCTATGGTTACTGTATAGTGAGGCCCGTATTCGTTCCATGAAGTAGCAAATATCGTCCGACCGGCCAAAGGTTGCTTCCCCATGCCCCGCATGGGTTAATCTTGAGAACTCTCTTCCTTCAGTTCCTCAGTTTGAACAAGGCGAGTCTGATCAGGTACGTTAGAGTCGACAGTGAGCTGCAAAGCTCGTTCACATCCAGGTTTCACGGCCGTATTCATTCAAAAGCTCCATCCAGTGATGTTATTAACTGATTTAGCTCCTTCGAAACCCAGGTATACGGGGGGCCCTTGTGATCGGTCTAAGTAATGCATTCGGTACCGTCCAAGTAATGCCTCCGTCTTAAATCCAAAGACCACGGTTTCCACCGCAGATTGTGTGTCGTGCAGTTCCTCTTCGTAACTCCATCACGTGGGCCATCTCCTTCTCGTGTTGCATCGATGTGTAATCGGGACTCTGATTCGAACCATCATAGTATACCACTAGATCACCCGCACCCTCGGGTAAAGACGATGCTCAGTGCTTTGCAGAGTTGTGATTCGAAAGCCGAAAAGACGCCCTCCTGTTGTCTTTCACGAACACAACAACCTGCTGTGCTAAAGAGATCTAAGTTGCGAGACCTTCGAAAATCCTGTGGTTAAACTGCGATAGTATCTAGTGAGACCAAGAAATTCCTGTATCCTCGAAGGGATCTTTGGTATCGACCAGTTTCTAACAAGATGCATCTTAGCGAGATCCATGTGTATTCCCACTCTGTTGGTTACATGATCAAAATGTATCTCTCGAATCTAGATGTAACATTTAATAAGACTTCGCACGTAATGGCTCCTCCCATAGAACGTCGTAATGGCCACACTGCGTTTGATATGCCGTTATAGGAACATTCTCCCCTTAGACATCCATCTAAAAATAGAGCTTGACCCTCGCTACTGGTCGACAGGCTGGCAATACATGGTCGAGGTAAATGGTTCTTGGCCGTCACCTTGCTAAGTTCTCGGAAATCAGTACACATGTCCAACGATAAGGCTCATCTTCACGGATATAACTAGGGCTCCCCAAGCAAAAGAGCTAGGTCCGACAAAATGTCTGTCCAGCAACTCCCGTAGTAGATTAGACAGTTCTTGCAACCCATCTGGTGCAAGACGGTAAGGAGTACAAATAACCAGGGATGCCTCTGGCGCAAGGTCAAAATGTGATTCTGGCTAATAGTTGTGGAAGTAATCCTGAAAGTTCTTCGAGTAGCTCATTGGAAGAAATCACAAACAATTGATGAATCCTCGATCCTCTTTCCTTAGCCTTATTATCAGTGACGGGTGCTAGCATAGCGGAATAATCCTTCCGTAGACACTTCTAGGGCTTCATAGCTGGAATGGCGCTAACCCTTGCACCACTCTGACGCTTTAGAACAGACAACTATCCTCCACTAAGGAGAAGGATATACAAAATGTTCTCCCCACACGGTCTATCTACGCGATCTTTGAATAATCAATCCACACTAACTACTGCATCAAAACCATTAAGGGTAGTAGTAGGAAGGTCGATGTCGTGCACTTGTCTCACGAGGTCGAGTTTGCATCCCACAACATATGAGGTTCCATTTGTCTTGTCATCAGCCGATTCCACAACAGGTTCGGTTTCAAGGGGTATCAGGGTCAAGCAGAGTAGAGACGAAGCGAATAGCTACCCGTACATGCTACCATGTTGCTGCAGAGCCTGGCGTCGCCTAAGCTAGTCCTAAATGCCCTTCCACGAGTACCACTTCCATTGTTGTTGCTACTGCTACTAGAATTCCCAAAACTGCCATTGTTCCATGGGTTGTTGGCGTCCTGACTTAACATCGGCCAATCCTTGTTGAAGCCGACATCATTTCCATACAGAAAGTCACGATTTGCGAGTACCTTGATGTCATTGTGACTGTTGCTTCTAATGTCGTTGCTCGAAACGGAGTCATGCGGCCTTTCGCCATTAGGGTCTATCCTTTCACATTTCGTGTCACGTCCTAAGGCACTACTCCTGGTGCGGGCAGTTACACATTTCCACCCTATAGTCAATGGTCATCGATTACGTCCCAATTAATTTGTAAGTGTTGACTCCCATAAGTCGCTTACTAGGGTTAAGGATTCGGTTGAAGCCTATTTTACTGGTGTTCGTTACCAGAAACCAAGGCCATTTTAATGCTAAAGTCGGTGAGATACTACGATCATCCTCTTGCCCCTCAATCTTGCAAGTTAGTCGAATAATACATAGTACGTTGCTAGGGTGTTACAGAAACGATCGCACTTACGGAATATAAGGCATCAATACACAGAGTTCCAACCAATGAAAAGGAGTGAAAAGGTATCGTCCAATCATTCGACGCTGCAACATCCAACTCAGGGATGTTCGTATAAGCACCTAACATTCTACATAGTTCGCTAGTCGTCCAGATGAGTGTTCAAGTATTACTCGATAGCATTGAGATTCGTAAGGATTCGGAGTGGAGTGAAAATATCACGTTCAAGTAAGAGGCAATCACTGCTATGACTCTTGTAGACTGTTGTGTTTCACTTTGATCATATAATGGAACAGAACCCCTTTTTTCACTTGTTAGGCCTCACTGGGACTCGCATGCACCCCACATTATTATTATGTGTGCACCCACAATAATATTGCGATTTGCATGCTTATCTCAGCTCCTCCTAACTCATGTCAAATGGTTCCTCAAACTCGAGTGCCAAACAAAGGTTATCAAAACGATAAGATCACAGAAATCCCAAGACTATGACATACTAGTAATGCATCATAATGTAAGCAAGCAATTCATGTAATCATGCTATAGGGATAAGTATGTGTCCGTACGCTACATCTTAACAAATGTGTACTAGTCATGTAATGTATGCAACAAGCGTGGAAAACGAACCTTGCAATCTGGAGCTGAGTGTCATGGTCGTATTCACGTATTCAGAACTGTTCGGTTATAGTCTGGTTTTACAAAAACGGTTTAAAACGAAGTTCACTCTAACCAGTGGCTCTGATACCAAACTGTCACACCCCCAAAATATCACCCTTGGAAAACCCCGCCAGGCGTGTGGCAAACCAATAACGAGCCACTACTCATGTTGAACTCATAACATGTTTAAAAATGAAATTACCAATTATTAATGAAATGTACCAACAATGAGTTTATATGTAAACCAACATGTTCAGCGGAAGCAAATAAACGAAATCTTAGTTTAGCTGTTTCAAAAACCAACGTATAATATCAGTCATTCCATCACATGTATCCATCCAGTTCGACCCATGACCACTCCAGCTATTCCAGACAGCAAGTCCCAATCCAAAACATCTAGCGACCTGCGAGCATGCAACAAGTGTATCAGACAAGGCTGGTGAGTTCATAGTTTTACGAAAACGTTGGTTACCAAGTGTTTAGTTTAATCCATTGAATTCAATTCCGAAAGTAATGTTGATAATATCTCGATACTGAACAAGACGGCTCCTGATGTATGTTTTGCCCTTTCCCCAGTGCTCCTATGAAAGCACTGGGCCCGACTGGGTCATTAGTTCACACCCACCCTCTCTCAGGAACATGGTGAGGGTGCCAAAACCTAAGTAGCGCTACCAACTAATACCCCGCTACCACCCACGATAGCAAAAGATGGGACTTAAGAGATAGAGAGTGAGAATATTATCCAACATCCCAGTTTTACCCAAAAGACTTATCCCTCCCCGGGATTCCCACTGACTGTCCCAAACCACCGGGACGCATGCTCAAAAGTAATGAACTCACCTTAGGTTTGCTCGGTAAGGCTAGATATTCGTTTACGTTCACAGTTGGTCAACCAAGTCCTAATATGGTTAACATTAAGAATCAGTTTTTCATGTAATTAACCACATATTCTACATATGCAATAAACAAGGATCGTACATGCATTTACACCCAAAGTCTCGCGTGTCATAACAGTAGTTCACGTATTTCTTAGCTCTCATCATGTATACGTAGTGACATACAAGAATCACACATGTTCTATGAATCATAACAGTTTTACCATGCAACATATCATTCACGTAAACAAGGTTCAACTTGCCATATACAAGTTTTATTCCACAAGTTCAAGTTCCAAACAACACTATCTAGAACCAATTCGGTGGCCATGTTAGATCCTTATGACGCAGCCCGTTGGTTAGCCCATTCGGCCCAACAATTCACATTGTGCCGTGCGGCTGGTTTGTTGGTTTCGGCCCAGACTAATGCTCAGATGTTTTATATCCTATATTTCATATTTAACCAGTTTCCAATTTCACTATATTCGGTTATAATTATTATCAACTGTCAACCCTTATGTTCTCATAATTCTGTTTACAAGAATAATTCCAAAGATGTTTCATACGAGTTCAGACAAACAAAACACAATCATGTAGTTCACATAGATTCAATTCACAAACTATTAGGGTGAAGGGAGTGGGGCGGCAAAGGCATCGGCAAAGCCGATTGCCGAGCGGCAACACCGCCGCCACCCCTTTATCCCGCGCGGCAAACTAAGGACATCGGCTAGACCTCACCGATCGATAAACATGCTTTGCATGTTGACCGTTGCCACTTTAACGGCTATAATGCCGTTCAAAATAAAAAAAATTAATTTTTCAAGTTTTACCTTATATATTCAAAACAAACCCATTTTAATCCTATATATTCTACAAAATCACCCCCAAATCAAACCAAAAAATACAAATCACTAACCCAAGTATTGCCACGCAAAATGGCGGATGATTTCCCGTTGTGGTTTCCACCCAATAGTAGCGACGACTCGTCCGATGATAGCATTCTTTTTTTCCAAAATCTACTCGAAGAAGCCGAACTATAAGACACCGGTACATCAAACCAAAGGAGATACATTGAACGTCAGCGGGAGGTTGGGCACGAGACCCTCATGGCGGATTATTTTGTCGAAGACCCGAAATACAACGACGCAATTTTTTGGCAAAGGTTTCGTATGTCGAAACGGTTGTTTTTAAATATTGTGACCGCCGTGGAAGCGAATGACGAATACTTTCAAGAGTCCTACGATGCGCGAGGTCGGGGGAGCTTTACGCCGCTGCAAAAGGTTACATCAGCTATTAAACAGCTCGCAACCGGTAACCCTCCAGACGAAGGAGAGGAGTACTTGCATATGGCCGCAAGAACTTCCCGCGAGTGCCTAGAATATTTTTGCGAAACGGTTTGCAGAATATATGGTTCGGAGTTCTTACGTAGGTCGACAAGCCACGACATGACACTGTTATACGACGCACATGAAGAACAACATCACCTTCCAGGTATGTTCGGTAGCCTTGATTGCACCCATTTCGTCTGGCGAATGTGTCCCACCGAGCTTCGAGGGAAGTATATAAGAGGAGATCACCGATACCCGACTGTTATGCTCGAAGCAGTGGCGTCTCAAGATTTATGGATTTGGCATGCTTTTTGCGGTCCACCGGGTTCGCAGAACGATATCAATGTGCTAGGACAATCGCCGTTATTCTTAACGGAACGAAATGGAACCGCGCCAAAATGTCCATTTTACGTCAACAACCATTATTACAAACGTGGTTATTTGCTCGTGGATGGAATTTACCCAAAATGGTCCGTGTTTGTGAAATCGATCCCATACCCTCAAGAAGTAGACGAAAAGATGTTCAAAAGGCAACACGAGGCGGCAAGAAAAGACATCGAAAGGGCTTTTGGGGTTTTGAAGTCAAAATGGGGTGTCTTGAATCGGCCGATGCGAGCAAGGACGGTTAAAAAAATTAGGAATGTTGTGTACACGTGTATTATTTTACACAACATGATTTTAAAAGACGACGGAAACGCGATTGCACCGGTACACATTCGGGATCCTCCGGTCGAGCCCGCGTTTGATGATAGGGTGTTGGGCGAGCTAATGGATGAAGATACGCATTGGAGACTTAAACACGATCTCACGGTTCATCTCGCAAGTCAAGATTTGCCCCACCTGTTGGTTGATTCTGACGAAGAGTAGTGTAATTTTTAATTTTTTTAGTGGTTGCGTTGTTTTAGTGTCGTGTAATTTTTATGAATTTTAAGTTTTTTTTTTTAAGTTTCATTTTAATGTAATTGTTTTTTTTTTATTAATTTAAGGTTTTATTTGTTTTTATTTAACATATAATTTAAAAAAAAAACAAAAAAAAGTTTGCCACTTTCAAATGTCTAAACCATTGCCAACACTTTTCAGCAAAGTTTAAACTTTTTACCCTCTCTGACGTGGCACTCTCTGATTAGTCCATTTTAAAGTTTGCCACTTTCACCTGTTTAACCACTCCCTTCACCCTTATAATATTATCTAATACTCATTACACCCTTGACTTTCAATGACAACATTATTAGGATACACATATGGCTTGATTAAATCAAAAATCCTCACATGGCCGCCACTTTATTCAATGCTATAAACTATGTCAGGCCACTTACCGTCACATGCATTGGACCCCTAAGGGTGTCCGGGGCACCAAGCGGGGACCTCATCGGTGACCACTTTCCCCGATCGGGAACACCGCCGCCGTCGGTGTGGGGACCCGATTCGGGGGGTGGTTTCGGCACATGTCTACCGGTTTGAATTTGGCACAATAATCGATGAACGGCTCTTTGAACGGTCATAAACCAAAAAAAAAAAAAATTCATTTTTTATACAAATATAAATAACCACACCCACTTATTTACACTCTCATCAAACCACACAACTTTACTTAATTTTTATACTCTCAAACCACACCCACTTCAAAAAAATTTTATATTCTCAAACCACGCCCACTTCTCAAACCGAGCAATGGAGAACCAACCCCGCGAAGCCAAGAAAAAAACTAAGGGACGAGGCAAGCAACCGTCTCGTGGTGGTTCGAGCGGTGCAAGTGCACAATCACAACCCCCTTTCGGATATACTCCACAACCCCGTTTTTTTTTCAACAACCTTCACACCCCTCCTTTTACAACACTCAAGCAACCAACCTTCAACCCAATTTCGGCTATGGTTTTCAAAATTTGTTATCAATGGATGCTCCTCCTCACTCCCCCGCCTTCGACCCATATGGTTTTCGTTCCCCACAACTTCCATCGGTCCAAGAAAATGTTGAACGTCCTCTACCTGTTTGGGACGACGAGGACGATGAGGTAGTGCCCGAAACTCAAAATTTGGGCGACGAGGACGATGAATATAATGTGGATGCAGATTTGGGCAACGAAGAAGATGACGCTCGGGAAAAAAAGGGAAAAATGACGAGCGAAAAATGGACAAAGGTCCAAGAAGAGGCGTTGGCGAAGGCGTATGTACATTGCTCTACCGACAAAAAGAAGGGCAATCAACAAAACCGCGATAGTTTTTGGCGTAAGATTTTAAATCATTTTAACGCCACCGTCGGTGGAAGTAACCGGACCGTGCATCAAGTACGGTCTAAATGGGGCCCGATGCAAACGAAAATAAACTTTTTCAACGGCCTATACCAACAAGCGGTAAAAATTATATTTTTTAACATTGTATATTTTTTATTTTTCTTTACTAAGTTTATATTTTTTTAACATGTATATTTTTTATTTTTCTTTACTAAGTTTATATTTTTTTAACATGTAGGATCGCACACGAGGAAGCGGAGTCAAGGATCTCGACGTGATGAAAGTCGCTTTAGGAGAATTTAAAGATAGATTTCCGAACGGTTTTCAACATATCGAGGCGTGGGAGGTCCTTCGAAAACACGACAAATGGGCCCAAGTCCCATTGTTGGGTGAGGAAGGGGAAGGTTCGGGACATAAAAGAAAGTCCGTTGAGGTGGACCCTTCCATACCCGATATGAACGAAGACCCCTCGCCACAAAGAGCACAACGGCGAGACAAGCGTCAAGCGACATCGTCCGAGGAAAGCTCGGCCGAGTTGGCGGCACAATTCAAAGAGTACACCGCCATGAAAGAAAAGAAAAACGCGATTGAATATAAGGCGGTTGAATTGAGGATGAAAAGAGAGGAGCAGGCTCTCGAGCTCATATCGGAACAACGCGAGACGATGAAAAACTACAATTACGATCGAGATATGGAAATATTCATCAAGCCGCACGACGATGCTCCGCCAAGTATGTTGCCGTTCATCCTCGCCCGAAAACGCGACATCGCTAACAAGTACGGGTGGCCGTGCGATTTCTAAAATTATTATTTTCTAGTTTTAATGTAATTTTTATTTTCTAGTTTTAATGTAATTTTTATTTTCTAGTTTGAATGTAATTTTTATTTTCTAGTTTGAATTTAATTTTTATTTTTATTTTCTACTTTGAAATGTCTTTTGTTAAATTTTATTTAATTTTTATTAATATTTTTTATAAACATGCATAATTAAAAAAAAAACCAAGTCCCCTAATAGGGGAATGGCGCCATCAAAATGGGGTGTTAGGGGAGTTTAAGAGGGGAGTTGACGTGGCACTAGCTGGTTGGTGGTGCGTAAGAGAGGGGACTCCCCTCTTAGGGGAGTGCCCCTCTCACCCTAAAAGCTATTGATATGTCATAAGTAGTTGCATGGACTTTGTGAATTTAGTAAACACTTTATTTTGCATTAACCTATATATTATAATATCATGCCATCTTACTACTCATACAACACATCCCAATGATCATGCATCCCTATTTTATACCAATTACAATTATCCATTCGATGTTTAGCAAATCATACCAACTACTATTGTTATCACACATCATATATCACATAACTAATTATCATGAAATTAACATTCCACATTCTAACCATCCATCGATCCAACTGTGTGACTGAACCGTCCCCCTCCCCACATATTCAACCATGACAATCACATCACGAAATACTCACTTTATTAACATATATTAAACATGAACGTCAAACGCAAACATAACCCTAGATTGCCGATATCGTGAACATCATCCCTAGTGCCAACGTATATTCCTTAATCAACAATATCACGGATTCTAAATAGGCTAACACATAACACTAATCAGCCATGATTATCCAAGAATCACAACAAATACTAATACACTAACCAGGAGGTAGTAGCAGATGAATTGTCACGAGAGTGGGAATGTTTCGAAGAGATGGCCGATCGAAGGACAAGGAACTGCCGTCGCCAATCTTGTGGGATTTCAAGGTCTTAGGGTTTGCCCATGCTCTCATATATATAACGAGCGGAGTGGGTTTGGGCCACACAAGACTTGGGCCGAGGCAACGACGAAAGTCCTATGGCAACGACGAAAGTCCCGCTTTCGTCATACATGGATTATGATGTACTGTTGGGTTTGGTTGTATAAGATTTATTAAAACATATACCCCAAACTAATCTTAATTGGACCGAATGAATTAGTGGCTAACACTTACATGCAAACTTATCACAATTCACTAGATTGAACGGTCCAATAGAAGTAGGCTTATATATATAACATTATGCAATTTATTGATGACATCAAAACACATAGGAGACATCATCATCTTCGACGGCACACACAGAGTCAACATCACTTGACAAAGTCATCATCATCACGACGGTACAAAGTCATCATTATCAGGAGACATCTATCACTTTGAGGTTTTTTTTTTTTGAAACATAGTGATATCATGTGGCCACAATATTCAATATTAATTTTTATTACATTAACTAATTTTATTATATTAACCAGATTAATGAAGATATCAATCTTGCACCATGAGCGGCTAAATCTATAGTGGACACTTCGGGTGAATGATTCTTGTGAGACACTTTTAATTCTAGTTACAACCAATCATCACACAAATCACTCAATTCATTCAGATAAACTATACACGCGACCACATGTAAATTATATATGGAAACCTTGGAATCTCGGGTTGTCACACACACTCTTGGTGATACTAGTACCAAGCAGTGCTTTTGTGTCTCTAGTCGTGAATCGACAGTCGTGGATTCGACAGCTAAAAATGCCTATGGTTTGGATGCTTCCTATGTCGTTTCACATGTTAATGGCCTTGCAAACCATTAGCGATCTCGATTTCCTTACATTTACAGAAGTGCATATTTCAGTACAATTACATACCATGTTTTCTATAACGAATGCTTGAATATTTATACAAAAACTACATGAACTCACACCAACATTATGTTGACGATTTTCCAAAAACTCACATGTATTTCAGGAAACAAGTTGGATCTTGGGCGCTGGTGTTATTTTCGAGACGTAAATTTCAAGTTTAGATGTCATCCACTTTTGTTTGTATCATAACTTGAGGGTTTTGGTTGAAACTTAATTGACTCGTGTTGTAATATTTCAAATCTTTGAATGGATGAACATCATTTTGATCATATAGTTGTTTATTATAATCGAATGCAATGAGAACCGATTAAGTCACACGCATACGCTTTCGCAAAAGTCAGGGTGTGACACTATCATTGTTATTATATCACTAAGGCCTCGTCCAGATCCTACGTGAACATGCATCCTAGCATTCAACATCATTCAATCACCACCTGAAACATATGTAAAAACAAAGTCAGCAAAGAAATGCTGGCGAGCACATAGGTTTTTTAACAGTGTCGGATTCATGGCTCGTTTATATGTTGCAATACTTCTTTAAAACCTTGTTTTTGAAACGTATATAGTATTGCAATCATGATTAACCAACTCAAATCAAATTGGTTATAATTAATAAAATCTCGTAGCCATGATTCTTAACCCCAAAACATTTGTTTAATTAAATCGAATTTGTAAATCATCTCGTAAAAACTCATTAATAAAACTCGTATGGTTTATATCTTCTCAAAAACATCGTTATGTGTCATCGTGTTAACCTCGTTTACCCAAGTGAACTAAATAACGCCACGGTATGTAATATGATGAAAACACTTATATATAACAAGTACCAGCGGCGTATCTACCATGTTTTCATCACATTGCACCCGTCCCATTATCTAAACACTAACCAAAAACCAATCGTCTATCCAACTCGTTTAACTCGTTTAAATCATCCTCGTTTTAATTGTGAAAACTACTTTCGGTCGTCTCGCAAATAACATCCAAACCTTAGTGACTCGACTATCTCGCTTCTCGCATTAACAAACCACCAAAGGGTAAGTTAACAATCACAGATTTAGTCGTTACCCACCTAACCCACACATAACCATGGGTGCAGTCTGATAACGGGATTTGTCATATATTATGGTACCATAACCTAATACTGGTCGGCTTAATCAATGTTAATGAATGTCATTCGTTATGTAATTATAACCAACAAGTTCGCTCACATTATCGAAATCGTTATTAGTTTAATATAAACCATTTTAATCGCTTTTGAAACCATCGTTTAAACCTTGAAATCATTTTACGCATATGAATCACCCCAAAACAATTGAAAACAACAAAATAGGGGAACTATGTACTCACATTGAAGTGTAAAGTATCCTCAATCAAAAGAACTCAACAAAGCTTAAACAAGGAAATCAAGCAGCACTTAGAAATCGGATCACTAGATAAATAATCGACACCTAAATCGGAAGATCGGATAGAATGAAGTCTTGTAAACCAAATGAGTATTGGAACTCATGTGATATGGTTTAACAAAGCCTACATTCTAGATCAGAACCTAATCTAACTGCTTTCGACCCGTAACGACCCATTAAGGTAGCTTACGCTACTTTAACGCGTCGTTCGCGCAAAGCGCGTTCGAGACGCCTAACTAGTCCTATGACAAGTATTATATGCCCTAACATGTTTAAATATGTTGCATAATTAGTTATGTGACAAAAGTTTAGGTTACATATGGTTAAAGTTCAATTATGCATCAAAAGGGTATTTTGGTCATTTACTTAAGGCATATAATCTACCTATCATACAACTAATTTAAACCTAAGTGACCATAAGGTATAACCTCGAAAGGTTATTCCCTATGGTCAATAAACATGCTTGGTCGGATCCTAATGATCGACCAAACGGGTCGAGTTCGAAAGTCTAAGCGGGTGTTTAGACCGCTTGACTTACGACTCTACATAAGCACTAAACTAAAAGTAACGAGCCAAACATGTTGAAAACATGTTTCATTAAGTTAGAAAACATGTTTTGATATCAAAACAAACGGTTTTGATACCAAGAATAGTTTGGTTACAAAATACGCTTAAATACGCATTTTGGTCGAAACCATGACTTGTCACTATACCTAATCAACGTGGTAATCAGTAGGTATAGTCACTAGGGACTATAACCATCGTGATTACGCTCACGTTGCGAACTTCAAACGAACTTCGTGTTGTCCATAACCTGGTCAAAGCATAAAGTTAAACATTATTTGACTTTCGAGCTAAAACGCATAAAAAGCATGAAATAATACTTATAAAGGGTCCAAGCTAGGATTTCTAGATTCAATTTGCTCAGGTATGAAGTGTTTCAACCTCAACTTAGAGCATTTGAATCAGATTGTGAGGAATGAATGAGGTTGAGTTGGGTTTATATAGGAAACCCACAACCATTAGGATCATTCCTCGTATTTCGTGCTTCAATCTTGGCCCTCCACTTGGGCACATGGTATTCAAAACCATGGGAGTAGTTAAAACCATCAAATACCAGCCCAAAGTATCCCAAATCAGCTGCCAAAACCATCAAAAACAGGCTAGAATGGCCAGATACAATGTTTCTGATCTGCAGGCTGTCGCGCCCCCCGTAAGATACAACTAAATCTTACGCGGCCCGCCTGGCATAGTTTCTAGAAATTGCAATTTAACCCCTGAACTTGCAAAACTTGATTTTTGATGCATATTTGACACGTTTAAGCCCCGTTAACCCCATTTCAAAGCTCTAAAATGATGTTAAAGTACAGGGAACTTAAAGCATGCTAAAAAACATCTCGGATGTCGACTCGTTTGGTCGTACGGTTGCGTTATTTGGTTAATTACGACGAAACTCGTAACGGACGCAAAAACGATCCAAATTAAGCGATGAATGGAATTTTATCATGCGAATCACTAAAATAAAATATTTTAATGATTACATAAATTTTTGGATATCTGGATATATTCAGAACGTAAGATATGCGCGAAAATGCAAACTTATGCACTTTTTGACACTTTTAGTCCCTATTGATCAATAAAGTTTATTTTAGCATACCAAACCCCTCAAAGCCTATTTCTAAGCTATGTAAAGGATATTTAGGGTATGTTTAACTTATGATCAAGTTCCAGAATGTTCGTTACTATACAAATCGGTAAAATTTCGCAGTTTGACACAAATAGTCCCTTCGGTCGAACAAACTTGTTTTCAACACACCAAACCATCCAAAACTTATTTCTAAGTTATGTAAAGGTTATTTAAGGTATGTTAAGCCTATGTCACTATTCCGAAGTGTTTTTCGTGTTAAACTGATTACGTGTACGCACCAGTTTGCGTATAACCTTCCAGAAAGCGAGTTAAAGCTTGAAATCGGAATCGAACCAAATCGTAAAATCATCAAACACAAATACACATATAATAACACCAAAGCACATATAATAACACCAAAGCACATTGTTTTATTAATAATTGACATTGTTTAACATTGTACATCGATTACAGAACACACTTGTCACAGCAGGTGTTACAACAGCTGTTGATTTAGGAGATTGATGTTTGGAGCTTTTGGAAGGTTTGGAAATGTGTTTTATGGATCTGGATGGTGTGGTCTTGGGTTACCTCAGTTTTCTAGTGGGCTGCTTTCTTTTCTGCTCAGTATTTTCTCCATCCTTTGGCTCAGAAGTACCCTGCTCATTCATCTCCATAAAAGCTCTTTTCTCTTGCTCAAACTTGGCTTTATCCTTTGCCCCTTATCCTTTTTAACCCTTGCTTTTGCATCAGCAATGGCATTTGTGGTCACATCTGTGACAACTGGCACGAAACCGGTAATTTCCGTACACTTTAATTATTATTTAATGACTATAATTATGTGCTTAAACGTCAACATTGTCTGATTACATACTATACAAGTGAATTCATGCACAATTATACTACAAAATATTGCTTTATGCATTAACGAGAGCGTTGCATCAAAAATACTAGTAAACTCACTGGTAAAACACAACATGTCAACAACTCTGCAAAAAGCAGTCAGACATTAGAACTGAGGCCTAGGTGTAGGTCCAACGACAAGAATACATTAAAACCCAAGAGTACATACAAGGGTTAACATATAGACGCTCCGAAAGCTATAATACGCACTAAAAAGCACCCGAAACGCACTTTAAGTGCATAATTGTTCTAAATTCAGCTATAACCAGCTTTTAAACAATAAAATATCATACAAAATTTACGTTTTATTGTCCAGAATACTTTCCTAAGCGTTGGGAATTAAAAGGGTTACAAAAGGACACTAAATAGTGCAATTTAGCACTTTAACGGAACTGTATTTAACCGAACAACCGGACATTACCCGGGACACCAAATTTTTGCCAAACACATTATTTATTTAATTCTTGGCTAGTCGTGATCCCCGAACACCCTAACACCCACTATATATCAAATAAATAATATATGAAAGCATATTACTTGGAATTGAACTACCATTACTATCTAGTTACAAAATTTACAAATTACCCCCTCCCCCTAGCCTATTTCGGTCATCATCATCACAAGATATTCTTGGATTTTATCTTTTCTTATTTCCTTAATTGTGGATTGGCCAAGAATCAATGTAATCATTCCTCTAGGATTTGCTTAGGGTGGCCATATGAGTTCCAAGAAACTCTATATCATCACCACCTTCACAAGTTCATTTCACCTCACTCAAACTCACTCTCCCTCTTCTCTCTCGGCTGCCCACATCCTCCACCACCACCATCACTTCAACAATCACCCCTTTGATCCATTTTCAAGTCCAAAACAAGTGATAGAAGGAACCTTGTGAAGCTTGGAGCTTGGAGTCTTGAAGAAACATCACCCCTTGCATTCTCACGCCATTTTCATCATCATTTCTTGTTCACAAGTTCATCCCTAGCCCTTGTGCTAGTTGTAAGTCTTCGATTTAACTCCTGAATCACTTCTACGTTGATTGTTCGAAACATTGTTGTTTGAAGTTTAACATAAGGACACAAAGAGAAAATGAACAAGGAACCTAAACATGAACTTATATAATGATAAAATCTGATTGGATTATGTTGGTATAAGCATGCATGTTGTTTGATCACTGAATTCTCGATAAACCTGTTGTTAGAACAATTGTTGACGTGTTTTAGTAACATTTACACTCTAAAAAGCATGCTGATTAGTATTTTCAGCCAACTTCAACAGGCTGTAACTGGATCATTATAAATCGAAAAACGGATTTTCTGAAGCCTAAATTATGTATTTTCTAAAAACTGATCAAATGACGCTGGAATCGTAATTTTTCGAGGTCGTTTACTATTTTTAAAGAACTATTTTTGGACAGCAGCTCAAGCTACGATTTTACTGCTGAAAAAGTGTGTTGTATTCGGAGTTGTAACTTAAAAACTGAGTAGAATCAGCTCATGGAATTTTTAGTATAGATGGTCACTATTGTCACCGTAATTCTCCCACTAGAATTTCGTCAATCGGACTTACGATTGATTTTTAGTGAATTATTCTGTAGACTGCAGTCAGAAAGTGACAAAGCTGATTGCAGTCCGGTAAATGAATTTCTATAAAATATTGGCAATGAACTGGACCTCAAAATTTTTACACAATAAAATTTGGATTGTATATGACATTCTGTAAAAATTTGGGAATTTTTGGAGAAGGTTAACTATTTTATTAAAATGCTCGAAAACAGTCCAGTTTTGATGAATAAAGCTGAAATGACATAAGTAGTATATTGCATGTCTGATTGTCGGGTTGGTTAGGTGAGAACAATCTACAGGGTATATGTAAAAGAAAATGATATGCTATTAAGCATGGACACCTCCATTTACACAGGAGACTATGGCGAAACTTTCTGAAAATCCTAACACTTAGTAAATATTTTCTAGACAAACGTTTACTAGTGTGTTCTAAACTATGCTTTTCGAATATAAACCTCGCCATAATTTTTGTAACAAAAATACACATACAACATACAAGATACATAACTCGGGTGCAAAGTGCAAAATACAAGAAACTTATATTTATTTTTGAGAAAATAGTATAAGTAAGACACTTAGTTAAAAATATGAATTATTTTTAACACAAGAAAACATATGCATAATAGACAGTGACTTGTACTTGTACGATACAAGTCTAGTGACTAACGTTAAGAAAACACGTATAGGTCACGACGTTAATCAAGCAAATCCGGTGAAGTTTACGACGCAAGGAACGCAAAGTTGTGAGTTCATGCTCCCCCTTTTCTTTTAATTGTTTTCAGTTTTATAACTTCGGGGGTGAAATACATGTTACAAATATTACAATCTTTACAAATGGTATGATGGATACAAGAATTGAGGAATGATACGAGAAATCGTGTCACGAATAGGGTACCATAAGCACCATTAATCGTGTACATACTAAGACCGCAGAACAAAAGGTTAGATCTAATGGGTTTCAGGGCAGCCCCACTCTTGGTGACAACTAGTACCGAGTAGTGTTTTTGTGTCTCAGTCGTGAATCGCCTACAGAAAAATGCCTATGGTTTGGTGACTTCCTATGTCGTGTCACATGTTAATGGCTTTGCAACCCATTAACACTTGATACATATAGAAATACTTGATTTATACAAGAATACTGGATTTATACATGAGTACGTGGTGTACACAAAAGACTTGATTTATACAAGATACAAATTATGATTTCATACAAAGTATACAAACGTGAAATACAAATATTGCATGAATTCACACCAACATTATGTTGACGTTTTTTCCAAAACTCACATGTATTTCAGGTAACTAGTGGATGTGCGTGCGGTTTTACTTATGCTCTTGGATGTCGCTTTTTGTTTATCTTTGAATAAAGTTGTAAACTTATCAGACAAGATGTTGTCTTGTGATGTAAACACTTAAACCATGTTTTCGGTTATGTAATGTTGGGCATTTTGAAGTTATTTTATGAGCATGTAGTATGTTTACCTTTCGTATGCAATGAGAACCTTTCATGATCACATCTCGTGCTTCCGCCACAGAAAGGGGTGTGACAACATCAATCTTTTTAGTACCATCTGGCAAGGGAATGTTTGCAAGCATGCTTGACTTGTCTGGTTCAATATACAGGCCATCTTCATATCTCTTCTTTTTCAACTGCTTCGATTTCTCCCCCTTTTTGGCATTATCTGGTGGTGGGTTATCCACAAATATGATAGAGGGAGGAACAGTGCCAGTGGTATTCAGCAAGTGGGCCTTTATAGCCTTGATATCTGCCTGGGTGTCTTTAAACCTTGCTTCCATGAGATTTCTAATCTTTTAAACTTGTATCTCATGTTGCTGATCAGCTAATTCTCTTTGGTGATGGAGCTGAGTTGAAACAAACTCCACAACTCATCTTGAGTAGGAGCAGATAATGGAGCAGCTGTTGGAGTTGGTGCAGCAGTGGGTGGTACCTTTTGCACTTTCAACAACTGTTGCAACATTTCTTTAATTTCTGCAACAGGTGTATCAAGCTTGTCAACTCTAGCCGTCAATTCTTGGTACATTAAACCATCACCCAACTTAATGGGATCATCTGATTTCCCACATTCAGTGGTTGTAACAGTGGTTGACTCAGGGAATGTATCCCAAAAATCATCCACTGATGCCCCTTTATCTTGGTACTGGGGACTTTTTCCTTCAAAATGAGAAACACTTTTTAGTGAACTAGGGAACACTGGATACACAAGAGTTTCCAGAGAAAAAATTTCCTTCAAGGAAGTCTTATTAATGAAACCACTGTCCAAGTGCAAACCAGTGGGTTCAGCACTTGTAGTGGCTGCTTCACTTGAACTACCGCCAAGAGTTACTTGTAACTCAAGGGGTGTAACCTCCTCAGGTGTTGTTGGTGGGTTAGCAATGATTGAAACACCAGACCCAGTCACTTGTTGAGGTATATTCTCATTAACAGGTGAGTGAGAAGGACTGGTTTGTGTCTGGTTCAAATCAAGAGCATCCAACAAAAGTTTTGTTTGTGGGGGAATTGTGGCTGTGAGTATGGGTGTAGAAAGCGAATTTGCCCTGGGCAGTGGGCTGTGGATGATGGAAGCAAGTGATTCCAGAGCATCATATTGTGGTGTCCCTATTCTTACAACTTGCTCCTTTTGAGAAGAAGCATGAGAAGTTTGAGGTATGGGTTGAGATCTTTCTACCATATGTTGTGAGGAAGTAGCAGCAGTGGTTTCAGGTGACTTTTGTGTTGTCACTGGCAGTTGCTCTGGGATCTCATCTTCCAGAGTTGCCTTTTTTGTAGGTTTGGGGAGCTTTTGAGTTTTCTTTTGTCTTGGTTTTCTGGTGTTTTTTGGTGTGGGTTTCACAGCAGTTGTTTTGCTATTGTGATCACCTAGAGCAGTGGGCTCAGCAGCAGGTGCCTGAGGAGCAGTGGTAGCTGCTAAATTCTGCTTAGGAGCCTCTGCTTTTGTTTTAGAAGGTCTTGATAATCTTGTAAAAGTTTGAGCTGTTAAGTTGTTTATTTGAAAAGATTCACCTTGGATGATCACATGAGCATCATCCTTTCCAAATTTCTTTTGAAAATAAAAGCTTAGGAACCTTGGAAATAGTAAGAAAGATTTGCTGGTAACATTTTTTACAAAGTCATCAAAGATCTCCTGGAGCAGTTAAAATTTTCTTTATGTAAAATAGCATACCCCAGGGATTGGATCTTTAATGGTATTTCATTAAAAGCAGTTGTTTTATTTGAAACACACATCAAGGGGGTATGGAATAAAAATCTTGTTGCAGGTGGAAAGCTACCTTTTGTAAGGTGTCCCTTTTCATTTCTGCAGCATACCCCCTTTCAATAAAATCAGTTTGATACTCGATTTTGGGAAAAGAAGTTTTACCTTGCTGATCATCGAGTTCGAATACCTCTGAAATGGATTGTGGTCTGATTTAAACTGGTTTACCCTTTATTGAGGAATTGATGGCTATGATTGTCTCACCTTGAGATTCAAGTGTGGCATTCTTCTAAAATTCTCTTTGGGTTTTCAGATATATCGGAGCATCAGCACTCAACAAAGTTTTGTACTTTGAAGACGAAAGAGCGTCAACGATGGAATTGAAGGTTTCAGTTTGAGTGGGTTTTGTGAGTAGACCCAAATAATTGTGAGGAGCTTTGTATGGAATTTCGATGGCCTTTTGAGTGGATTTCTCAGATGATGAAGACGGTGATTTTGCCATTTTGAGAAGAAGAATGATGAGTGATTTGAGAGAAAATGGATGATAACTGCTTTGAGAAAGGAATTTTGAATTCGATTCGACAGTAAAAACCCTGTTTAGGGTTTTGATCAGGGTTTTATAGGGGAAAAAAGTGAATGCTAACGTGGCAGCGGTTACAAAAGATCTGACTGCCATGTACTGTCCACATGCCAACCCCTGATGAATAATGGAAGACAGTTGTTTTATGGAAACCACTTATGGAACAAGATCAGTGGTTGCAACGGTTAGAATAAAAGCAGTGGGTGACTTTAACTATCAGTGGATAGCCTATCAGTGGATAAAACACTGATTTTAAGCAATAGTGATTACCAAGGAAATGAAAGAACAGAGTTTGACTTTCAGCAATGGACACCTTTTAAACAGAACAGATGTTTGAAATAAAACAGTCGTTATGGCAGATTTTTAAGGATTTTAATGAAAATTTCATTTTAGCTATTTTTAAGGATGGATTTTTGATTTTCTGAAAACATTTTAATGCTTTTATTCATAGAAAAACAGGATTTTGCCTGTTATTCCATATTTAGCATGCCAATCCTAGAGATCAAGCTTTCAAAGGTGGATGTGTCTAATGCTTTGGTTAGCACATCTGCCAGCTGATCTTTAGTTGGAACATGGTGTAGAGAAATCAAACCTTTTTCATAGGAATCACTCACAAAGTGATGTCTGATATCAATGTGCTTGGTGGTTGAATGGGAAACTGGATTTTTGATGATATTTTCTGCTGCCTGCCTGTCCAACATGAGAGGTGTCTTTAGGGCAGTGATACCAAAATCCAGCAACTGATTTTGAAGCCAAATCAGTTGGGCTGTACAGCTTGCAGCAGCTATATACTCTGCCTCAGCAGTGGATATGGAAACAGCTGCTTGCTTTTTGCTTGGCTAGGACACTAAGCAACTGCCTAGGAATTGGCACCCTCCTGAAGTGGACTTCCTTGTCTTGTCACATCCAGCAAAGTCACAATCTGAGAAACCTGAAAACTTGATATTTCCATCAGCTGGATACCAGATACCAAGTGTGGGAGCACCTTTTAGGTATCTGAATATCCTTTTTACAGTAATAAGGTTTGACTTTCTAGGTGCTGATTCGGATCTTGCACAAACACATGTTGCAAACATGATGTCTGGCCTAGATGCAGTTAGGTACAATAAGGACCCAATCATGCTTCTATATAAATTTTGATCAACCAAATCATCCTTTTCATCAGACATGACTATTTTGCTGCAATAGGTGTACTGCATGGTTTACAATCATCCATATCAAATTCCTTTAAAACTTCTTTGGCATATTTTCCTTGATGAATGAAAGTGCCATTTTGCAGTTCACTTACTTGGAGAGCAAGAAAGCACTGGAGTTCACCCATTGCACTCATCTCAAACTCAGCTGTCAAGAGTTGCCTAAACTCTTCACACATTTTATTACATGTGCTTCCAAAAATGATGTCATCCACATAAATCTGGACAATCATCAAGTCTTTCCCTTTCCATTTTAAAAACAATGTTTTGTCTATTTTACCTCTTGTGAAACCAATGGAAAGTAGAAAAGTGGAAAGAGTTTCATACCAGGCTCTTGGTGCTTGTTTCAGGCCATACAAAGCTTTATTTAGCTTATAGACATGATTTGGATTAAATGAATCCTCAAAGCCTGGAGGTTGACAAACATAAACCTCTTTTTGAATCTTACCATAGAGGAATGCACATTTAATATCCATTTGATACACCTTGATGTTGTGGTTGACAGCAAAGGCCAGGAATAGTCTTATAGCTTCTAATCTTGCTACAGGGACAAATGTTTCATCATAGTCAATGCCCTATTCCTGTCTGAACCCTTGAACCACAAGCCTAGCTTTATTCTTGACAACAATACCCCTTTCATCAGTTTTATTTTTGAAGACCTACTTTGTGCCAATAGGACTAACACCCTCTTGCAGTGGTACAAGCTCCCAAACTTGTAGTCTTTTGAACTGTTGGAGCTCCTCTTGCATGGCTTCTACCCAGCTGTTGTCTTTCAGTGCCTCTTGGTACTTGACTGGCTGATGGAGAGATAGGAAACCAGCAAAAAGACAAATATTTTGGGATTGCTTTCTTGTGAGCACCCCTTCATTGATATTTCCAATGATTTGGTCAGGTGGATGAGATTTCAAGAAGATTAGATCTCCTTGGTATGGAACAATGGCATTTAATGATGAGGGCTGCAGATGTGAATCATCTGAGCTAACCACTGCTGGTGACTTTGTTGATTCAGTAGTGGCTTCAAATGGAGGAGGAATAGGAGGTAGTGGTGTGGACACATGTTGACTTTTATCTACTGTTTGAGGACTTTTATCAATAGTGTTTAATAATGTGGAAGTAGGGGTTGAGGGGCTACTTTGGTCAACAACTGTTGAGGTAGCAGTGGTTGAGCTTTGACAGCTGTTTTGAACATCTGCTGCTCTTCCAATTGATGCAGACTTTTGTTGTGGAATGATGACTTCATATCCATAGTCTGATGATGAACTTTGTGATGAACCTGCACTGTGTCACACCCCAAAATACGTCGCAGCGAATATAAAACATAGTGGTGACGGAAGCTGGTGCCCATTTATATCTTGATGATCGATGCATTAAATTGTTGGACATAATAACTTAATTAAAACATAAGTTTTAAACTTAAGGTTTCAAAACGTTACACAACCATGACATAATTAAATTGTTTTGATCCTTACGGATCTTATTACATTCGTCCCAGAAAGTTTTAAAAGTTAGTCCAACATATTAAGTGACAAAACATGCATCAACAACCACAAGATACGCCATGATTCCCGAAGCCGGACTCAGGTACGTGTAGAACACGTTAAAATCAAGTGTCAACACAAAGGAAGGTGAGTTCACATATTCACATACGAACAATATTATTCCAAGGAAAACTTTCTATTTAGGTGTTTATTTGAAAACATCCATATAATTTTAGAAAGTCCATTTTACTTCCTTAATAAAATCCATGGGCCTTTCGTCGCAGTTCAAGAACCCGACAATATTGTTACTACCCAGGTTTTGTATATTAAATTATTGCGTCAATTTTCAGACTCGTGTGTTAGCTAGACGATATGAAATATATATTAACCATGCAGGGATAATCAAAGCTAGACAATAAACAGAATCAAAATTCGTTGCTTGACTTGACACGGGGCGACCGGTCACGACGGGGTTGTCAACCCGATAGATCTACCAACAATTCCTCGCGTACAATACTTAAATGATTAAACGACATCATGGGCGCAGGGTTCTCTTGAAGAACAATATGATGTATGCCTCACGTACAATATATATATCCTACTAATATGACAATTTAATACATGGTGTTGTACGAATCCCCTGATCCCCTCCCTTGAGATCAGGCCGACATCCATCCCAACTTTACGGTTTGTTTCTCTTAGGAAACATCGTACCAACCAAATTTCTTCCAAACATTCATTTATCAAAAACGTTTTATCTCGAAACGTACGATTTATCAAAGCTCATATATTTTCAACGAAAATATATATTTATATTAAAAGGTATGTTTTAATCCAAAAACATTAATAAACCCTTTTTATTGGCGTGTTCTACCCCCAAAATATATATAAAGCAGTAAAAAGAGGGGTTTAGTGACACTCACCTTTGGGTGCGTATTTTAAATAGCGCAATCCCATAGTTTGATTTCTACACGTCCTATTATATGTAGGAACAAGTTTTAAATCAATATTCATACATATATACATCACAAAATCCTAAGTTTCTCTGTTTTCTTAGAATTTTCACATAACCTTGAGATTTTCTCGAAAAGTTATCATTTTTTATTATGTTACACATTAATATATATGAGTCCATATATATATATATATATATATATACACTAGCCATTTACCCACGCGATGCGGCGGGAGTGGCGATTTACGATAGGATACTCGTTTACCGTTAGTTTATTAGTTGTCTCGTGATATATTGTATAGCAGGATAGCCATGCGATGCGGTGGCGGCGACAATTTACAACAGCGGGTGTCCCGAATGATTTCCTATTCAATTTTTCAATTATATACGTATAAATGCATTGACTTAATAAACCGATCCATGACAGCGGGTGAGCCGAATGATTTCCTATTCAATTTTTCAATTATATACGTATAATTGCATTGACTTAATAAACCGATCCATGAACTGTTAGCGCCTTGCGTATATATTTATTGGGAATAGTTAAACTGTAACGGCTAAATGCATTGACTTAAATCGCGCGTTTAAGTTATGTTCATTTTGTTATATTGATGTGTGCAAAATGCAACATATAAATTACATCAATTGTGGCATAAAACTAACCCTTTTTTAGTTCTAATGTTGGAAAAAGTGTGCTTTTGTCTTCCTTTTGTATTTTCAGGATTAAATGAGCTCAAATTAACAAAAGAAGCAAAAAGACATCAAAATCTAACATAAATACAAGAAAAGGAACAAGACGTGACATGCCCGACCCCACAACAGCATCTTCCCAAGCAAAACAAGAAGACAGGAGACTGAACACGCCCCGTGCTCAGCCAGCACGGGGGCATGCCCAAGTGTCAGCAGAAAAGACAAAGTGTAGAAGCTTCTATTGCCCACCACGGGGCCGTGCTTAGCGGACACGGGGTCGTGGTCAACTATAAGATTCGCACAATCTAAGAAAATCTTCATAGTACAAAGATTCTTCTGCACACGGGGTCGTGCTCAGCGGACACGGGGGCGTGGTCAACTAATAAGACAAGCTACATTAAATGAAGAAAGAGAAGGATGTGGACACGGGGCCGTGCCCACTGGACACGGGGACGTGCCCGAGCTTCTGTTCAGCCTATAAATAGGAGTGCTTGGCTCAAGCTCAAACCATCCCTTGGCACACCACCTCTCTCACACTTCACCCACCACCCACCACCACCATAACACCATCATCCACCACTATCATCCATTGTCCATCATAGAGTGTGTGAGTCGTCTCGGGATCCAAGATTGATCGTAAGAGTTCTTGACAATCAAGGCCATGTTTGCCTAAGTCTCTTACATCACTTGGTGAAGACAAAGTGTCTAGTGTAATACTTTTTATTTTTAACCTTTTTGCACTTTTTATTTGGTTTTGTATTAATGACTTTAATAACTAGTTTCTTATGTTGAAGGTGATCTTTCCTTATCGTTTGTCCGTGGTGTCTTGACATTATTTTAATGTCTATATAAAATAAAAGATTTTCACCATTCATATCTCCACGGTCTATATGGAGGTATGTTGGCTACCTGGTCGGGGGTTAAGGGAACGGTTTGGTAAAGGTCTTGCCATTGTTCAGCATTTAGAGGTCCTACAATGGACCTGGGTCAAATTTAGTAGGACCTCCTTCAATACTTAACGGTATTGGATGGCGGGGGTCCAAACTCTTTGATCCCCTCATAAGTTAACTACTATTAATACTATAACCCGGCTATTTAGGACTGTATCCCTGCTGACTCAGACTACTTAGTCGAGGGTAACGTCACCTTCAAAAGAGGGGCCTACCATAATTTGCATTAATAACTTAATTAATTATCTTTCAATAATCCGACCCTTTAGGATTGTATCCTTGCTGACTCAAACTACTGGGTTGAGGGTAACGTCACCTTCAAAAGAGGGGCCTACTACAATAACTAAGATAATCTCTTGAATAAGTGCAAAAGTGCGGAAATAATCAAAGGTTACACTAGATACGAGTCCGAACCAAGTGATTCATCTTGTCTATCTGTTTTTTTTCTTTTATTTTATTTTCAGCATTTTTAGTTAGTTTTTATTTTTCTTAGTTTAAAACATTTTTCTAAACTTTTTTATTTGATTAGACGTTAAGGATAAACCGGTACTAAAATCTCTTGTGTCCTTGGACGACCTCGGTATCTTGCCAACACTATACTACGCTCACGATGGGTGCACTTGCCCATATGTGTGTTTAGTGTTAGTAAAATATCGTGTTTTATAAATTTGAAACTTGACTAAAAAAAGTGTTAAAGGGGCTTAAAATATACACCTAATATATATAACATTTCACACGCATCAAGTTTTTAGCGCCGCTGCCGGGGACACAAGGATTTTAAGAAAGTTAGGAATCAGTGGCCTAATCGTTTTTCTTATTTTTCATTTTTTTAGGATTTTTCTTAATTTTTCAGCTTCTGCAGAATTCAGCACGGGCCGTGCCCGCTGAACACGCCTCGTGCCCAATCATTGGAACTGGCAATCCTGTTTTAAGTCAGACAGTAAGCTGAACACGGGGCCGTGCTCACTCAACACGCCCCCGTGCCCAAGTTTCAGTTACTGAAAACAGAACCGTAAGATCCCGACGGTTGGTAATTTCTGACACAAACATGAGTGATACTGATACTTTTTACTTTCGGAACTCTTATGGTACAATGTGGTGTCAATTATGTTGTGGTAACCATAAGGAATTAGAATGTTATTTTCTAAATTATAAACCCCACTATATAGACACATCGTTTCCTAGTATCCTTAAGAGGGTCGAAAGTAAAAATAATCCCTATCTCTCCCTCGAATGCTCCCAACCAGATTTTCTAGGAGAAATGCTTCTCGATGAATTATTTCAACTAGAAGATCTAATTATTGATTGGTTAAAAGAACTTAGGAAAGATTTCAATGATCTTTTCCTAGACGATAACCAAGAAGAAGGGTTGGAACCGCATTCAAACAACTTCGTTGTTTCCGACGATACTTCTAACTCTAGTGAGGACTTGAGCGATAGTCGTCCCTGTGTCGATTGTGCCAAGAAGGACTCCCCATCAAGTTCGTTTGATGCATACATAGACCTGAGCGATTCGACATACACCTTATTTAACGAGAGCCCGGAAAAGGGTTGGACTTGTCCACCTACATAGAGCATAGGAATCACCCTCACCGACAACCTCTTGCGTTCTCGTCTTAATCTAGAACAATTAAGGTATCTTAGGCACTTTGGGGTTGTTCCATCCAGTAAGGAACCGCCCGATCCGGAAAAGTTCCTTGAAAATAGACGAATTCCTTAAGACAGCTTCTAGACACGGGGCCGTGCCCAGGTCAGCACGCCCCCGTGTCCACCCAAAGATTCTCTTCTGATTTTGTCAGAATACGGACAAAAATGTGTCAGGATTCCATCTGCACACGGGGTCGTGTCCAGCCGACACGGGGCCGTGCGCAACGTACTGTCGTTTTCTATAAATGCAGCCAAGAATCCTGCACATTTGAACCATTCCAGGGACAGAGATTTGGGGAATTTCTCACATACCATCCTAGGTATTTTCTAAAAGAAGTTTCTCAACCATCTTCTTGTCCTTTCCTCTTTTATCCACTATCAACTTCTTCAATTTTTCTCATACTTCCATTAAAGCTTGAACCTTTCAAGATTTCAAGCCTTATTGAGATGTTTGTTAGATTTTTGACCATGGAATCTTGTTAAAAATAAATTCTACAACAATGTTTTAAGTTGTTTCTGTTCAAAAGTGCTTTACAAATCATAAAAACAATTTAAAACTCCAAGATTCCTTGTTCCTAAATCCTGCAGACATCTGAACACGGGGCCGTGTCCGAAGTACTGTTCCCATAGAATTGTACTCTTTTCGGTATGTTTTCTCAGAATGGCAAGCAGAAATAGC
This sequence comes from Helianthus tuberosus, assembly GCA_030545235.1. Lineage (NCBI taxonomy): Eukaryota > Viridiplantae > Streptophyta > Magnoliopsida > Asterales > Asteraceae > Helianthus > Helianthus tuberosus. The sequence continues at coordinate 101,977,884 of CM060438.1, read as the reverse complement.
GGAAACTCTTCGTCGCATTCCAGGAACAGCCGACAGGGGAGAAGATCATCAACGGTTGAAGATTCTCTTGTAAACTTTGTTTACGCCTTAAGAGAAGCCCTTGATGAAATGACAAGTGTGGAAGAGCCATTGGTTGACCGTATTAACCATTTGACGGTGGGACTAGAAGGATGTCTCCGGGAAGTCAACCTTTTGGACCAAAGGTTGAACCTTCTCGCCTCTCCTCCTTTGGTGCCAATTATCACCCAAAGGGCATGGAATGTGGTGCCTGAAGTCATCATTCCAGCTGAATGGTACGCCTTACATCCGGAACCCCCTCTAGACATACTACAAGGGGTTCCGATCGGTGTCACTCCCCCTCCACAAGATGTTGAGGAACATGAAGTCGCATCCCTTCTCCCAAGGGAGATAGAAGAATGGGTCTAAGCAACATCTAGGGGACATCATTCGGCTTGGGGTTCTACAAGGCTTTTAGACCGGAAGTCTATTTCCGGAATTTTGGCTCTTATTATAAAAGTAGAACTCCTTAGGAAGACTTTACGGATCACTTGACCTATCTAATATTAGGACTTTTAACTTTTATTTTCTGCTTTATTTTTCATTTTTTAGGACTATTATGTAATTCTCTAATGATTCAATGAATGATGGTTTTAGTTAATTTGGTGTTTGGATGGTGTTGAAATGAATGAAACACACTTGAGATGACAAAGGATACAAGGGAAACTTGAACCAGCACCCCATGCAGAAAAACAGAACCGTCCAAAAAAATTCTTCGTTTACAGTAAGTTCGGCACGGGCCGTGTCCGCCCAACACGGCCCCGTGCTGCACAGTCTGCAGAAAAAGACCTAGTTCAGGTAACTGGACACGGGTCATTTTCACTCAACACGCCCTCGTGTCCAGGCTTCTGTTTCTCTTGATTTAATTTTGTTACTGGCACTTGAACACGGGGCCGTGCCCGGACAACACGGGGCCGTGTTCAGCGCCCAGTAACACAAAATTTTTGCTTTTTACACCTTTTTACACATTCAATCAACCTAAAAACTTATTTTTGGGACACATTGAGGACAATGTGTAATTTAAGTGTGGGGGGATGCTAAAACCTTGAATCTTGCAAGTCCTAAATACAAGCCTTACACAAAACTCTATTGGAACCGCTAATCATCCCAAATTTTTTTCAAAAATTTTTCATTTTTTTTACTTGTCTAGGTTTAACTCGGGAAATTCAAGTTCTCAAAACGGTTATATTTTTACGAATTTACAACCGATAGCATCGTGATAAAAAGAACCAACATAATAAAATTATGAAAAGGCATGGCAAACTTAGTTAAAATTTGATTATATATACTTGATCACATAAAAACCCATTCCCACAAAAGTGAGTTTTGAGACTTATTTGAGCATACAAATACATATCATTAGACTAAATGCTCATTTTTCGTTTCTTGTGTGAATAGCCGCTTGGTTCTTATGACTCTAGAACTTGCCATGACGATACATTCCCGGCCCTTACCAACTTAAACCCGAGTAAGTAAATGAAGGAGACATTAGGACTAACCCTTTTTATTTCTACACCATTATTTTTTTTTTACCACCAACCCAAAATCCCCCTAGTTAGCCCCTTTGAGCCTAAACCTTTTCATTTCATAACCCAAACCAAACACCCTTTTACCCACCAAAACCTTTTTCATTTTTAACCCTTTATTTTAGTAACAAGTTCGATTTTTCGTATGACTTTTGAAAAAAAAAATGTGTGTTGATGATGAAGCAAAAGAAAATAAACAAACAAGTTAATCAAAAATAACTTTGTTTGAATAATAGCTTCATCAAATAAAAGTTACAAAAAAATAAAAATTAATAAAAAGTCTTACGAAAACCGATGCTTGTTACGCTTTTAGCCCTTTTTCTACTAACCACTAACGCAACCACCTACCTTTAACCCAAGCCTAACCCTTCACCCACAAAGTCCTCTTGATATTTACAAAGGTATATAAGTTAAAAAGGAGGAGGATTGATTGCTTGGCAAGCCTATGGTAGAAGTAAGTTCCATGCCGCTCTCGAGTGATCCACAAAAATACATTTTCGGCCGAGTGTTGAGTGATCCCCATGAGGTATGTGAACTTGTATATAAATAAAATTTTACAAAGGCATGTTATGCCCTAATAAGTAATTTATCTTATGAACAGTTTTAAATAAATCATGACGAATAGGATTGTAAATAAATAAAAATAAAACTAAATAAAGAATCTTGGAAATCCCGACACTCTATGACAAGCCCAAAAACCTTCTTCTCTACCCATTCCATTTGGGAGTGTAATAGCCACTTATTAAAGAGTTTTGCTTGAGGACAAGTAAAGATTCAAGTGTGGGGGTATTTGATGTGTGCAAAATGCAACATATAAATTACATCAATTGTGGCATAAAAATAACCTTTTTTTAGTACTAATGTTGGAAAAAGTGTGCTTTTGTCTTCCTTTTGTATTTTCAGGATTAAATGAGCTCAAATTAACAAAAGAAGCAAAAAGACATCAAAATCTAACATAAATACATGAAAAGGAACAAGACGTGACATGCCCGACCCCACAACAGCATCTACCCAAGCAAAACAAGAAGACAGGAGACTGAACACGCCCCGTGCTCAGCCAGCACGGGGGCGTGCCCAAGTGTCAGCAGAAAGGACAAAGTGTAGAAGCTTCTATTGCCCACCACGGGGCCGTGCTCATCGGACACGGGGCCGTGGTCAACTATAAGATTTGCACAATCTAAGCAAATCTTCATAGTACAAAGATTCTTCTGCACACAGGGTCGTGCTCAGCGGACACGGGGGCGTGGTCAACTAATAAGACAAGCTGCATTAAATGAAGAAAGAGAAGGATGTGGACACGGGGCCGTGCCCACTGGACACGGGGCCGTGCCCGAGCTTCTGTTCAGCCTATAAATAGGAGTGCTTGGCTCAAGCTCAAACCATCCCTTGGCACACCACCTCTCTCACACTTCACCCACCACCCACCACCCACCACCACCATAACACCATCATCCACCACCATCATCCATTGTCCATCATAGAGTGTGTGAGTCGTCTCGGGATCCAAGATTGATCGTAAGAGTTCTTGACAATCAAGGCCATGTTTGCCTAAGTCTATTACATCACTTGGTGAAGACAAAGTGTCTAGTGTAATACTTTTTATTTTTAATCTTTTCGCACTTTTTATTTGGTTTTGTATTAATGACTTTAATAACTAGTTTCTTATGTTGAAGGTGATCTTTCCTTATCGTTTGTCCGTGGTGTCTTGACATTATTTTACTGTCTATATAAAATAAAAGATTTTCACCATTCATATCTCCAAGGTCTATATGGAGGTATGTTGGCTACCTGGTCGGGGGTTAAGGGAACGGTTTGGTAAAGGTCTTGCCATTGTTCAACGTTTAGAGGTCCTGCAATGGACCTGGGTCAAATTTAGTAGGACCTCCTTCAATACTTAACGGTATTGGATGGCGGGGGTCCAAACTCTTTGATCCCCTCATAAGTTAACTACTATTAATACTATAACCCGGCTATTTAGGACTGTATCCCCGCTGACTCAGACTACTTAGTCGAGGGTAACGTCACCTCCAAAAGAGGGCCCTACCATAATTTGCATTAATAACTTAATTAATTATCTTTTAATAATCCGACCCTTTAGGATTGTATCCTTGCTGACTCAAACTACTGGGGTTGAGGGTAACGTCACCTTCAAAAGAGGGGTCTACTACAATAACTAAGATAATCTCTTGAATAAGTGCAAAAGTGCGGAAATAATCAAAGGTTACACTAGATACGAGTCGGAACCAAGTGATTCATCTTGTCTATCTGTTTTTTTTCTTTTATTTTATTTTCAGCATTTTTAGTTAGTTTTTATTTTTCTTAGTTTAAAACATTTTTCTAAACTTTTTGATTTGATTACACGTTGAGGATAAACCGGTACTAAAAGCTCTTGTGTCCTTGGATGACCTCGGTATCTTGCCAACACTATACTACGCTCACGATGGGTGCACTTGCCCATATGTGTGTTTAGTGTTAGTAAAATATCGTGTTTTATAAATTTAAAACTTGACTAAAAAAAGTGTTAAAGGGGCTTAAAATATACACCTAATATATATAACACTTCACACGCATCATATATCATAACATGATATCCTTGAGTTTCACCGATACATGAAACAAACAAAGAAAACCTTCACCAGAGGTCTCATGTTCAAATCTTGCTTTCATTAGTTTTCTATTTTTAACTCGCTTGAAGGCCACCTGTCCAGTGAAAGTTGTGTTTAATCATATCCCGTTGATTACCATGAGTTTTCTAGTAACGGGTTCATAAATTTAACAAAAACACAGTGAAAGGTAAAGTTGATTACCATGAGTTTTCTACATGTATCCCGTTGATTACCATGAGTTTTCTACATGAGTTTTCTACATGTATCCCGTTTAATCATATCCCGTTGATTACCATGAGTTTTCTACATGGTTTAAACATGTCCGTGTTCCCTAACTTGAGTCAATTTTTGCTCGGTTATGGAAAGGTAAAGTAAATCGATTTTAACAGGTTTAGTTCTGGTCTATATTTGACTCGGTTGTGAACCTGGACGTGGTCGAAAGAAATATGCGTGGTTATATTAACATGTATAATTTGATGCATTATACTATATTCATTAATCAAAAGCAAGATTAGAAGTCATAATCTTTAAACTATTATGAATAAGTTACACACATATACCCCCTATTGACTTTGGCCACTAAACATGCCTTATGGTTGCATTAACCATGTAAGGAAAGGTGCCTGTGAATTAAACATGAGTTACTAACTTAAGCTCATGATCTTGTTAACCATTTTTATGAACAACCTCAAGGGGTTTAAAAGTGTAAAACTTTGCATAAAGCAAGTAGTAAACCAGATTAAGAGCTTGCAACAACGTGATTATCCAATAAAAATACTCCAACCTTCCTTTATTCAAATTATCATCAGGTAACCAGTTTGATCCATCTGCCCCTTGGCTGAACTTGTGCACCATAGTCACCAAAAGGGTACTCATGTAATTTCCAGCTGCAATCACCATCCAAACGCAGCCGCAGTGCTCCTCATGCTCTCAGGGGCTTGATCATACAAAAACTCAAGATGCCCGACTGCCATAAACGCTTCAGCCACCCCATGAAGGCTATACTGCGGTACCAACCAGAAAACCGTTATGGGAATTGTATCATGCGGCTTATCGGTTAAACCATGGGCAAAAGTGACATTTTTACGCTTTCTTTCCATAAAACCGGCTATTAATGAGGCTACGATTGATATAGCAAAACCTATGCCCATCCTATTAAGGAAAGAAACTCCCCTTTCTTCCCCTGTGAATCTTTTCATGATGGGAACGAACACGCGGTCATAAAAGAGAATAGTGGGCAGCATGGAGCCTAAGGCGAAGACCAACATGGAACCGGCTGGGATTTGGAACAATTTTGTGAGGTGTCGGTTCATGGTATTGGCTTGTTGAAGTGAGAAAGTGTTTTGTTGAACATATGTTGAGAATAGAAGGATACCAGAAGCCCAAATTGGACACATTCTGAATAGTGATTTGAGTTCTTCAACTCTGTGGACTGTGTTTAGTCTCCATAGATTTGGTTTTGATCGAGAGTTTGCATAGTCTTCTTGAGTCACAATGGCAGCTTTGTCCAAGAACCTACAATCAAAGTTGCAATCTTTTGGTTTAAAAGGGATGTCGTTTGACTTTTGCGATCAAACATACAATTTTAAGATAAAAAAAAACTTAGGACTGTCAATTTTAAGATAAAAAAACTTTTGCATATAGCCATGGAGAACAATATATTAAGGAGTATTAATCAACAACTTTACTTCCACAAAAGAGTGAATTGCATTATTGCTAGCTTTTTAATTTTCTATATATGTAATCGATATACACGTTAACTAAACCTGAATTGTTTTTTAGCCCCCCTCTAGAATATGGGCCATGTGTGGTCACCCACCTTGCACAACTTAAAATGTAGCTGAGTTTAGTCGGGTTAGATTTTGATACAATTTTAAAACTTTTTGTCGGATTTTGTGCCGACGAACATCTCTATCAGGTAAGGGTGGCACTCATCACCCATTCTTTAAAAAATGAGTGTATTTGGTAAAAGAAGTTTCTTTATGGAGTATTTAAGTAAACTTAAATTGTATAGCTCAGCCCAAATAATACAACAAGTCACCCTTATAAAACTTGTTAACTTAAAACAGATTCAAATGGGTCAGCATCACCCACGGCTATTGGTCATCATGGGCACTACTGGCGCCATAAGAAAACTAAAGTTGTTCAACCCATGTTGTAAAGTATTTTTTTTTTCTAAAATCACTTGGTTCAACTCAAGTCCATTTTGGTCATAACCCATTTTGACCCGAACCAACTGATTTTTTTTAGATGGTCCATATCAACCAAAAAACCTTTTAACCTGTTGCCCAAACCGAGGCTTACTACCAGTTATTAACAAAAACTGCATGAACAAATGAAAGCTTACAATTTGATAAATAATGGAAACAACTATGATGGTCCAAAACCCTTGCAGTTCAGTGTGTAGAATCTGAAGTTCCACCAGCTCAGGTCCACCACTTGACCCTAAGTCAATAAATGAAGTCAACTTAGATTATATAATGGGACTTACATACTGCATACTACTGTTAACAAATAAATTATCACATGGATTATGTTCTTTCTTAATCAGCTCAAAAATCTTATATAAATTACTAAATTTAGGACCGTAAATTTCCGATTTAATTACGAGATTACCACTCCTCCATCCTCCAATACATAAACTTCCCCATGCTCAAAAGGGGACATTGTTCCTGCATCTGTGTTCAATTTGCCCCCCCCCCCCCCCACAACCCACCCCCCCCAAAAAAACACACACACACACACTCATATAGTTCATTCTTGATCTAACTATTAGTCTAACAACATCTAGTCTTTGATGCTTAGTTTGCTATTCCCAAAATCAAACACACATGAACAAAAAAAAATACATGAACAAACACATCTATTCTTTGATGTTTAATTTGCTTTTCCCAAAACCAAACACACATTAAACCAAATGCTAAGCATACAGAACTACTAACATGCTTGATTTGAAGCAAATCTGGAATGAGATGATTTGAAGCAAATCTTCAACAAATAAACATTTAACAACCCATATAGAATCAAATGATTTGAAGCAAATCTTAAATACTCAAACTAAATGCTAAGAATATAATATACTGAATTCAACCTGCAGCAAGATTTAGCAAAAGACCCTTATAAAACCATATGAAATCAGTCAACTTGAATCAAATCTTGAATATTCATACCTTAAAGTTTGTCAAGTAGCCGGAATCGCTAGCTTAACCAGACAACCGCCATTTACAGCTGCCAATGAGAGCAAAATCGAAACCGATCTGGTGAAATCTTCCACACCCACCTGGTGCATTATATTTCCGTGTAATCTTGGAAATAAAGAAGCATGATTTATAAGATAAACAGTTCAAAGTTACTTCACACTTGTACAAAAACATTATTTTCAGTTCATCTAAATAGACACATATACCTATTTTATTGCTGAAGTTGTTCTTGCTGCAAACAAAGCTAAAGGCCTGAACATCAGCCAACAAAAACATTAACGGTATTACTCTATATATACGTTTTTTTTTGTATAAGCGAAGTTGAACAAAAAGTAGCTGCGAAGCTGGCTAATTGCGCAGATCTGAAGAGGAATCATAGATCTGACGAAGAAACAAACACAGATCTAAAGAGCAATCACATACCTGAAGAGAAACAAACTCTAATCTGAAGAGGAATCGTAGATCTTAGGGAGGTCTTCTTGAATCACCATAGAAGGAAAGAGAGTAGATGGAGGCGGATGATAACTGAGAGATCCTGAAACCCTAATATTGTATCCGTATTTTCTCTTGTGTGAGTGTAAAACTCATATATGAGCTTAAAATGCATGTTCATCTACAACAAACCAACCGAAAACTTCAAAAAATGACCTTAGATATGAGAAAACATTCAGCAGAAAAAAAATAAACTTACCTGGATCTTTTTCTCAAAATTAATGGTAGCACGATGCAAAGTTATTAAAGAAAGAAAAAGTCTCAGATCTGGGCTTGTAAAATTCTTGAATGTAACATAGAAACTCAGATATGCACAGTTTTTCTTGCCATCTTCATCTACAATAAAGCAACCAAAAACATCAAAATTAACGGTAGAATGGTAGATTTGAGAAAATTATAAGTAGAAAATAGAAAAAATCTACCTGATTGCAACTACATCGAAGCTTCATCCTTCTGATTTAAAATAGCTTATGGTGAATATATCGATCTAAAATCTTAATCTTTGAGAGAGAGAGAGAACGAAAAGGAAAGGTGCAGTGAGTACAGATCCATCTTCGATTTGTGTTTTCACAATGGACAAGGTTTTCAAAATGAATGGTCCGGATTATAATCCATGTATCAAAATGAACGGTAGAGATTATGATCCGTGTGAAGTGTTTTATTGTAGTTAAAAGGCTTGAGTGAAGTAAGGGTATAAGTGGAAAGTGATGTTTTATGATGCTTAAAAGACTTGTACAGCATGCTTCATGGGTGTTTTAAGGGAATTTTTATGACTTTAAGAAGCCCTTCTAATATGCTTTGTAAAGTAGTATAGATATATATATATATATATATTGGTTCAAATGAAAACCACTTTTATTGTGAAAACTCGAAAACTAACTAAAAAAAAGTCTAAAAAACACACCAATTTTTTTTTTCAATTTTTTTTATAAAAAATATTTCAAAAAAAAATAATTTTTTTTTGTAGTACACATGTGTAATAATACACATGTGTAGTACACATACACATGTGTTTTATTACACATGTGCACTACAAATTTTTTTTTTTGAAACATTTTTTTATATATAAAAAATTGCGAAAATTGTTATGCAAAAAAAATTGGTATGTTTTTTGGGCTTTTTAATTAGTTTTCGAGTTTTCACAATAACTAGTGGTTTTCATTTGAACCTTCCCAATGAAAACCACTAGTTATTGTGAAAACTCGAGAACTAATTAAAAAAGCCAAAAAAACATACCAAATTTTTTTTTTTTTTTTTTGCATAATAATTTTCTCCACTTTTAGTGTACAAAAAAAAATTTCTAAAAAAAAAAAATCTTTTTGTAGTGCACATGTGTAATACTACACATGTGTAGTACACATACACATGTGTAGTACAAAAAATATTTTTTTTTTTGAAAAAAAGTTTTTTTTATACTCAAAAACCTGCGATTTTTTATTAAAAAATGAAAAAAAATATAGTTTTGGTGTGTTTTTTAGGCTTTTTTTAGTTAGTTTTCGAATTTTCACAATAAAAGTGGTTTTCATTTGAACCATCCCACATATATATAATTTTATGATTTTGCGACTTGAACGATTTTATTGGTGACCATTATTGTGTAAATCCGTTAACTCTCCCGTTTATACGCAATATATCTATGATTTCCGCGTCGTAATATATATACATAAGCGTTCACATAATTTAACACCGAAACACGCGAAATCTTGTTAACAAATCTATTTTGTCATTTTTAAAGCAAATATACATAAATATCTTATATGTGTCAAATTTCATGCTTGACAAACAAGTTTCACGTTTAACGAAATTTTTACCGTTTCTACCGCACAAAACGTACAAGCATACATGCGTAAGCTAGATTTCTAATATCAAGTTAAAAACATAACATATTTTCACATTCTCATGTTTGAATCATGATGTAGAGTGTGAATCTTGTGCGTTGATGTGGATATAATACGTGTTTTACTATCTTTTAAGTGACAATGTGCCGTGAATATGTTAACTATGTTGGTTATGGTTTTACAGGTAAAACGCGTAATACGGTGAAGTTAGAGAGTTTAGTGATGAAACGAGACAAGCACGGATGATTATTAAAGAGAAATCACGTTAAATGGGAGTTGTTCGGGTCGAAAGATAGCTCAAAGGAATAAGATACGAGAAACATTAAAGTTCAGGGGCCTGAATTTTTTTAGCTGAAAGTTGAGTTGTATGTGAATTGGGGTTCATGAGCGCAGACGTAACCTACGGTTGAAATACCGTAAGCTACGGTTAGATCAAGTCAGAAAAAAAAAGAAACAGAACCTACAAATCGTAGGATACGTTTTGTCACGTAGGTTACGGCTTGAAGAGAAGGTCGGCGCACACATGTGGGTTATTGAGGAAACTAAAAGGATTTTTAAAACCCTATATGTTGGACGAATTTTAGAAAAAAAAAGGAAACAAAAGAATTGGTGGAGACTGATCACGTGACTTGGGTTTGGTTGATAAATAAAAATCATCTCACAAAATTCAAGGTTGGAGCCATATTGGACTTCTTGGAACTCACGTGAATGGTAGCCAAGGAAAGTCAACAACAACATTAATAAACATCAAAAGCAGACCTTGGAGTTGGAGACAACAATCGAAACTGTTAATTCACATGGGCTTCCCTTTTGGACTTTTTTGATTTGTTGGATTGGGTTGACAACATCATGTGGGCACATGGGCCGAACTCTAAGGCATTGGCAGCTTAGTTGGACTTTTGAGGGTATTATTATTTGAAAGAGGAAAACATTAGAGAGGAACATCAGTCGACGGCAGTGGGGGCTTTCAATCTAGTCATCAACATCATCATGTCTTCATCAGTATCTCAAGCTTTTGATCGGACGAGTATCATGAGCGGCTAAATCTCTCGTGGACACTCTGGGTGAATGATTCATGTGAGACACTTTTAATTCTAGTTTCTATTTGTATTGAGATTTGGATTTGTTGTCGGGTGACAGCCGACTATTTACATGATTATATTATTTGTGTGACAGACAAATCCTGAGTGACAGTCAGAGTTATAATTATGTTTTGAATCCAATTATGCTTTTGTTGATTGAATGATTCCTATGAATGTTTGTTTTAATATTTCTCTGATCAATTAATATTAATATTTCGAACTGCATAGGTAATTGGTAGATGTGACAGATTTACTATTCAATCAATAGCATCCAATAAAATCAGAACTAGGTTATTAGGAAATACAGAATCTGAATCCCGGAGTGACCACGTTTTTTCTATCATTGTATTTACAATCTCAAAGTTATTTTTTATAGTTTTCTAGCAAGTTCTCAAAGTAATTCAAATATTTACAAACAAATAATAATTAGCATTAACCACAGACTCCTCTGGATTCGATACCCTGCTTACCTTACCTACCTAGGTTAATTAGGTTTTTGCATGTCACTAACGACAGACATCAAAATGGCGCCGTTGCCGGGGAGTCGTGCGCTTAGTGCTAGTTTAGTTTAGTTTTGTTTGTTTGCTTTCGTTTTACATAAAAACTAAAAAATCTAAAAAGTATTTGCCTTTTCTAGTTAGTTTGTTTTTTTTTCTTTCACTTGTGTCTTTGTTTTCTTTTTGTTCGGTACTGCTTTTCGTTTGCTACTTGTGCAGGAAATATGAGCTGGGAATATAAAAAATATGTTTCATGCACAAGGTGTGGGTGCCAAGGACATTGGGCATTCATATGCCCAATGTTCGAGAGTAAGGCTGAACTTGATGAGTGGGTGGGGTCCCAACGCATGCAAAGACAAGAAAATGCGGGTTACCAGGGTTATTCTTATCAAGATAGATATCAAGAAGAGATTGATGAAATGGATTACCATCATGATCCAAAGTGGGAGTACAGTGGTTATGAGATGGATGATGGTCACCGGTACAAGCCAGATTGGGGTTGTAATAGAAAATCAGAATATTTTGAGGACTATGGTTATGGAGGCAATAGTCATTTTAATGAATATAACTCATCAAGTTACGCCCAAGACATCCCTGATATATATCAGATTTATGAAGATGTAGTCAAGCTAGGTGAATTCATAAATGCACTATGTAATGAGCCGGTTAAAAGAGAGTCCGATAAGTTAGGAAGCAACAATCAAGTGGACTCACAATCTCAAATATCTGAGTCAATCGTGGACTCCCAAGACGAGGTTTGTATTGAAGAACCAAATGTAGAGGCAGTAACTCCTGCACGGGTAATAGTTGATGATAATGATTCACCCGTCCGTTTATATATGACCATTGGTGCAATCCGTTTGGTTGCAAGTGTTGAAGATGAAGAAGAGAATGTGCCTATGATCCCAGTCCAGTTGGGTGAGTTCAAGACTGAGAGGGCATTGGTGGATCATGGGGCAAGCATAAGCATTTTGGCGGGTCGAGTGTTTGATGAATACGATTTTGGTGAGCTTGAAGAGGTGGACACCACGATTGTGCTTGCAGACGGGTCAAGGAAACCATCTAGGGGGATGTTGAGAGGAATTGCTGTAAGAGTAGGCGATTGTTATTACCCCGAAGATTTCCTAGTTGTGGACCACACGCCATCCAATGTTGAAGGACAACCGCCAGTTATCTTAGGTCGGCCATTCTTGAAAACCGCGAAGGCCATTATTGATTGCAATGCTAATACGGTAAATATGGTCCTCGGGTCACGTAAGTTTTCCTTAAACTTTATGTCTCACACTTGTGCTTATTCTAATATTGCTAATAAGTGTCATCCTTCAAGTAATGAGGATGTCCCAAAAGAGAGTGTTGCTATGATTGACAAGACTAAAGATGAAAAGGTCGTGAAGGATAAAGTGGTCAAATCACCGTGGTGGCTCAAGATGAGAAACAAAAAACGTTCAATCAAGTTAGAAAAGGAGTCACCAAATGATGCAACCAAATCCAAGAAGAGACCACTTGAGGTGAATATGGGTGAGCTCTCACAGTTGAAGGAAAAGAAGAAGCCCGCGAGGAAAATTAAGGGTGAATTCTCACAGTCGATAGATTTTGATAACCCGGATCATTTGGATGCCATATGGAGTGATGGATGGCAGTGGGATACTAACCATCCGCCAACACAAGTGTTCTTTGCACGAGAGATGCCATTTGAACCACCATGAGCTTAATCAGGTACGGTCTGGCTGAAGACCTTTAAATTTAGCGCTCTCGGGAGGCAGCCCGAGGATGTAGAGTATTGTTTTGTTTTGTTTCGTTTTGTTTTGGTGTGTTGTGTTTTGGCAGGTTACTATGTTTCAATTCTCGCGGATGCAATAATTCAAGTGTGGGGATGTTTGGCAACATCTCCGATGAGATGTCAGAGAATCCAAGAGGAGTTTGTGTCTCTGTCTGATCACAGCAGCTGCACCGCTACAGACACTTGTTGATTTACTGATCAGGTCAATGTGTCTCTCTATCCTTTATTTTATTTGTTTTTGTGTATTTGGTGGTGTGAATTTTTGTGTCGGGAGTGGTTTCTTTGTGTTGAGTCGTCTAGTTATTAGCCGTTCATGGTTTGTGGGTGGTATCTCTCGAGTTTAGAGTATAAATTGCACCATACATTGGGGACCATGTATCCCAAGTGTGGGGATGCGGTAACTCGAGAAAGGGTTGGTAAGATTGTGATCTTAAATGCTTGAAGGGTTAAATTTGCAGAAAAATTGAATTTTTTTTTATTTTTTTTTGTGTCAAGTATGCTTAAACTACATGAAAACCAACATTTTCAATTGCTAAAGGGTTCCTACTGATATTAAACTAACTTAGATCCCTAGTCATGGTTGTCCCTTTAAGTTTCATGAGAGTATTTCTGACATGTTTTTAGAGAATAGTTGAGAAGAGATGCCTAACTAGAGGTAACATGCTTTAGGAATTACACATGCAACATGTCGGCAACCCATATTCCTTTTTTTCGGTAAGAGATTTGAGCCTACTAGATTGTTAGTTGAATTGCAATAACTGTTCAATTGTTGAGTGTAGGCCATATGTTGTTTTGTGTTAGAACTTGTGTGGTTTGATACGTGCCGAGACTGTGGTTTGGCGTATGTGCATAAATGATAAAGGCATTAGGATCCCTTCCATTGTGTATTTGTTGATTGTTTATCCACCCACCTTAGTTAACCATGTTGAGCCGTCCACCTTTCGTTTGTTACACCTTGTTTGACCCGTTTGACTACCAACCATGAATGACAAGTATGTGGTAGATGTTTATTGAAAAAAAAATGAAACGAAAAAAATAAAAAAAAAGAGAGAAAAAAAAAACAAAAATCATTGTTATGTTCGTGTTGAATAAATGGGTTGAAAGTCACCCAAAGTGTTAGTAGTATTGTGAATAAAGTTGTCATGGTTTGGTATATTCATTGTGTTAGCCAATAAATACAAAAATCCAAAAATACATTCTTACCTTTACCCTTAACCCAAAACCCAAAAGTCCTTTTAATATGTGTTACGTTATTTGATATAGTGGAGGTGCGATTGCTATACAAGCTTATGATTGCAAAGTAGCATATTTGGTTTTGAGCGAAATATATACTAGCACATTACACGCTAGTCTTGATTAAACCGAGAGGAGTGACCATTGTGAGGGGCGTGTGGCATATGTGTAGTAATATAAGCATGTTAGTTTTAGTTAGGCAAGCCTTAAAGGTTTTATATTTGTCAGATTGTCAATCTTGATTGTGTCAGTCTATGGGACAGGTATGACTTGGGATCTTAAATCGCTAATTCGGAAAGGAATTTAATGGTGATTTGTTAATAAGGTGAGTAATGTTTGTGACGGTTGCTTGAGGACAATCAATGTTAAGTGTGGGGATGTGATGTAGAGTGTAAATCTTGTGCGTTGATGTGGATATAATACGTGTTTTATTATCTTTTAAGTGATAATGTGCCGTGAATATGTTAACTATGTTGGTTATGGTTTTACAGGTAAAACGCGTAATACGGTGAAGTTAGAGAGTTTAGTGATGAAACGAGACAAGCACGGATGATTATTAAAGAGAAATCACGTTAAATGGGAGTTGTTCGGGCCGAAAGATAGCTCAAAGGAATAAGATACGAGAAACATTAAAGTTCAGGGGCCTGAATTTTATTAGCTGAAAGTTGAGTTGTATGTGAATTGGGGTTCATGAGCACAGACGTAACTTACAGTTGAAATACCGTAAGCTACGGTTTGATCAAGTCAGAAAAAAAAAGAAATAGAACCTACAAATCGTAGGATACGTTTTGTCACGTAGGTTACGGCTTGAAGGGAAGGTCGGCGCACACATGTGGATTATTGAGGAAACTAAAAGGATTTTTAAAACCCTATATGTTGGACGAATTTTTGAAAAAAAAGGAAACAACAGAATTGGTGGAGACTGATCACGTGACTTGGGTTTGGTTGATAAATAAAAATCATCTCACAAAATTCAAGGTTGGAGCCATATTGGACTTCTTGGGACTCATGTGAATGGTAGCCAAGGAAAGTCAACAACAACATTAATAAACATCAAAAGCAGACCTTGGAGTTGGAGACAACAATTGAAACTGTCAATTCACATGGGCTTCCCTTTTGGACTTTTTGGATTTGTTGGATTGGGTTGACAACATCATGTGGGCACATGGGCCGAACTCTAAGGCATTGGCAGCTTAGTTGGACTTTTGAGGGTATTATTATTTGAAAGAGGAAAACATCAGAGAGGAACATCAGTCGACGGCAGTGGGGGCTTTCAATCTCGTCATCAACATCATCATGTCTTCATCACTATCTCAAGCTTTTGATCGGACGAGTATCACGAGCGGCTAAATCTCTCGTGGACACTCTGGGTGAATGATTCTTGTAAGACACTTTTAATTCTAGTTTCTGTTTGTATTGAGATTTGGATTTGTAGTCGGGTGACAGCCAACTATTTACATGATTATATTATTTGTGTGACAGACAAATCCTGAGTGACAGTCAGAGTTATAATTATGTTTTGAATCCAATTATGCTTTTGTTGATTGAATGATTCCTATGAATGTTTGTTTTAATATTTCTTTGATCAGTTAATATTAAGATTTCGAACTGCATAGGTAATTGGTAGATGTGACAGATTTACTATTCAATCAATAGCATCCAATAAAATCAGAACTAGGTTATTAGGAATTACAGAATCTGAATCCCGGAGTGACCACGTTTTTTCTATCATTGTTTTTACAATCTCAAAGTTATTTTTTATAGTTTTCTAGCAAGTTCTCAAAGTAATTCAAATATTTACAAACAAATAATAATTAGCATTAACCACAGACTCCTCTGGATTCGATACCCTGCTTACCCTAGCTACCTAGGTTAATTAGGTTTTTGCATGTCACTAACGACAGACATCAAATCACATAACACATTTTATCACATAGGATTTACCCAAAATTTTACCCACACTAGTGTATATTGTAAAATGCGTATTTTAGCGATTCGGTAACGTTTTCGGGGGTCAGAAGTCACGTATGACTAACCAAACACCAAATAAACTTAAAATTAGTTAAAATACTTATTTTAAAACTAAAAATATCAGTTTACTTACTGATCTAAATCAGGTTTATAAAAATCACTCGAAAAGCCGATTTTTTGACCGTTTTAACGCATAATTTTGCGTTAAACGTTACTATAATCATCCCAACTCGAAACAACTTGATATTTTAACACAATACATGTTATTTACTGATTAAAATAGTGGTTATAATCAGATTAGTGAAGTTTTTGGGTAAGTCACCTAAATCATGTAATTTCACATATTTTACAACTCACAAAGCACCAAGTACAACATGCAAAGCTATTAAACATTATGACAAAGTTATATATCATTAAACACTTCAAAATAATCTTATTTTAGTATTTATAATCTGATCAAAATTATTTTTATCTAATCATATCTAAATCATCATTTCATGATCAGAAATCATCATGCATGTTCAAGTTAATGCATCTAATGCATCAATATAACATCATCGTCATTTTATATGAACTAAAATATATATCTAATCAAGAATAAGAGAAACCTTTTTACTATCATCTCCATCATCAAGAATCAAGAACATTTTTAAAAGATTAGTTTTTATACCTTGAAGATTCAAGTGGGTTTTGACATGATTTTTAATGTTTGAAAGCTTGTTTCACCAAGAAAGCACCTTTGGATCATCAAAATAGCTTGGAAACACCTTGGATTTAATTTAGTTCTTGCAAGAACATCAAAATTTTGAAAATTATGGAGGTGTGAAGGTGATTTTCGGCTGAATTGTAGAGAGAGAGAGAGAGTGTGTGTGTTTGAGTGATTTTTGAAAAGTGCCTTGGGTTTGTGAAGATATGGTGTGATCTTCTATGCATATTCATCACCCACCACCCCTCATGGCCAATAAATGGAGGAGAGAGAGAGAGAGAAATGCTATGCATGGCTGCCATCTATTTAATACACACACACATATATATACGGAATTTTTACATATATATACATATATATATATATATATATATATATAAGTAATATAGAGTAAAAACTGGTATTTTATGGATATCGGGTATTTTATCTAGCGTTTTAATCCCGTTTTAGTGTGTTTTAAATTATTTTTATCACTCTTTTAATAATCTCACCAAAATATTATTGAACAATATTTTGTTTGTCGGGACTGTCAACGTTGTCGGCATTTTTCAGTATGTGCGCTGTGCTGCGCGGTACGCGCTTAAAATCGTAAAAATAGGGATTTATGCGTTTTTTTTATTTTTATCAATCTAAAGTGATAAACTCATCAAATTATTACTAAATTGATTATCAGTTTCCTTGACAGGCTATGTTGATAGTATTTTGTTGGTATACGCGCTACATTGCGAGGTACGCGCTTAAACTCTAAAAATAGAGTTTCTTAGCGTTTTAATTTATTTTTCCTCACGAATATGATTAAAATTATTATTCTAATCATAACAGACTATTTTTAGGATTTTAACACTGATCGGGTGGTCACCGATGTTCGTTTCGCATTTTAACCATTACGCGATAAGCGTTTATCTTATCGTTGCCAACATAATTTTTATCAAAGTTTAATTTTACCAACTCATTAAATTCCACAAATAAACATCATAACCAATCAAATACAACCCTGTTACCTATTCACAACACGTGTTACTATTGTACGGTACGTCCTGAAAAGCCGGGTGTCACAGTCTCCCCCTGTTTAGGAAATTTCGTCCCCGAAATTTTACTCTACAGGTTTTGTTTTCGCACTAGATGAAAACAGTGAAAACAAGCTTGATGAATATGGACTTGTAGTTTCTGCGAGAAACTTTGATTCTTACGAAGAATCTTCATAGACCTATATCACATACACTCTCAATTCCTAATCTCACATCTTAATGCTCTCCACCCTTTCCAAGGTTCAACATCTACGAGCACTTAATCAAGAATATTAAGTCAAAATTCCACCAATTCGGGTTCTACATACGTATATTTACATATACATTACCTCGTACCTAAGATAGTTTGAGTTTACACCTGATTGATCCAACTCGAAATGGGCTCTCGAAAGAATCAAATCTCATAAACTCGTCTTCCTTCCTTCTTGCATTCATTTCAGATATCCACAAATCGCCAAATCAATAAATCGCATACACGACTAGCATGCTGTAATCGCCTATCCGGTTATTAACATAACCCTTCTAGTTATACGTACTACTTCTACGGTGCTTCGATAAACTTCTGTTTATCTTCCAAACAAATCTCGATAAAGAACAAAATTAGTGTATTATCCATTATACACTTTCTCAACTGTACCCAAACAATACATCATGTACACTACTCCATCCTTATGGTAGCTTGAGCCTAAAAGCGAGTGATCCAACTCAAGATGGGCTTTTGAAAGGACCAAGTCAATGTGGCTCAGCTTTTCTTCTCTCTGCCAAACCTAATAGTACCTCTGCAGGATAACTCCTTTATCAGAACCAAATCTTCAATCTGGAATCGCAATAGTTCCTTCAATTGTCCATGTGTTAGGATCTGGGGCTTTCATGATTATGTTTGTTTGTATGTTTTGAACAATTAGTGAATATGAAAACATGTAAAGTCCAGCGGAAATAGATACAAACTTTGTAAACACAATCAATGGAGAAAATAGTTTGATAGCATTAGCTTCTCATAGAGTCAAATGATTACAAATCAAAGCAAAAGATTACAGACATGCTTACAAACTAATCTCCCCCTCTGCCTGATGCCCCAAGGTTGGTTGCACACACGATGAAAGGATTAGACATGAGGAGAAGAATCCGCTCAGTCAATCAAATGTAACAGTACAGGATACTGTTACATTTATAGGCAAACCAAACCACTGAGGTATCTCAGCTGACGTCACCATGAAAGCGACGTCTAACAGCCTAACAACCTGTATCTACTGTCCTTTTACAAATACTGCTATACCTAACCACTGACTATACATAAAACAGATAATTCACAAAACAGCTGCTCTCTTCTTTACATCAGTGCTTTCCTCAAGGTTGATCAGTCCTTGATTGGGCAGAGCTTTGTTATCAGCAGTTTGTACCAGCAGTGCTTAGTGTTCAGCAGTCTTCTAAGCTTCATCAGTAGTTATGCAGAACAGCAGCAGTTGTATCCAGTCAGTGGATGCAAGACCATCAGTTGTTATAAATCACTTTCATGGGGGAAGCTTAATGTAAACCGCTGCTTATTGTGGATCCACTGTTGTGACTAGGTTTTGACTTTACATTATCTGTTCCTCTGGTAGGGTTCAATCCCAACAATCTCCCCCTGGAACAGATAATGTCAAAACCTGTCATTATTCTGGATCTTTATTTCTCATCAAAAGTTCCCTTGCTTGTCTTTTAAACTCTTCTTCAAACTCTTTGGAACTTATATCATCTTCATCCCGACACAGTGTAAGTTCAAGGAGATCCTGCAAATCTTGAACACTAAGGCCTAGTGCTTCTTTCCTTGATATATACTTCACCTCTCCATTGGATCTGACCAGAATCAATAAGTGGGTCTTTTGATCAGAGAGCCACTTTAGTACTTTTAAACCCAATGGATTTCTTGGGAGAGATTTATTTGATGATGAGCTTTGAGATATTGGCCTTGAGAAAACTTGCAGACTTTCAGACATTCTTTTGAAAGCCATTTCTATGACATCATTTGCTGCAGCTATATCTTCTGCAGTTTCTCTTTCAATCAGCTCCTGCCTTTCAATGTCTGTCATGTCTGTTGAAGTGTCTGATGATGCAGGTTTGGTTAACATCCCTTTTAAAAGGTTTTGAAGTTTTTCTGAGCTCTCTTCTTTTAGACCCATTTTCATGATGGATTCTTTGAAGTACTCAACTTCTTTTTCTTTTACCTCTTCTTGTTCTCCTTCTTCTTGGTTTGTCACAAAAGTAGACCAGAACAGTGTTTTGAGGTTTTCTATCTGCTGTTCAAGCTTCATTCTTTGTTCATGCTTCTTTGAGGTGCTTGAAACAGTTATCTTTCTTTTCTTTAGCCTTTCATAGGCTTCATCAGTCTGCTGTTTTGACCATTTTGATATGGCTTCAGCAGTATCCATTTTTGCATCCACCAGCTCCTTTTTCTTTCTCTTATACTCAGCAGTTAGACCAGCAATGAGCTTTTTGTATTTTCTCCAGTTTGGAGCACTCTTCTTCTTTGTAGGATCATTCTTAATTTTCTCAATCCTTTCTGCCTCACGCTTAAGAGCGACTACTGGCCATTCTTTGAACTGTTGTTCTTCAGCAGGATAGAATTTCTCTTTCATGATGTAGGCTAGATATTGTTTTCTTAACTCTTTCTTTTGATCAGCCTTTTCTTTGTTTAGGTCTTGTGCAAACTCTTCTATCTGCTTTACTTTTGTGAAGTAGAACTCCAGTCTTTTAGCAATGCCATCTTCGCTTAACCGTTCTTTTTCACTCTCAACTTTAGCTCTTAGTTTTGCTTGCCTTGCCTTGATTTTGAGGTAATCATCCATATCATCTGGTGGCATGTAGCCTATGAGTGAGGAGAACCTTCTTTTTGAAGGATCTTCTTCTGTATAGAATTGCCTCATCTCATTTTTGATGGCTTCAAGCTCCAGTGGATATTGTGCAGCATTAGGATCATGTGTACCCTCATCGGCAGAGATTGGCTTTCTTTTTCTGTTGAAGAGCTTTGGTTGTGATGTAGGAAGGATGAGAGCAGTGGTGGATGATTGACTAACAGCTGTTGAAACAACTGATGTCTCAACATCTGTTGTCATTACAACTGCTGATATGTCAGCAGTTGTCTTCTGCTTTTGAGCAGGGGATGGAAGTGGTGAGGTAGTTTTTGATGGTGGTGATGATGGTGGTGAATCATCATCTGATATGAGATTCCTTCTCCTTTTTAGTGAAGAAGGGGCAGATGATGTTTTGGATGAATCAATGGTTTGAGATTGTATAGCAGTGGTTTGTGATTGACTGACAGTGGTTGAAACAACTGGTGTTTCAATCACTGTTGTCATTACAGCAGATGTTGTAACATCTGCTGTCTTCTGCTTTATGGCAGGAGGCAGTGGTGGTGATATGATTGTAGATGATGATGGTGGTGAAACAGTGGTTGCGGTGGTGTGTGTTGGAGGTGTGTGTGTTTATGAAATGGCAGCTGTTTGGCTACTAACAGCAGTTTTTGTAACTACTATTGTATCAGCTGTTTGTTTTTCTTTTTCAAGTTCAATGAAAACACCATCCTCTATTCCCTTTTTCTTCAACTTGATTTTCTCCCCCTTTTTGACATTATCTGCAAGGGGGTTATCCATGAAAAGAACAGTGGACGGAACCTTTCCAGGAGTGCTATTGAGATGAGCCTTGATAGCTTTAATATCTGCTTGGGTATCTTTAAATCTTGATTCCACCATGTTGGTCAGCATTTGTAGATGAATAGCATGCTTTTGATCAACCATCTGTTGCTGTTTTTCAAGCATGGGTTTAAAAATATTCCAAAGCTCATTTTCAGCAAATGCATGTTGTGCGGGTGCTTGAGCAGGAACAGCAATGGCTTGTGCTTTCTGAGCTTTTAAAAGCTCCTGCACCATCTCCTTTATTTCAGAAACTGATTCTTCTAGTTTTTCAACTCTGCCCGTCAATTCCTGATATCTTGAATCATCACCCATTTTACTGGGATCATCTGAATCCCCACCAGCAGTGGTTATATCAATGTGTGTCTTGGGGACAGAGTCCCAAAAATCACCCATTGATGCCCCTTGTTCTTGGTACTGGGGACTTCTTTCTTCAGCACTCGATAAACCTTTGATGGTACCAGTAGTTAGATCCAACTCACTGGTGGTTACCGAAGTTGCCATGGAAGAAATTGCCTTCATGGGAGACTTACTTATGAAACAACTGTCCAACTGAAGATCTGTTGATCCACAAGTTGTAGTTGCTGCTCCACTTGAACTACCACCGAGAGTTACTTGTAACTTAGGGGGTGTAACCTCCTCAATTGTTGCTGGGATAGCAGAAGTAGTAGCATCAGACCCAGTCTCTTGTGGGGGTATACTCTCAGTGATAGGTGATAGAGAGGAACTGGTTTGTGTCTGAGCTATAGCAGCTGCATGCAACAAGGGTAGCATAGATTGTGGCATTATGATTGGTGAGGGTATAAGTGTTGAAAGAGGCATGTCCTTGGGATCAGGACTGTGGAAGATAGAGCTAAGTGGATCTAGAGCTTCATAATTTGGTGTCCCTGTGAATACAACCTGATCCTTTTGTGAGGATGCAGGAGGAGTTTTAGGCATGGGTTGAGATCTTTCTTCCAACTGCTGTGAGGAAGTACCAGCAGTGGTTTGTGGTGACTTTTGTGTTGTCACAGGCATTTCCTCTGGGATCTCATCTTCCAGAGTTGCCTTTGTTTTGGGTTTGGTGGATTTTCTGGATGTTTTTCTTTTGGTCTTTTTGGTGATATCAGGTGTGGGTTTCAAAGCAGTGGTTGTGTTGCTTTGATCATCTGGAGCAGTGGGCTCAGCAGCTGATACCTGAGGAGCAGTTGTAACCGCTAAAATCTGCTCAGGTACCCCTGCTTTTGTTTTTATTGGTGCCAACATTCTAGTGAATGTTTCAGGTGTCAAGCTTTTTATTTGAAAATAGACACCTTGTTTAAGTAAATTTTCATTTTTCTTATCAAATTTTTGTAAAAAATAATAACTCAAAAATCTTGGAAACAACAAAAATGCTTTACTTTCAACGTTTTTTACCATGTCATTGGAAATCTCCTGGGAATAGTTGTAGTCCTTATTATTCAAAATAGCGTAACCCAGACATTGAATTTTCAATGGTATTTCGATAAAAGATGTTGTTTTATTCGAAACACACATCAGAAGTGTGTGAAATAAAAATCTGGGTGCAGATGGAAAATAACCCTTTTGTAGGGTATCTACCTTTGACTGTTCTGCATAGCCCCTTTTCAGAAAATCAGCTTTTAACTCGTTTTTCTCAAAGGAAGCTTTACCTTTCTGATCATCGAGTTTGAAGATTTCTGATAGTGATTGCGGAGTGATTTGAATCGCCGTACCCTGTATCGAGGAGTTAATGGCTACTACTTTATCATCTTGTTTTTCAAGCGTAGCATTTTTCCAGAACTCTCTCTGGGTTTGCAGATATATGGGAGCGTCTACCGTCAACAAAGTTTTGTACTTTGATGTAGATATGGTGTCGAGAATGGAATCGAAGGTATGGTTGGTTGTGGGTTTTGTGAGTAAACCCAAATAGTTGTGAGATTGTTTGTATGGTATTTCGATTGATTCTTCGGTCGTTTGAGCGACCTCATTGGAGGGTGGTGGTGATTTAGGTTTTGATTTTGATTTCGACTTTGATTTTGTCATTTTTGCGGAGAAGAATGAAGAATGATTTTGAAGATTTTGAGAAGAAGGGTTGGAAACTGCTTTCTGAAGAGAATTTTGGAATTCAATTCGACAGTGTAAAACCCTGTTTGGGGGTTTAGGGCAGGGTTTTATTTAGGAAAAAAAATGATTGCTGATGTGGCAGCGGTTATTACGATCTGAGGGTTAAAAACTGACCACGTGTCAAACACTGATGAAATGGATGAAGTATGGAGAACAGTTGTTTTAAGGGCCACTTACGTATCAAGCATCAGTGGTTACAACGGTAAAAATTGTGGGCAGTGGATGATTTTTGCTATCAGTGGATAAGGCACTGATTTTGAACATCAGTGCTTTTCAAGAAAATGAGGGATCAGTGGTTAACTTTCAGCAGTGGACAGTGTTTTGAGATCAGACGTTGGAACAAAACAGTGGTTAGGGTAAATGGTACAGATCTGAAGGACAAGTATTCCAGCAACAGTTTTGAGAATTTTCATTCAAGGTTTTGCCAACTGCCAGTTTTGAAAGACAGTGGTTTAGTACCCCAGATGATGAAAACTTTTTGCTAAGGCAACTCATTTTTGTTTAATATTCAATTAAAACACGAGTACCCTAGTAATTCTATCACAGTTTGCAATCAACCTTTGATAAAATTCTAGGAACAAACCTGAGTATGACATGATCTTGACATATATACCATTCCCTTTTGACCCATATAAGAGGACAATAATACCAACAAAAATAAGGTATTACATCCTGACAGGAACTGAAACTATTGCCAATAAAAACAAGCAAAGTTCCAAATATATTATTCCAAAAAAAAAAAAAAACAATATATCCTGAATATTCTAGAAAAATCCTTTGAACAAAGAAAAAATGGTTAAAGGATTTTCTGAGAATAGCATCAAAAAGGATCTGGTATAATTTCAATAGAGTACATAATCACATCATTCACAAGTTATTGAAAATGGTCAGTGGTTTGACAACAGTGGTAGGAAACTTTTGGATACCTTTTGACCACTGTTTGGTACCATTTTCTTTGTCAGTTGATTGCAAACATGAGGACACATGGATGAATTTTTTGAACATTTGTCTAATCCTCTTGAAATTTAATCACTGGAGACACTATTATCACCGGAACTTACTTTGAACCAATAAGCACAGACAGTTGCTTAATGACCATTATTACCCCAAGCTTTGACTCTTAAGTGTTTTACGTTTATACTCT
This sequence comes from Helianthus tuberosus, assembly GCA_030545235.1. Classification (NCBI taxonomy): domain Eukaryota; kingdom Viridiplantae; phylum Streptophyta; class Magnoliopsida; order Asterales; family Asteraceae; genus Helianthus; species Helianthus tuberosus. Next base: position 101,952,953 of record CM060438.1, on the reverse strand, counting down.
TTTCTTTTGACTTCAAAAGTTTTGAGATAAACACACTTTCGAGTTTTTTGTGAATTTTAGTCCAAAATCATTTTGCAGTAATGTTTTGAGAGACTTGGTCATGTTTGCACAAGTTTTTCAGCCAATCTCACACTACATATGATACGGACTATTGTGACCCTTGTTTTCCTAATGTATTTAAACAAGGTTGATTTGTTCCGTTTGAGGATCTCAACCTGTTTTCAACACATAAGATCTGAATAACTAAAGTTTGAATTTCCCTCTTTTTATGTTAGCAAAACATCAATGCTTTATGAACATAAATTTTGTTAATCTGAGGTTCATACTTTAGTATTTAATAAAAACATCACAAATTTTACATCAACAATTGAGATCAATTTTAGAAAATAGGAAGTAATCTCATAGTTTAAATAGACATTGTTTTCAGATCTAGAAACCATGAGTGTCTTGTGCATGAAATCACTTATTATGTGAAATTTGTGTGTCATATGACATCTTGGTTGATTTACAGAGTTTTTAAATAACCATTTTGAACATCATTTACTCGATACTCTGTTTTTCAACTAAATACAACCAACCTTAGTATCAATGAATTTTGAGCCGAACTGTTATGTCAATTTGACTGTTAAATCGAAATTGACTGTCCAGGCTCTGATACTAATTGTTAGGATCTCGGGCTTTCATGATTATGTTTGTTTGTATGTTTTGAATAATTAGTGAATATGAAAACATGTAAAGTCCAGCGGAAATAGATACAAACTTTGTAAACACAATCAATGGAGAAAATAGTTTGATAGCATTAGCTTCTCATAGAGTCAAATGATTACAAATCAAAGCAAAAGATTACAGACATGCTTACAAACTAATCTCCCCCTCAGCCTGATGCCCCAAGGTTGGTTGCACACAAGATGAAAGGATTAGACATGAGGAGAAGAATCCGCTCAGTCAATCAAATGTAACAGTACAGGATACTGTTACATTTATAGGCAAACCAAACCACTGAGGTATCTCAGCTGACGTCACCATGAAAGCGACGTCTAACAGCCTAACAACCTGTATCTACTGTCCTTTTACAAATACTGCTATACCTAACCACTGACTATACATAAAATAGATAATTCACAAAACAGCTGTTCTCTTCTTTACATCAGTGCTTTCCTCAAGGTTGATCAGTCCTTGATTGGGCAGAGCTTTGTTATCAGCAGTTTGTACCAGCAGTGCTTAGTGTTCATCAGTCTTCTAAGCTTCATCAGTAGTTATGTAGAACAGCAGCAGTTGTATCCAGTCAGTGGATGCAAGACCATCAGTTGTTATAAATCACTTTCAAGGGGGAAGCTTAATGTAAACCGCTGCTTATTGTGGATCCACTGTTGTGACCAGGTTTTGACTTTACATTATCTGTTCCTCTGGTAGGGTTCAATCCCAACACCATGTAATCCTTCTGTTGAACAATTGACGACTCTTAACCTTTCCTCGATTCAGGCAAATCCTGTCGCTGGTTTCCAAGATAAACTAAGGTCTGGTTAATTGTCCTTTGTCATGTTAGCTCAACATAATGGTGATCAACACTTCCATCAATGCAAGGCTTCAAATGGAGCAACCTGAATACTAGCGTGTTAATTATTATTGTAAGGTAACTTGGCCAAGGGCATGTGAGTATCTTAATTTCATTCGGAGTCCATCATACACGCTCCCAGCTTTTCTTTCAAGGGTCCGAAAAGCTTCCTACTGTCTTGCTGTCCAATCAATTTCCCTTTTCCTTATGGGGTTATTAGTGTCAAGGGCTGCACTAATTCAGGGAAATTCTTAATAAATCTCCAATAGCACCTAGCTAGTCATAAGGATCATCATACTCCCGATGGGGTCTTTGGCACTCCTCATCATTCACCAACTCCATAGTTAACTTCAAACGTTACTCATGATTCTCCTTGGTTCATACATAGGAAAGTATGTCATCGATGAGTATTATCACGAATCTATCCGATTAGGGTTCCCATACCCTGTTTATGAGATTCATAATTATAGATGGCGCATTAATTTAGTCAAAAGGCGTGAATAATATCTCGTAATGGCCATATCACGTTTGAAAAGCAGTCCTCTACATATCTTCGTCAGCAAACCTTCAACCAACAATATCCCAATCGTAGATCGTTCTTCGTGTAGCAGATGGATCCCGGTAGCTTGATCGAACAAATCGTCAATCCTCGGTAAAGGGTACCGATTCTTGATAGTCAACTTGTGCAGCTCTCTGAAATCCTCTCACATCCTGAAGGATCCATCCATCTTCCTCTTCAACAAAACAGAAGCACCTTAAAACAATAACTTGATCGAATGAAACCCTTGTCTGATAGCTCTTGAGGCTGATTCGAGAGTTCCTTCATCCCAAACGGTGCTTAATCTACAAGGAGTTTGTGCAAATGGGTGCAACACCGGGTACCAGATCGATTCCGAATTCGATCTGTCTCGCACGGGGCAATCCAGGTAAGCCTTTTTAGGAAAACTTCTGGATAATTGCGAACAATAGGAATCTCTCCTATATTCCTACATTTAGCCTTCATATCCACCATGTTAACAAAGAATGCTGGACAGCCTTTTCGCAACAAATTGAGCATCCTCATAACACTGATGTCACTCAACACTCAACACTCGACACTCGACACTCAACTCGGTTGGTCTTCCTGAACAACTACCACCTCTCTACCGTCATCAGTACGAGATATCCTAACTAGCTTCTTCCAGCGATAGTCCCCACTTCGCTCTTGGATAATCAATCCATCTTCACATCTACGTCAAAGCTCCCCAGCTCCATAGTAATAGTAGCAGGATTCTCAAGTGCCTTCCCAGTACTTGCCTCAATGGCTTTACCCACAACATCATGCCCCTTCGGTTTCGGGCAATTTCTTTTATAGTGTCCTCGTTCACCACACACGTAGCACCTCTCGAGCGTAAATCCATCCAATTTACTCCTAGCATAACACTTGGGGGTCACATGTCCAGTTCGACCACATCTAGCGTACTTTCTCCGCTCATCCTCATGAGTCTTCCTCTCAAAACCACCACTGCCATCCCTGGCATTATCCTTTCCTAATACCACTAGAGTTAATCCACATACGCTTTCCCCGAACTGCGTTTCTCAACTCTTAGACTTTCGCTTTCACGAATCCCCAGATCTAGGCTCGGAATGCGGAATAAGTTGAATGGTCGATCCGCTGTGACGGCCCGACATCACGTAAACCGTTGCCACGTCATTACATAGGGTACCAGTAAATGATCTTGGGTTACAACCCTGGATTGTTTTATAAGTACATCTATGTATTGTTCAAAAAGTTAATGAAAAATCAGAATTACGCTCCGATTATATCATAACACAGGAACTACTAAAACTTTCCGATCATTATATCACCTGAAGGGTTTCCGATCTGTGTACCACCAAAACCACGCCCATGAGCATCACTCCACGTTCCTGGCCAATATTTTGGTTAGCATCGCGCTGTTCCATGGCAGTATTAACGTGTTGGGATATGAGTTGTGCCAACTCTTTCGGGGTAATAGGTAGTCAAGAACCCTGTCTTGCTTTTGGCGGCATTTCGTCGTTTCTAATATTTACAACAATAATAATCACATAAGACGATAACCAAAAATAATTCAATTATTAAATGGTAGTGGACCAAACATTGTGCATGTATAATATCCACATATTAATGAGAAGAATTCTTAAACCAAAAGAAACACATTCGATATTTATATCAGAAATTTTCAAAGCTTGTTTTTAGTACTAAGACTAATCAAAATTTGGCATGTCTACATCAACACCCGCAACAAGTGTATACGAAATTTCCTCCTAAATATCTGAAAATTTGGCATGCAAGCCATAAATAGGGCTCATCAAATGAGACATACAAAACAAACAACAGAAACAATCAACAACTAACGCTTTAATCCCTGGAAATCCAACATCTTCCAAACAAGCTCTTCTAGTTCATCATAACAGTCCATCTGTCCCTCTGAGTCCTTCATCGTCTCCATGCCTCCGCGTAACGTGACGAACTGACGATCACATTGAGAGCAGTTGACCCAAACCCCTTTCTGCCTCTTCTAAGTGGATGTTGTCTCAACTCTCGAAGTCGATGCGATCTCTCTAATGGGTCGAGTTCTCTTCCTACGACGAGTGTAGACTAAAAGAGGTGTAGCAAAACACGTGACTCGAATAGCAGAATAAACAATTCTGTGACGACGGATGAAATAATCTCAAGTGTAGGTTTGGCAGTATCAGTGAGCAAGACTACTAATGACTCTATAGATCGAGACGTGACATATCATAACCGTACAAAGTAAGTGTGTGATCAATATGAATAGTAACACATAAGGCCCCAAATAAACAGAAAATCACATATGCACATAAACACATAAGGGTTTTCATATATGATAAAACTTTCCATGTTTATTTAAAAATATTGGATTCGAGAATTTTGGACTTTACATCTCAAAATTCTTCGGTTAAAGTCTAGTGTTTTCCTCCGAAAACATCAAGTTCGCTAACAACCATTTGCTCTGATACCAACTTCTGTCACACCCCGAAATACGTCGCAGCGGAATATAAAACGTAGTGGTGACGGAAGCTTGTGCCCATTTATATCTTGATGATCGATGCATTAAATTGTTGGACATAATAACTTAATTAAAACATAAGTTTTAAACTTAAGGTTTCAAAACGTTACACAACCATTACATAATTAAATTGTTTTGATCCTTACGGATCTTATTACATTCGTCCCAGAAAGTTTTAAAAGTTAGTCCAACATATTAAGTGACAAAACATGCATCAAAAACCACAAGATACGCCATGATTCCCGAAGCCGGACTCAAGTACCTGTAGAACACGTTAAAATCAAGTGTCAACACAAAGGAAGGTGAGTTCACATATTCACATACGAACAATATTAATCGAAGGAAAACTTTATGTTTAGGTGTTTATTTGAAAACATCTATATAATTTTAGAAAGTCCATTTTACTTCCTTAATAAAATCCATGGGCCTTCTGTCGCAGTTCAAGAACCTGACAATATTGTTACTACCCAGGTTTTGTATATTAAATTATTGCGTCAATTTTCAGACTCGTATGTTAGCTAGACGATACGAACTATATATTAACCATGCAGGGATAATCAAAGCTAGAAAATAAACAGAATCAAAATTCGTCGCTTGACTTGACACGGGGCGACCGGTCATGACGGGCTTGTACAATGGGCTTCAAATGGTTGTACAATGGGTGCAGGGTTCTCTCGAAGAACAATATGATGTCTGCCTCACGTACAATATATATATATATATATATATATATATATATATATATATATATATATATCCTACTAACATGACAATTTAATACACGGTGTTGTACGAATCCCCTGATCCCCTCCATTGAGATCAAGCCGGCATCCGTCCCAACTTTACGGTCTGTTTCTCTTCGGAAACACCGTACCATCCAAATTTCTTCCAAACATTCATTTATAAAAAACGTTTTATCTCGAAACGTATGATTTATCAAACCTCATATATTTTCAACGAAAATATATATTTATATTAAAAGGTATGTTTTAATCCAAAAACATTATTAAACCCTTTTATTGGCGTGTTCTACCCCCAAAATATATATAAAGCAGTAAAAAGAGGGGTTTAGTGACACTCACCTTTGGGTGCGTATTTTAAATAGTGCAATCCCACAGTTTGATTTCTACACGTCCTATTATATGTAGGAACGAGTTTTAAATCAATATTCATATATATATACATCACAAAATCCTATGTTTCTCTGTTTTCTTAGAATTTTCACATAACCTTGAGATTTTCTCGAAAAGTTATCATTTTTTATTATGTTGGCACATTAATATATATGAGTGCATATATATATATACTACTTTAATAAGCATATAGGAAGAGCAAGAATGGTCATTTGCCATTGTACAACCATTTGAAGCCCATTGTACAAGCATTTAAGCATGAATGTGTTGAAACTTTCTTCAACACGCGGAGCAGCTCATATATATATATATATATATATATATATATACTACTTTAATAAGCATATAGGAAGGGCAAGAATGGTCATTTGCCATTGTACAACCATTTGAAGCCCATTGTACAAGCATTTAAGCATGAATGTGTTGAAACTTTCTTCAACACGCGGAGCAGCTCATGGATCCTAACCGGATCTCTTGGACCCGTTTTACTCAAATGGATCCAATATAAACTTTCTTTCACTCAATCTAAACCCTAAATTCATTTCATTAACATCCGCCCGCATTCTTCTTCTTCTCTCTCTCTCTCACCAAACGCGGTGTCTGCATACGTCTCATGGCGATAGATTTCACCGGCGATTTCACTAGATCGACGGATTTCACTTCTTAGGTACCGTCTTTTTAACCATATCAGCATTTTTTTGCTTGTTATTTGACTTAGATCTGTGAATTTCACTAGATCGACGGATTTCACCTGCGATTTCACTAGATCGACGGATTTCATCGACGATTTCACTTCTCAGGTGCCGTCTTTTTAACCTTATCAGCATTTTTTGTGTGTTATTTGACTTAGATCTGTGAAATTTTAGGGTTTCGTTCTCCGGCGATTCCGACATCAGATCTACTGGGTTCAACTTCTCGGTATGTTGTTTCTACTGGATCTGTGAAATAGATTCAGATCTGTTACTTTTTTCTAGCAGATCTGTTATAATACTTGGTTTCCATCTCAATAATGACTTTTTTCTAGCTGATCTACCATTTCTTTGTTTTTTTTTGGTTTTTCTGTAGTTTATGTTTATACGCTGTTAGATTTTATGTGTTACAAGCTTTTTTAAACAGGTTTTCTACTGATTTGGGATGTATCTATGTTAGATCTGTGTAATACTTTTAGATCTGTGTTGGTTTTTTGTGTTTTTGATAATGTTTTGTGAACTCATAATGTGAATGGAGTGATAAAGTGAAGGTTTTTTTGGTTTTTTTGGTTTTTTTGGTTGTTACTGCTCTCTTATAAATTTTTTACTACTTAAGCTATCAGTTTTGCTTTTACAGTTGCCGGTGGGTGGTAAAGGAGTTGTGTACTCCGGATTTTGTGTTCTTAATCTCTCTGAACTGAAAGTGTTTGAGGCTGTGATGCAAAAGTTGAGCTTGTGTTCTTAATATGTCTGAACTGAAAGTATTGAGTCTATGATGCATAAGCTGAGCTTGTGTTCTTAATCTGTCTGAGCCGAAAGTGTTGAGTCTATGATGCATAAGCTGAGTTTGTGTTCTTAATATGTCTGAACTGAAAGTGTTGAGGCTATGATGCATAAGCTGAGCCTGTGAGGTTACATATGTATTTCTTGTGCTTAAAACACTTGTATATCATGCTTTAAAGGTTGTTTAAGTTTAGTGGCAAATTACTCTTGTACACCATGCTTTAAAGCGAGGTTACATAACACAATAGACTGTGATGATGATTGTATTTTGAGGGTACATAGAAGATCCGCCAAGATGCTACTCGGATGTGAATGAAATGAATTTAGGGTTTAGATTGAGTGAAATAAAGTTTATATTGGATCCATTTGAGTAAAACGGGTCAAAGAGATCCGGTTAGGATCCATGAGCTGCTCCGCGTGTTGAAGAAAGTTTCAACACATTCATGCTTAAATGCTTGTACAATGGGCTTCAAATGGTTGTACAATGGCAAATGACCATTCTACTGATTTGGGATAAACAGGTTTTCTACTGATTTGGGATGTATCTATGTTAGATCTGTGTAATACTTTCAGATCTGTGTTGGTTTTTTGTGTTTTTGATAATGTTTTGTGAACTCATAATGTGAATGGAGTGATAAAGTGAAGGTTTTTTTGGTTTTTTTGGTTGTTACTGCTCTCTTATAAAGTTTTTACTACTTAAGCTATCAGTTTTGCTTTTACAGTTGCCGGTGGGTGGTAAAGGAGTTGTGTACTCCGGATTTTGTGTTCTTAATCTCTCTGAACTGAAAGTGTTTGAGGTTGTGATGCAAAAGTTGAGCTTGTGTTCTTAATATGTCTGAACTGAAAGTGTTGAGTCTATGATGCATAAGCTGAGCTTGTGTTCTTAATCTGTCTGAGCCGAAAGTGTTGAGTCTATGATGCATAAGCTGAGTTTGTGTTCTTAATATGTCTGAACTGAAAGTGTTGAGGCTATGATGCATAAGCTGAGCCTGTGAGGTTACATATGTGTTTCTTGTGCTTAAAACACTTGTACATCATGCTTTAAAGGTTGTTTAAGTTTAGTGGCAAATTACTCTTGTGCATCATGCTTTAAAGCGAGGTTACATAACACAATAGATTGTGATGATGATTGTATTTTGAGGGTACATAGAAGATCCGAGTAGCATCTTGGCGGGGCAATATCAAGGTTGCATAGTTCTCACTCTACAACCGTGTGTTTGCAGCCATGGCTTTACCCGATTTGTAGCTGTGTTCATCTCTCAATTATATGCCTGAGTCTTCCAGATGTTTTGATAAGCAAATGAGCAGGTGGTGTATCGAAATCAATCTTCCCCTTAGGCGATTGAACCCGCCGCAAGTCGATAAAATGAAATGGCAAACCCTAAAATAGATTGTATAGTACACCGTGTTTTTCTTTTTAATCATGAAGCTTTGCAGATTGTACATTATGCTTTAGAAGGTTGTAAATGTTGAAATAACTGTGAAGCATAAGCTGAGCTTCAAACGCTATGCTGGTTGCATGAGCATCAATTGTGATGTTCATTTGAAGGGTACTTACATCTCCCTGACTTGATGATAGTCATTAGACTGTGATTATTGTTGTATTTTGAGGGTACATAGAAGATCCGAGTAGCATCTTGGCGGGGCAATATCCAGGTTGCATAGTTCTCACTCTGCAACTGTGTGTTGCAACCATGGCTTTACCCGGGTTTCTTGTTTTAATCTCTTTGGGCAATTTTGAAGGCTTTTGAAAAGATCCAACGAAAGGTGACATTTGACGGCTATGATGAACACTTTAACTTTAATATGTGCAACGTGTCCCCAATTTGGTTGATTCCTTCTGCAGTGTGCAGTGAGGTATTGTTTTCCCTCTTTATGGTTGTTCAATCCCAAATTTCAAGAAACCCTGGTTGACAACCTTCTGTGGTAAAAAAAGGATTCGGTTTGGCAGGAATTTTCTTTTTGGGACTTTCAGGCCAAGAAGAATCTGCAACTGATGAGACTGAGATATTGTTGTGCCGCAAAAGCACTTGAGTTAAGCTGCCCTTCTAATTTCTTATTTGATATTACAACTTATGATTATGGAGTAGTTAAAGATCTGATTTATTAAACCGAAATGTTGTGCAACTAATATTTTGTTATACGGTTGTGGACCAGCTCAATGTGAAAGCATAAAAGAGATGCTGGAGTACTTTAGAAGTCAAGTTGGGTCTAAGGCTTGGACGAAGGTGGGAGTTGTGGCTTTCGCTACGATATGGAGACTTTGGACGGGTAGAAACGAGAAAGAATTTAATGGCAACAACATTCCGATCGCTAAAGTGTACCAGTTTTGTTTTGATAGAAAAAAGGCCAATGAGTATTCATGTTGAATATTTTTAATTTGTTGTATTTATGAACACAAATTATATTAAGAAAAAAAGAAAGTTATTTTTGTATTGTGTAATCATCATCTTCTTAGAGTTTTGGCATGGTTTGATTTCATTCTTTGATGCGCAATGGAAAGAATCTTACTTTCACTTATACTTGTAGCATTCATACATGAAAACTGACCTGACCTGAGACCAACCCAAAATTCATACAAAGTGGTTTAGTCTCGGGTTCATTGTGTAGCTTTTGAAAGACTTATGCAACTGCTTATTCAGTGTTTGTATACGAAAGCCAATTGTTTGTATTATGTTTTCCGTTGCATCGCGAAATTGGTTTTGGTTATGGCTCAAAAATGAAGACCATTTGTGGCTGCATAATCTTATATTCTTTTGACTACATGAATATTTTTTTTCATGGGTTACATTTTAATTTTGTTACTGCCGTATTTGAATCTAAATACCATGTATTATTTGAAAAAAAATGTCTTTAATAGAGAAACAAGGGCATACAAAATGAGCAGATATTGAACGTTAAACTGGTAATTTTATTCATTAATGTTCAAGAAAAATATAGTGTGAAAAATTGAAATGTAATAATTTCTTTTAATGAGTTAGCATATGTTGCTTGTTATTGATGATCATAGGTTCATAACAAGTGTCTTTGTAAAGTGTAATAGTTTGGTAAGACCAAAAAGAGTCCATTGGTCAACGGAACCTGCTCAAACCCAGTTATTTCAGAATTTCCCGTTTGATTTGTTAACACGTCCTATTCATTTCCACCATTCATTTATATTTTAACTTTCAGGCTGCAATGAAGGCTCTACCAGAACTAAACGGAAAACTGACAGGTGTCGCCTTTAGACAAAATGTATATTAAATGTAAACTTTTAATACATACAATACAGAGACAGAACGTTATACCAACTTCGTAGACTTGACAGAACTTACAGACTCGATAACAAAAGACCGTAACATACAATACAGAGACAAGAAATTGTGGATCTTTCCTGACGGGTGCACTTCGGAATGTAGCAGATATGAATGAATATAACCCCAGTGGTAGATATGTAATTAGCGAGCTCTGGAATTTCAAGGAAAATCGAAGAGCTACACTTGGGTTATATTCATTCATATCAATCAGTTCCTTATGTGCACCGCACCATCTTCTAGGAGGTTGTCAAGTGTTCTCGCCTTCGTAGTAGGTGTTTTGCGTGTCTTTACATCCGCAGCCATTCTGTACAATATTTTCACAAAAAACATCACATACAAACCTGAACAAAGCAAAACAAATCGACCCTCTGTTTTTTCAAAGCAAGACAAACATGAAGAACCCTCTGTTTTTTCACAAGCAAAACAAACATGAAGTACCCAAAATACCCAAATAACTGATTATCATCGAATCAAACACATTCAAATGACCAATAAACACACTCTGTTTTTTCAAAGCAAAACAAACATGAAGAACCCTCTATTTTTTCTCAAGCAAAACAAACATGAAGAACCCAAAATACCAAATAACTGATTATCATCGAATCAAACACATTCAAATGACCAATAAACACATTCTGTTTTTTCAAAGCAAAACAAACATGAAGAACCCTCTGTTTTTTCACAAGCAAAACAAACATGAAGAACCCAAAATACCCAAATAACTGATTATCATCGAATCAAACCAAAAATCAAAATGAGGAACACATTCAAATCATCGAATCAAACCAAAAATACCCAAATAACACATTCAAATCATCGAATCAAACCAAAAATCAATATGAGGAACACATCAATCCGAAACTGATCCGATCAGTTCTTTTTAAACAGTTCTCAAACAACCAACCAAAAGGATTCGAAATTTACCAAAAATCAATTTTCACATTTCAAGTATCAATATTGATGTGTTCAAATAACTACACACTTGTTTCTTCTCATTTGATTCAGAAATTAAAACAAACAAGTATCATAGTTTCAATAAACAACCTACATCTGTACTCTAATCAGCCAAATGATCACATGAGACCTGAAACTATAGAATCAAACAAAACCAAACCTCTGTTTTGAAGATGAACCTGATGAAGATGATGAAGATGAAGATGATGAAGATGATCTGTTCGATGAAGATGAAGATGATATGTTCGATGAAGATGATGAAGATGATATGTTCGATGTCGATGAAGATGATGATGATGATAATCGGCGGTGTTGGGAGTTGGGAGATGATGTTGAGAAGTGTGATGAAACTGTTATCATATCTGCTATTAGTGTAGATATTAAGGGTTAGGTTAAGGGTATAAAGGACTTTTCATGATTGCAGAGACTATTTGTGTAATTAACTTTAATAGTTATAAATAAGTATTATTTCAACCAATTTGGCATGTCTTGATAATCAAAATAACCGACCATAAAAGTAACAAACCAACAACTAACTAAGCTAATGAAAACTCAAGGTTGGTAACATGACCCAGGTTGGTAGTCGATCCAAGACCACTCCACGGAATTAGATATAGCTATTTTTTATGTTTTTAGGTAAACATGTAAAGCTACAAAACCTGGATTGTTTCTTATAAACATTAAAAAATATACAAAATACCACGTCAACGATGAATAAAGACCAGAGCAATATGAATTATGATACACCACACCTATACCATGAATAATACAACATAAGTACTATACAATATATCACGAAATGATTGATAAACTAACAAAAAACGAGTATCACATTGTAAACTATCGTTGCATCACGAATTTGGTTTTGGTTATGGCTCAAAACTGAACCTCCCCGTACATAGCCCTAAACTCACCAACCTAAGTGATATGTTTCCCGCCGCATCGCGCGGGTAAACGACTAGTATATATATATATATATATTGATTTTGCGACTTGAACGGTTTTATTGGTGACCATTATTGTGTAAATCCGTTAACTCTCCCGTTTATTCGCAATATATCTATGATTTGTGCGTCATAATATATATACATAAGCGTTCACATAATTTAACACCGAAACACGCGAAATCTTGTTAACAAATCTATTTTGTCATTTTTAAAGCAAATATACATAAATATCTTATATGTGTCAAATTTCATGCTTGACAAACAAGTTTCACGTTTAACGCAATTTTTACCGTTTCTACCGCACAAAACGTACAAGCATACATGCGTAAGCTAGATTTCTAATATCATGTTAAAAAATTAACCTATTTTCACATTCTCATGTTTGAATCACATAACACATTTTATCACATAAGATTTACCCAAAATATTACCCACACTAGTTTATATTGAAAATGTGTATTTTAGCGATTCGGTAACGTTTTCGGGCGTCGGAAGTCACGTATGACCAACCAAACACCAAATAAACTTAAAATTAGTTAAAATACTTATTTTTAAACAAAAAATATCAGTTTACTTACTGATCTAAATCAGTTTTATAAAAATCACTCGAAAAGCCGATTTTTGACCGTTTTAACGCACAGTTTTGCGTTAAACGTTACTATAATAATCCCAACTCGAAACAATTTGATATTTTAACACAATACATTTTATTTACTGATTAAAATAGTGGTTATAATCAGATTAGTACAGTTTTTGTGTAAGTCACCTAAATCATGTAATTTCACATATTTTACAACTCACAAAGCACCAAGTACAACATGCAAGGCTAGTAAACATTATGACAAAGTTATATATTATTAAACACTTAAAAATAATCTTATTTTAGTGTTTTTAATCTCATCAAATTATTTTTATCTAATCATATCTAAATCATCATTTCATGATCACAAATCATCATGCATCTTCAAGTAAATGCATCAATATAACATCATCGTCATTTTATTTGAACTAAAATATATATCTAATCATATATTTAAATCATGTTCAACTATTTAAACATTCCATACATCACATCATCATCATCTACTCATTTATTCATAAAAGCAAGACATATGCCTATATCCCTACACATTTAAGACTTTAATCATCAAAAATTCACATGCATGCATACCTATACATACATACATGACTCATATACATACACACTTATGATTTCCAAACTTCACTTTATCATGTTCATCTTTTAATCATATGAACTTTCATAAATCACCTTTTGATCATGCATGCATTTCTTTTTCGAAAATCAAATCAAGCAAGAATTAATCGAAATCAAAACTCAACTCAAATACACATGTATACACACAGTCACGGTTATACATACATATACACATACATTCAATTTTATTTTCTTTGAAAACCCATTTGTTATTAGTTTCAAGTTTGTGTTTAATTCCAAGAATAAGAGAAACCTTTTTTCTATCATCTCCATCATCAAGAATCAAGAACATTTGTAAAAGATTAGTTTTTATACCTTCAAGATTCAAGTGGGTCTTGACATGATTTTTGATGTTTGAAAGCTTGTTTCACCAAGAAAGCACATTTGGATCATCAAAATAGCTTGGAAACACCTTGGATTTAATTTAGTTCTTGCAAGAACATCAAAATTTCGAAAATTATGGAGGTGTGAAGGTGATTTTCGGTTGAATTGTAGAGAGAGAGTGTGTGTTTGAGTGATTTTTGAAAAATGCCTTGGGTTTGTGAAGATATTGTGTGATCTTCTATGCATATTCATCACCCACCACCCCTCATGGCCAATAAATGGAGGAGAGAGAGAGAGAAATTCTATGCATGACTGCCATATATTTAATACACACACATATATATACGAATTTTTTACATATATATAAGTAATATAGAGTAAAAACTGGTATTTTACTCTATACCGGGTATTTTATATAGCGTTTTAATCCCGTTTTAGTGCATTTTAAATTATTTTTATCGCTCTATAAAAATAATCTCACCAAAATATTATTTAACAATATTTTTTTTGCCGGGACTGGCGACGTTCTCAGCATTTGGCAGTATAAGTGCTGTGCTGCGCGTTACGCACTTAAAATCACAAAAATAAGGATTTATGTGTTTTTATTTATTTTTATCATTTTAAAGTGATAAACTCATCAAATTATTACTAAATTGATTATCAGTTGCCTTGACAGGCTGTGTTGAGAGTATTTTGTCGGTATACGCGCTGCATTGCGCGGTACGCGCTTAAACTCAAAAAATAGAGTTTCTTAGCGTTTTAATTTATTTTTCCTCACAAATATGATTAAAATTATTATTCTAATCATAACAGACTATTTTTAGGATTTTAACACTGATCGGGTGGTCACCGACGTTCGTTTCACATTTTAACCGTTACGCAATAGGCGTTTATCTTATCGTTGCCAACATAATTTTTATCAAAGTTTAATTTTACCAACTCATTAAATTCCACAAATATACATCATAACCAATCAAATACAGCCCTGTTACCTATTCACAACACGTGTTACAATTCTGCAGTATTTTCACTGTTAGTCTTGACAGTAGTATTTTCAAAAGTAAATTTATCAAGATCAAACAATTCTGCAGGGTTTGCTGGCATTTTCATTGATGAAAGTTCATTGAACTTTACATTCAAAGTCTCTTCCACTATCTTAGTCCTTGTGTTAAACACTTTGTAGGCCTTAGTAGTGGTTGAGTATCCCACATGATAACCACAATCAATTTTGGCTGCAAACTTTGAGATAGAATCTTTTAAGTTTAAAAATGAAGCATGGGCAGCCAAAAACTTTGAAATATGAAATCAATGGCTTTATTTTATACAGCAGTTCATAAGCAGTCTTTTGATGTCTAGGGTTGATTAAAACTCTGTTCTGAACATAGCAAGCAGTGTTTACTGCCTCTGCCCAGAAAGTTAATGGAAAACCTGAATCAGCAAGCATGGTTCTAGCAGCCTCAATCAAAGTCCTGTTCTTTCTCTCAACAACCCCATTTTGCTCTAGTGTTCTTGGAATGCTGTACTGCCTCACAATTCCTTTTGACACACAGAAATCATCTAATTCCTTATTTCTGAACTCTGTGCCATTGTCACTCCTAAAGATTTTCACTAGAAGATCAAACTGCTTTTCAACTTGTGTAACAAAGTCTTGCAGAATGCCTGCAGTCTCATCTTTGGAATGTAAAAAGTAAGTCCATGTAAACCTACATCAACAATAACCAAGCAATATCTTTTCTTCCTAAGACTCATGACTTTAACTGGGCCAAACAAATCCATATGAAGCATTTGCAAACACTAGGTTGTTTTGGATTCTTCAATTGATTTGTATGAGCTTTTATGTTGTTTTCCTTTTAGGCAGGAGACACAATGCTTAGGACAGGTGAACAGTTTTTGAGGTAAACCTCTTACTAACCCCTGTTTGGATATAGCAGTGATTGTCTTGAGATTTGTGTGCCTCAATCTCCTGTGCCATAATTCTGTCTCTTTGTTAGAGGCAGCAGAGAACAGACAGGCATCAATCGTGGGGCTCACTTTTGACATATCAACTACATAAACATTGCCACTTCTTTGAGCAACAAGTTGGGTTTTTCCATTTTTTATTATTTCTTCAATCTTTTTAACCATTTGTGGTCCAACAATCCTACAACAATCATTTATGAAGAATGAGCCATAGCCCTTATCACTCATTTGTGAGACACTCAGGAGGTTGAATTTCAGATTGTCTATTAGATTGACATTTTCAAATTTGACATTACCAGACTTTACTGTACCAGACCACAGAACCTTCCCATTACTATTATTACCAAATGATATATCACCCCCTCCATGGAATTTGAAATCATTGAGTTGGGCTCTACATCCTGTTATGTGCCTAGAGCCTCCACTATCTATATACCAAAGGCTATCTAAGCATGCAGAAGCTCCCTGCACATTAAGTAAAAGGATTAGTTCATTTGGGTCTCCAAAGCCAACAAGGCTTTGGATGGGGTTTCAACAATGTCTGTGTTTTGTTTAGGTGGATGGACAGTGGTTAGCTCAAGGGTTTGGACAGTTTTGATACTGTTTTTCTCTAACCACTGTTGGGGGTCTTGCCCAATGATCTACTGGTACCCAAAAGGATGCCTATTCACTCTTGGTTTAGAAGGCTTTTTGTAAACCTCATAAACATGTGGGATCCTTTGGTATGGTGGTTGATCTTTACCTCTTCGATATTGGTTGGCAGGGGGTGCATCAGTCACCTGTACATCTCTTTTAACAGAGGTTTGGTTCCGCTGTTTTGTAACAACTGTTTGAACTAGCACAAATAGTGGTTGATCCTTGGTGAATTTGACAGATGATGTTGATGAACTCAAGGATGTTTTTGCAGTGTACTCATTCTTTTTTACATCCAAGTATTTGAGATACACACATTCCTGAGTTTTGTAGTTTGTTTTACCACAGATGGTGCAGCTTTCAGCAGGTACAATAACACTAGTTTTGTTGATATCATATGCTTTTAGATGAAAACAGTCTTTTGTTAGAGGGTTCTTCTTTTCACAGAAATCACAAAACATGTTTTTAACTTTTTCTCTTCTTTTCTTCTTCTCAGACTCCTTAGCAACAGAGTTTTGAACAACTGTTAGGATGTCTTTGAGAGGAATGACCTTTGCTTTAGGAGCTTTTACACCATCAGTGGTTGTGAAGTCCATTGGTTTAAAATTTTCAAGAATGTCACACTCATCAAACCATGTGGGTTTAAATTGGTATTTCTCAAGTTCCTCAAAGGTTGAGGATCCCACAGATCTTTCCAGAGTGATTTTGTTACCAAGTTTGTCAATTATCTTAACTTCTTGGCCATTCTTGTTGGTTGTTGTTATTTCAACTGAACCAGCTTGTTTTGCAGCAGTGTTTTCAATTTCATCATATTTTCTAAACCCTATGGCAAATTTTACATTGCTTGCAAGCTGTTTTTCAAGCATGACCTCATAACCATTGCAAGATTCCACCCATCTTTCACAAGTGATTTGGGTGGATTCCAACTCCTTTTTGCAAACTTGATATTTTTCTACCATTTTTTGTAGTTGGTTCTTGGTTACGCTATGCTCCTCTTTTAGACTGTAGATTTATTTATCCTTTTTAGCCAATTTGTTTTTAAGTTCTTTTAAAGACTTTTCAAATTTGACTTCATCATTCAACACTTTATCCCTAAGGTTTTCATTCACCTCTTTAATGTTAGAAAAAGCTATGATGCATTTGTCTAAACACAGATTTTCAAGAACCTGAGATGATACCTTAGCTGCAACCATCATGGAACAATCACAAGTATGCTCTTTCTCATTAGTCACCTTCTCTTCCTTCTCACCATGTTTCTCCTCTTCTTCTTCTTCAGACCAGGGATCAGAAAGTGGTTCTATCAGGGGTTCTGAATTTTCTCCCCGCAGTATTTCACCAGGAACAGCAGTAACCACTGCTTCAGCAACTTCATCCACTGTTTCAGCACTTAGCTGTCCTTTTTCTGCATCCAGCTCTTCTGGTATTGACTCTAATGCCATAAGAAAAAAATCATCATTAGAAGCATCATTAGTAGCATAGAGTGCAAAATTTTCATCACCAAGTTCATCAGGTATACTGCTCCAGTCAACAAAGCCTTGGGTGAAAAAGCTTTGCTGATTTGGTTGAACCACTGTTGGTGGTGCAGCTTGTTGTGGTGCAACTGGTTGCACTTGAACCTGAGGTACAGGAGTTTGGACATACTGAATTTGAGGGACAGTGGTTTGAAAATAATGCACAGGAACAGGGTTTGCATAATGAGCAGTGTTTACAAGGGCAGCATGGGTATAATGGGAATAGTGCATAGTGCTTTGGTTTTGTGGTCTAGGGTTTGAGCTGGGATGAGTAATAATTGGACTAGTGGTTTGACTCCTACATTCCCTAGCAAAATGACCTAGCCTATTGCACTTATAGCACTTGATCTTTGACTTATCCAACCCCACTTTTAAATTCCCATGTAACCCTGGGAATTTCCTCCCTGTCCTTTTATAGAATTTGCTTGTTCTTACACTAAGCAAAGCCAATTGATGCAAAATGTCCATTTCTTCCAGATCAGTTGGATCAAAGTGCTGTAAGTCATTGAGTTCAAAGCATAGATTATCTAAGTTATGGCTTTCTCCATTTGCTGTGAAAGCAAAGTTGGATGAGTGAGGATCAGAGTTGAAATTACCACCAACAGTTATGTCAATAAAATGATCATATCCGTGATACTTACTACTTCCAAACTCTTCTTGACCCAGAAGAGCTGTGTTGCCAAATGAATAATCATCTGCAACTTTTCCAGACTCTTGCAACTTCTTTTTCTGCTTTAACTCCCTTTCATAGGTCAGGAGTCTACAATGAAGTTGGGTCAGTGTCAGATCTTTGAACTCAACAGAGTTTCTAGTTACAAATGTAATTGTATCCCATTTTTCAGGCAGTGATCTAAGAAACCTGCTATTTTGTGTACATTTAGGAAATTCAACTTTAACAAGTCTTAGCTCACTAATGAGACAACTAAATCGCTCAAACTATTGAATTAATGATTCACCCTTAATGTGACAAAAGGTTTCAGACTGCTGCTTCAGAATTTCCCTATTATTTTCAATTAGTTCTTCAGTTCCCCCAAATTGTTCCTTAAGTGCATCCCATAATTCCTTGGCACTGTTACAGTGTAACAACCCAGCATAAATTTCATTGGGTAGTGCAGATGCAATGATGCTAAATGCTTTGGCATCCAGTTCAAATTTTTGAAAATCAGTTTTAGTATAGTTTTCAGGTTTCTTAGGTTCGAACTTCTTTGTGTCCTCAGCACTCAGCACCATTGGAACATGTGGTCCAAAGACAACCGATCTCCAACATCTAGTATTCTGTTGAGCAAGGATGTGACCCATCCTTCTCTCCAAGATGTTGTATTCATTTCGTTTCAACATGGGTGGTTTCAAAAGTGAATCGATGTTATTTTTATCATCTTGTGATTGTGACGTCATCCTGGTTGTTTTACAGGTACTGATTAATCAACTTTGATCATGATTAAACCTTACTCTGTTTTTCAACAAAACGAACAACTATCAGTATCAACGATTGTGAGCTGAACTATTTATGTCAAAATGATTGTTAGATCAAATTTGAATGTCTGAGCTCTGATACCAATTGTTAGGATCTGAGTTTCTTTTTTATTATGTTTTTGTTTAGAGATTAATGAAGATGAACAAGTAATTGTAGCGGAAATAAATGGAAATAAACTTTGCACACAATCAAACAGGAGAAATGCTTTCAACACACCTGTTTGAACATTGAACTGAATGATTAAATTTATTTCAATCACTGATTACAACTTTGCATGCATGCAATACAAACTCCCCCTCAGCCTGAGCTCACGGAGAATTGTTCGTGCAGGAAGACAAGTGGTGGAAGAGCTAATAGAACAGTACAGGGTACTGTCCTATTTATAGGCACGAGCAAACCACTGAAGCATCTTGGTTGACGTCACCATGAAAGTGACGTCTAACCTCCTAACAAACTCTAACTACTGATCTAATACAAACACTGTTTAGCAAACTACTGATTACATTACATAACAAAGGAAAGACTAAACTACTGCCTTCTCCTTCCACTGTTGTGACTCCAGCAGTACTTTTATCATCAGCAGTGGTTGACCCATATTAGTATATTGATCAACAGGTCTTTAATCTTCATCAGTCTTTTCATGATCAGCAGTTGTTTGTAGAACAGCACTTGTATACGGACAATGGGTAGAGGCCATCAGTTGTTAGAATCACTTTCAAGGGGAGAGACTTGTATACATCCACTGATTATTCTTGATCCACTGTTCTGATCTAGTTTTTGCTTTAATCAACTGTTCCTCTGGTAGGGTTCAATCCCAACAATCATCTTTTGGGTCATTGTGTAAAGAGTTCGAGCAGGTGATGAAGAGCAAGTTCGAAATGAGCGCTATGGGTGAGCTGTCTTACTTTCTGGGATTACAAGTTGAACAGAAGGAGGATGGGATGTTTATACATCAAACTAAGTATGTGTATAACATTTTGTCTCGATTCAAAATGGAGGATTGCGCTACTTTCAACACACCTATTTGCGAAAATCACAATCTTGGCCCAGATCGTGAAAGTACTGAAGATGTTGATCCAACTCAATATAGGGCGATGATTGGTTCTCTAATGTACTTGACTGCTTCAAGACCTGACATCATGTTTGCCGTATGTCTGTGTACCAGATATCAGGCTAATCCAAAAGAGTCGCACATAAAAGCAGTGAAGCGGATTCTTCATTACTTGAAGGGGAAACCTAAACTTGGGTTGTGGTATCCAGCTGATAGTGATTTGAAGTTTTTTGCTTACACTGACTCAGACTTTGGAGGATGCAAGTCTAACAGGAAGTCTACAACAGGTGGTTGTCAGTTCTTAGGAGGCAGGATTGTGTCTTGGCAATGCAAGAAGCAATCTTGTGGGTCTACCTCTTCGTGTGAAGCTGAATATATTGCTGTGGGTAGCTGCTGCTCTCAGGTTCTCTGGATACAACAGCAGATGCGCGATTACGGTTTGGATTTCACTCGTACTCCTATTATGATAGACAATAAAGCCACAATTTCTATAGCAAATAATCTAGTGAAACACAGCCGCACTAAACATATTGACATTCGTCATCATTTTATACAGGATTGTGCTGAAAAGAGACTAATTGAACTACACTGAGTCGACACACTAGATAACCTGGCAGATCTTTATACTAAAGCTTTTGACAGGGCTCGCTTTGAACATTTAGTCTAACTCAACGGGATGAGGAATCCTGAATAACTGGTTTTTCATAAGAATTTTTGTAAATATTTTATTGTTTTTCTTAAAAATAAAAAAATAAAAAAATTAGAAAACCACAAAAATACAAAAACATTGAAAAATCAAAAAACATAAAAAAATAGAAAATAAAAAATGAGTTATCACTCTGTGAAAAAGGAGAAATGATAGTACATCAGCAAGTTAGACTGTCACACTGAAACTGAAATTAAATTGCTCAAGTGTGATAGCAGCTTCATCATATGATGTACCAGTAGGCAAAAAACGTGAAATAATCAACTTACCAATGTGATATAAACCTAAATGAACTGAATATGAGTGGGGAACACATCAGTGGTGTATGGTTTAATGACCTTAAATCTTGCGTTGATAGATTGCCAAAATCTGAGGTTTTGGGTCTTTATACTGTTATTTCATCTGGGGATATCAGGGTTGTCCTTCTGCTGCATCCAGATACATGCTGACCTAGGCACAACCAGGATATCTTAAAAGAGCTAAAAATGCCAAAACCCATAAATGAAGAAGCTCTCCTAGAGATTCATTCAAAATGTGCAAAATGCATAATTCGTACCAAAAAATGGTATTTGTCATAGCCTTCATTAGATATTTTGGTCTCTTTGCTGTACGGAAGTACTGACCTGATCACCAATTATCTATCATTGAAAAACAAAACGGATGAATTTAGTATACTCACCTACTACGATGAATTTTTGTGCATACCCTGATCGCGGGGGTACATCCTGAAGTGGGACACACTAGTATATCAGCAATAATATTACCTTAACGTATCATACGGTAATGGTACTTGAAATGTTCATGCATTTTCTTTAAGTGGACAAACATACTTGTAATCGTCTTGGACTGCTTTTCACGAAAAATTATATAAGAATTATCTAATAGTGTGAAAACAGTTTGATTGTGTTGATATGATCTTCTTACCGGTGATTCTCACAAAAACAGAGTGTTTATTGCTTTTGTTATTTACTTGCTTTCAGAAAATATAAAAATCCAAAAACAGTGTATTTTTCTGTTAAAATTCTTAACGTACGGAAAACTGTTATTCTTGGAGGAATTGTTACCAATAAGGGGAAACGATGTTAGAAAGTGAGTTCAAAATTTTAATTCATACAGGGTCTTGTGTGTTGGACAAAAGTTTTGCGTGTTGGTTAATCTGTGATATAGTTTAACTATCTCTTGAATAGTAATAATTTATTTAACTTCGTTGAAAAATTCTTATGGTTTCTCCAGATGTTTGTTTTATAGTATACAGATTGAAGCGGTATGTTGCTAAGAAGTTGCTGTGTTGAGAAGATGAGAGTTTGATTGGATGCATGGTAGAACCTCCTTTCTACATTGCAGACAAAGTTGAAGAGTTTGAAGATTGCTTTACAAATGCTGAACTGGAGTTTACTCAAGTGCTAACGTTTTGAAGATTTAGTGATTGGATGTCACACCCCGACCACGTAGAACATACAAAACGTGGCAGAAATGTCGGGGAGTGTTGTAACAGAATTAATTGTTTCAAATCCATGGCAATTGAAGTTTCGTTTTATTGATTAAAAGTGTTACAATGTCTTAACAAACAAGGAAATACAACATAATTAACTAGTCTTGCATCTTTTATTGTCACTAAAGCCCAAGTCTGCCTATGTGTATCTTGATCATCTTATGCAACAGCTCCAGAAAAACATATGTGAAAATAGGTACGTCAGCATAAAAATGCCTGTGAGATACATAGGTTTTGTGAAAATAGGTTTCATGACTTATGTTTGAGAAAATGTTTAGTCATGAACCTTGTAATTTGCTTTGTTTTGTAAATCATTTGAAAAACGATAAGATCAGATGATATGTATAAATAAGAGAATAATGTATGGTTAAATGAATAACCATTGTAAAATGAGTTTGTATAAGATAAGTTGTTTGTAAATCAATGTCTTGTGAAAAGTATGTTATTTGTATAAAATGTTATATGTCTCAAACTGAAATAATTCAAATAACGCTACGATATGTAATACCATACAAACACTTATATATAGGAAGTACCAGCGGCGTATCCACCATGCTTGTATCATATTACACACGCATCGTTACTTAATCACTTAATCAAACCAAACCACCAATGTAAGATGTCTATGTTTAAACCAATTGTCAAATGTATTGAATAATATACCAAAATGTTTATGTCAAGATGTAAATCATGAAACGTATAACCAATGTTGAAAATGTTTATTTGTCAAATGTAAATCATGTAATGTGTAACCAAAATGATATGTATGGTTAGTGAAATGCATCAACTAAACCATAGGTGAAATGCACAAAACAAAGTATTGAAGTAAAACTTGGTTTAAATCAAAGTTATGTTTTGTGTAGTAAATGTATGCTATACTGATATTAGACATTTATGCGGTATTGTGAAAATTCATACATCCATGCCTTGCGACAGTCGGATAACCATGTAAAAATGGGTTATCAAAAGAATATGTATTCGGATTCGGTCATTCCTTACGTCCAAACAAACCCGAGATTTCAGGAATGGGATTTGTCAAGTCCTATGGTACCACTACCTACTACCGAGCGGCATGATCGGTGTTAATGAATGTATAGTATAGTTTAAACAAACCAAATGTCATACCAAAATGTAAGCATATGATGAATAAGAAATGTACTAAGTATGCTAAGTTAACATACAAAGCAGAAAAGTCATGTAAATCAATGTGCTAGTATGCTATCAGTTAACATACATAGCAGAAATGTAATGTAGAACCATGTACTAAGTATGCACACAATGGACATACATAGTATAAAATGTAATGAAATCATGTACTATAATGTACTAATGAACATAGGAAGTATATGATGTGAAAACAGGAAAGCATGAAAGTAACAAGTAGGCACATGTGTTTCACCCCAAAACAGTTTGGAAAACAGTAAAAGAGGGGTCTATGTACTCACTTGAGATTGCTTAGTAGTCCTTGAGTAACAACCAAACAATGCTAGAGATCACGGATATCAAACGGCACCTAATATAGGTAACTATGTTAATAACTGGACCTAAATCGGATGATTGGATATAATGAGGGTTCGTAAACCAAAAGAGTATTGAGACTCGTGTCATATGGTTTAACAAAGCCTTCATGCTAAATGAAACCTAACCTATGCGTTTGTGACCCATTACGACCCGTTTAGGTAGCTTATGCTACTTTAACGCGTCGTTCGCGTAAAACGCGTTCGGAACGCCTAACTAGTCCTATGACAAGTAAAATATGCCTTAACATGTCTAATATGGTTTTCAAATCAGTTTAGATGACAAAAGTTATGTTACATATGTTTAAAACGAATTTTGGCATCAAAGGGGTATTTTGGTAATTTACCTAAGGCATATAAACTACCTATCATACAACTACTTAAACGAAGCGACCATAAGGTATAACCTCGGAAGGTTATTCCCTATATACTATGGTCACCTAATGTGTTTGGTCGGATCCTAATGATCGACCAAATGGGTCGGGTTCGAAGGTATAAGCGATTTATCAGATCGCTTACCCTTACGACCCTAGACAACGTGGTAATCAGTAGGCATAGTCCCAAGGGACTATAACCATCATGATTACAATCACGTTGCGAAGTTCAAACGAACTTCGCATTGACCATAACTGGTCAACGCTGAAAGTCAAACAAAGTTTGACTTTCGGACTCGAAAAGCAATTAAAGAACGAAAGAATACTTATGAAGGGTCCCCGAATGCTAATCTAGATCAAAATAGCTCAGGTATGAAACAAAGGTTTCAACTTAGAGCACAAATGATCAGATTCTTGTGAGAAATGAAGTGAAGTGGGTTGGGTATTTATAGTATTTCCCGAACCGTTAAGATTGTTTCTTGGAGAAGAGGGAATGATCTAGCCCGTACACTTGTCGGAATGTTGTGGTAACTGATTTTGGCCACCACAAGAGTTTAACAAGTGGTACTTGAGCTTTGGGGAATGTTTAGGGGCAGATAACAGCAGCCAAAATCGATTTGCTGCATCTGGACACTTCTTGCGCACCGTAACAAATAACCCTTACGGTGCGCAAGGGCCAAGTTTGGCAGATTTACCATTTTGGTCCCTGTTGTGCTATAAGGTCATTTCTGACGCGTTTAAGGCCCGTTAACCCCATTTCAAAGCTCAAAAATGAAGTTAAAGTATAGGGAACTTAAAATGTGCTCAAAAATATCTCGGATGTCGGTTCGTTTAGCCGTACAGTTGCGTTGTTCGGTTAATTACGATGGAAGTCGTAACAAACGTAAAAACGGTCCAAATGACGCGACGAATGGATTTTTCTTATGCCAAACACTAAAATAAAATATTTTAGTGCTTACATAAATTTTTTGATTTCCGGATGTATTCAAAACGTAAGATATGCGTGAAAGTGCAAACTTGTGCGCTTTTTGACACTTTTAGTCCCTGAATGACCCAAAAGTATATTTTAGCACACCGAACCCCTCAAAGCCTATTTATAAGCTATGTAAAGGATATTTAAGGTGTGTTTAACTTATGGTCATGTTCCGGAATGTCTATTACAGTTTAAATTGGCATACTTTCGCACTTTGTCGTATTTAGTCCCTGTAAGCGATTTTAACTTGATTTTGCCATACCAAAGCCTTCGAAACTTATTTCTAAGTTATGTAAAGGTTATTTAAGGTATGTTAAGCCTATTTCACTTTTCCGTAGTGTTCGTTGCATTAAACTGGTTATATTTTTGCATCAGATCGCGTATAACCTTCCAGAAAGTGATTTAAAGCTTGAAATTGAACAAAATTTGATATGTGCAAATGATACACATATTTTTACAAATGCCAAGTATGAAACACAAAATTTCATTGGTTTGGCATTTGTTTGATGGTCGCAGTGACACAGGTGTCACAGTCTCCCCTACTTTAGGAAATTTCGTCCCGAAATTTAATTAGAGGAAACCTGTGAGAGCTTGAAAGCATGAAGTTGAAAAGATCGAACAACATTGGTTAGGGTTCTGAACTTCTAGTAACCTTAATAACATTATGCTTACAATGTAAGAGGGACACTTATATACAAGTATATGAAGCGCCATTGGTGCGTCCACCATACCTTCATTACATCGTTCTCATTTTGTTATTGTTGTCGCTATCGGTTCTTACACATAATAAATCTTACTGGGTTTCTGTGCACTAAATTTCATAATTATGTACGCGTCCACAATTAGACAATTCCTTGCACAGTTTACACAGTCTATTTTATAACGTGTAGGGTAAAACCAAATGAACAAACCTGTGATGAGTGTGACTAGACCACCATAGGGTCCTTTCAGCTGTATCATCACATGCCATTCTTAACCAGATCTTGAATCAATCTTTTAACTAGACCACTCAAGGGTCTCTCATCGAATCATGGAATGGTACTATATAACCCAAGGGTCTTAACTACCACGTAGAAGCCCATAAGGATTAAGGTAGTACCTTTTAAATATCCTACTATGAATCCCTCATATGAAGATATGAAAGATTCTATGAGGATTTGAAAATCGGATCACACAAAAACATAGAGGAGAACACATAAACACATATCACATAATCGCATAATCGCACACTCGCATTATTGTTTAAATTGACCTTTAAATTTGTTATCTTTGGACACGGGTATTTAAAGCATACAAGGAATCAAATCCTTAATTGCAGCAATTTGGATGGATCCATATGAATACCCTGCTTGTTGACTACATGACCCAAAAACTGAACTTCTTTAAGCCAAAATTTCCTCTTGGAGGATTTAGCGAAAAGTTTGTTCCTTCTTTAAGGGTTCCAGTGTCAATGAAGGTGTTGATCGTTATCGGCTCGGGACATGAATAGATCAAGATGTCATCAATAACAACAATGATGAACTGATCCAAATAAGACTTGCAGACTCTATTTATTAAGCCCATGTAGATGGCTGGAGCATTTGCCAATCCAAAAGGCATGACTGTAAACTCGTAATGGCCATACTTCGTGCAGAAAGCCGTTTTGGGAATATCTTCTTCGAGAATACGAAGTTGATGATACCCAGAACGCAAATCGATCTTGGAAAAGCATTAAGTACCTTGCAGATGATCGGAGAGATCATTGATTTAAGGTAGGGGATATCGATTCTTGATGGTAAGCTTATCAAGCTTACGATAATCGATACTAATTCGAAAAGATCCATTTTTCTTTTCACAAAGAGGACAGGAGTTTCTCCAACGTGAAAAGTTCGGACGGATGAATCCTTTATCAGACAACTCTTGAAGCTGTTTTGATAATTCTTGCATCTCGAACGGTGCAAGACGATAAGATACTTTAGATTTAAAAGAAACAAGTGTTTGAGGTTCTTAGGGAGATCACAAGTGATCATAAAAATGACAGAACCACACGAGTAGTTTTGTCTTTGTGTTGACATCATAAGGTTGGATCAAACATTCATACAATTGCATTAGTTAAAAAATAAAACAACAAATTTTTATTTATATAACAACCGCATTGTCTTTAAATGTTACAAGATAACAACCAGAGGAAATACAAAATGCTAATTGTTCACTCCTTCATCATTGAGTGCCTCATTGATGTTAAACACTCGACCACGTGCTGGATTCACATTGATGTTGACGTTCGCATTTGGGTTTGCGTTAGCATTTGCATTCACCAGTCTCGGACAGTTGTGGCGGAAGTGACCAATCTCTCCGCAGTTGAAACATGACCCCAGTGGGAATCTCGCAGCATTCCCTTGAACCGGAGCTTGAACCTGAGCAGCCTGATTTTCTCCCAAACGACAAACATTGGACAAATGCCCAAGTTTACCACACGTCGTGCAATGCCAGCAAGCTTGTTGTACCACGTGATGACCGTTGCAGCGTGCACAATGAGGTGCGGTACCGGCATATGCTTTCTTTGCAGGTGGCTGAGTTGGTGGGTTCCGCGGGTTCTGAGCAGTCTGTGCTGTAACAGCAAAGTTCTGAACACCCTTTCGCTTTCTTGATTTCTTTGACGTCTCACCTTCCTTACCCTTCTTGTTTTGACCTTTCTTGCTATCCTCCTTGTCAGACCCCTGCTTCTTACCCTTGTCACCCTTTCTGTGTAACTTATTCTTCCGAATCTGCGACTCAGTTAATGTCGCAGCTAACTCGATCGCCTGACGGAGTGTGGTAGGGCTACTACCAGTAAGGATGTCTTGTACCGAGTCAGGTAGGCCGTCGATGTACCTTTCGATAGCCTTGTCGAGTGGGGTAACCATTTTCGGGCAAAGCAGACTCAACTCCTCAAACCTATCAGTATATGCCCTGTGCTCACCACTATCTTGGTTCAACTCATCAAATTCCTTCTCCAAAGCTCGCTGCTCATGACGAGGACAGAATTCCTTCATCATAAGGGCCCTAAGTTCAGCCCATGTCTGTGCTAGAGCAACTTCTGCACCACGATCCCTCATAACCCCGTTCCACCATGTGAGAGCCCTCTTCGGAAACACACTCGAAGAAAACTCGACCTTGCGATTGTCAGGACACTGCACGTGGCGGAAAGTATTCTCAATGCTCTCGAACCATTGAAGAAGCCCAGTCGCTCCTTCAGAACCACTAAACTTGACTGGTTTAGCCTGGTTAAAATCCTTGTATTTTCATGTAACATTGTTGTTGTTGTTGGCTTGGTTCCATTGAGCAAAGAGGTTTGGGAATTGAGCAGCCATTTGCTGCGCAATGATTTCTGCCAATTCGGCAGTCGCTATCTGGCTTTCGCGTCGAGGAGGCATTCTAAAAGAGGAAACATGAAAGGAAACGAGTGAGAGAATTAGACGAAAAGAATGAGATGAAACAAATCTGATGAAAGCAAGGATAGTGGTCATTTGTTTGTTACTACAAAGCAACAACCGACACAGTGACTAACCAAAGTAAATGGATCAAAAATAATGTATCGCGAAGACATGCTCGCCTATAAGTGAACACTCATCCCAAGAATTCCTAGGTAAGCACAACTGGTCTCGCGTCTGATGAGATATATACGAAGTGCTTGCCTAGACAGAAAACCCAGGATACAGGCATTCACCCTTCCAGTTTGCACATGTTCACATTATAAGACCCAAACTTTGACGAGATTTTGAAAATTCAAAGGGGTTCAAAACCATATAACAGAGAGTTCAAAACCTTACAATAGAGGGTTCAAAACCTAGTAATCAATCATCCTAGAACAGATGATTAGTTTTCAAAGCGGTTTGGAAATTTATGCTCTTGTTGAGGTCGTCGCCTAAGGATAGGTGACGGTATCGTTTTATGACTAAACGCAAGTAAACTCGCGTTAGGGTCCTAAGAAGGTTATAGACTAGGTCAAAGTATTACTAATAACCTAATTCCCTATAACCATGGGCTCTGATACCATCTTTTCTGTCACACCCCGACCGCGTAAAACAACAAATCGCGGCGGAAACGTCGGGGAGTGTTATAACAGAATTAATGTTTCATAACCATGGATACCAAAAAGTGTTTCGTTTTATTAAACATTGAATAATTACATCGTCTGGAAATCTAAATAAACAATTTAAACATAGTCTATCATTGTTATTGAGTCACTAAGGCCTTGTCCAGTCCTATGTGAGCATGCATCCTATCAATCGATATCTTTCAACAATACCTGAAACACATGTGAAAACGAGGTCAGCAAAGAAATGCTGGCGAGTACATAGGTTTTGTGAAAATAAGATTCATGACTTCTGTTTAAGAAAATGTTTAGTCATGAACCTTGTAATTTGCTTTGTCTTTGTAAATCATTTGAAAAATAATAAGTTCAGATGATATGTATAAATAAGAGAATAATGTATGGTTAAATGAATAACCATTGTAAAATGAGTTTGTATAAGATAAGTTGTTTGTAAATCAATGTCTTGTGAAAAGTATGTTATTTGTATAAAATGTTATATGTCTCAAACTGAAATGATTCAAATAACGCTACGATATGTAATACCATACAAACACTTATATATAGGAAGTACCAGCGGCGTATCCACCATGCTTGTATCATAATACACACGCATCGTTACTTAATCACTTAATCAAACCAAACCACCAAGGTAAGATGTCTATGTTTAAACCAATTGTCAAATGTATTGAATAATATACCAAAATGTTTATGTTAAGATGTAAATCATGTTATGTATAACCAATGTCAAAAGTGTTTGTGTCAAATGTAAACCATGTAATGTGTAACCAAAATGATATGTATGGCTAGTGAAATGCATCAACTAAACCATAGGTGAAACGCATAAAACAAAGTATTGAAGTAAAACTTGGTTTAAATCAATACTATGTTTCGTGGAAATGCATAATCAAATGTAAATCATGTCCAAATGTTTACCCAATCGTTAAAACATTTTGTGAAATCGTTCAAATCGTTCTTGTTGTTTTAATCATTCAAATCGTTCTTGTTTTAATTGTGAAACTACTTTATGGTCGATTTTCTAATAACATTCAAACCTTCTTGACTCGTTCATCGTTCCAACTCGTTCTCGTTCTTAACAAACCCTTACCAATGGGTAAATTAATAATTACAGATTCAGTCGTTACCCAAAATACCCACACATAACCATGGGTATAGAGAACAACAGGATTTGTCAGATCCTATGGTACCATAACCTAATACTGGTCGGCTTGATCATTGCTAATGAATGTCATTGGTTATGTAACTACAACCAACAAGTTTGTTCACTTTATTGAAATCGTTCTTGAAACCATTGTAATTGTTTTTGAAACCATTGTAATCGTTCTTGAAACCACTGTCATCGTTCTTGAAACCATTGTTATCGTTCTTCAAACCACATTGTAATTGTTTTTGAAACCATTGTAATCGTTCTTGAAATCATTGTTAAGACATTTAGCACATATGAGTCACCCCAAAACAGTTGAAAACAGTAAAAGAGGGGAATAATGTACTCGCCTGAGAATGCTTAGAGGTCTTGAACAACAACCAAACAAAGCTAGAGGGAGCACGGAATCAGTCGGCAATCTAAAACTATATAAATAAACCGGACTTAAATCGGGAGATCGGATAGGATGAGGCTTGGTAAACCAAATGAGTATTGGAACTCATATGATATGGTTTAACAAGGCCTACATACTACATTGAGACTAACCTAAGTGCTTTCGACCCATCGCGACCCATTAAGGTAACATTTGCTACTTTAACGCGTCGTGCGCGCAAAGCGCGTTCGAGACGTCTAACTAGTCCTATGACAAGTATTATATGCCTAAACGTGTTTAATCATGTTGTATAATCAGTTATGTACAAAAGTTTAGGTTACATAAGCTTAATTACCAATTATACATGAAAAGGGTATTTTGGTAATTTACCTAAGGCACATAAACTACCTATCATACAACTACTTAAACGATGTGACCACAAGGTATAACCTCAGAAGGTTATTCCCTATATACTATGGTCACCTAATGTGCTTGGTCGAATCCTAATGATCGACCAAATGGGTCGGGTTCGAAGGTATAAGCGATTTATCAGATCGCTTACCCTTACGACCCTAGACAACGTGGTAATCAGTAGGCATAGTCCCAAGGGACTATAACCATCGTGATTACAATCACGTTGCGAAGTTCAAACGAACTTCGCATTGACCATAACTGGTCAACGCTGAAAGTCAAACAAAGTTTGACTTTCGGACTCGAAAAGCAATAAAAGAACGAAAGAATACTTACGAAGGGTCCCCGAATGCTAATCTAGATCAAAATAGCTCAGGTATGAAACAAAGGTTTCAACTTAGAGCACAAATGATCAGATTCTTGTGAGAAATGAAGTGAAGTGGGTTGGGTATTTATAGTATTTCCCGAACCGTTAAGATCGTTTCTTGGAGAAGAGGGAATGATCTAGCCCGTACACTTGTCGGAATGTTGTGGTAACTGATTTTGGCCACCACAAAAGTTTAACAAGTGGCACTTGACCTTTGGGGAATGTTTAGGGGCAGATAACAGCAGCCAAAATCGATTTGCTGCATCTGGACACTTCTTGCGCACCGTAACAAATAACCCTTACGGTGCGCAAGGGCCAAGTTTGGCAGATTTACCATTTTGGTCCCTGTTGTGCTATAAGGTCATTTCTGACGTGTTTAAGGCCCGTTAACCCCATTTCAAAGCTCAAAAATGAAGTTAAAGTATAGGGAACTTAAAATGTGCTCAAAAATATCTCGGATGTCGGTTCGTTTAGCCGTGCGGTTGCGTTGTTCGGTTAATTACGATGGAAGTCGTAACAAACGTAAAAACGGTCCAAATGACGCGACGAATGGATTTTTCTTATGCCAAACACTAAAATAAAATATTTTAGTGCTTACATAAATTTTTTGATGTCCGGATGTATTCAAAACGTAAGATATGCGTGAAAGTGCAAACTTGTGCGCTTTTTGACACTTTTAGTCCCTGAATGACCCAAAAGTATATTTTAGCACACCGAACCCCTCAAAGCCTATTTATAAGCTATGTAAAGGATATTTAAGGTGTGTTTACCTTATGGTCATGTTCTGGAATGTCTATTACAGTTCAAATTGGCATACTTTCGCAGTTTGTCATATTTAGTCCCTGTAAGCGATTTTAACTTGATTTTGCCATACCAAAGCCTTCGAAACTTATTTCAAAGTTATGTAAAGGTTATTTAAGGTATGTTAAGCCTATTTCACTTTTCCGAAGTGTTCGTTGCATTAAACTGGTTATATTTTCGCATCAGATCGCGTATAACCTTCCAGAAAGTGATTTAAAGCTTGAAATCGAACAAAATTTGATATGTGCAAATGATACACATATTTTTACAAATCCCAAGTATGAAACACAAAATTTCATTGGTTTGGCATTTGTTTGATGGTTGCAGTGACACAGGTGTCACATTGGATGCATCAGCTTAGGGGGAGTTGGTTTATGTTGCTGACAGAAACTATTAAAGTTGAGTCTGTTGCTGACAGAAATTGCTGACAGAAGCTGTTAAAGCTGAAGTTATCCAAAGACCAAAGACAGTGCAAGATTACATGAAGAATGCAAGATGACTGAAGGCAAAGTTATTTTATGAAGCTATTCTCAAGGGGGAGTTTGTTGGTGGATATTTGTGACAACAGCTTAGATTTGGTCTTAGGATATCTTGTAATTAGTTAAACAATAAACGGTTAGCGGGTTTAGCTTTGTAATAGTTAATTGTAATGTTTGGGATAAACAAAACCCAGTTTGGGTCAAGGGGGGACGATTTGGGCTTTGCCCATGTAGGAAACCCTAGCCCAAGTAGCAACCTTGTTTTATATAAACAAGGCTTTGTATTAGGGTTTAGGTTAATCAGCCAAAACAGTTTGTGTGAGGATTTTCGTGAGAGTAATAGGCTTGGACAAAATCAGGATCTTGATTGATTGTAATTTGTGAGATTGATAATCAATAAAGATCAGTTTAATTGGAATTTCTGTTTCTACTCAATTCTGTGATATTTTGGTCTAGAGGATTCCGCACTCTAGATTGGATTGACAATTCTGTGACAATCCGTACGAACCAAGGGGACCTACAAAACATCATCTATTTCATCAAATCCAAGATCAAGAATATGATTTCATCCGTTAATCAAGCTTTTGAAAATCACGTGACCGAGATGAGCGGCTAATTCTCTAGTGGTTTCCTCCGGGTGGAGGATTCTTGTAAGTGAACTAGGTTATGTGTTTGAAACTTCGTTAAATCCGATAATATAAGCATTCGATGCTTGTTACCGGTTGATTTGTAAACGATTGATTTTGCTTAAAACCTAGTTTTGATTCTTTCAATTCCCGAGAGTTCTAGTAATTGGGATATATTAGATAGGGATTGGGTTTGGTAATCTTCAATTGATAATCGTGTGATAACCTCTCATTATTAATTAATTAGAGTACTTAGTCCTCTTTTATCACAAACCAGTTAATCAAATTATACAGTTATGTCTTTGTAATTGTAAGCAATCAAACACAAACTAAACTTGCTGTGAATCCAAAATCCGGAGGAACCATTGTTCTCACCTATTGTTTATTACTTGGTAATTTTGTAATTTGCTAGTTAATCAAACTCTCAAACAACCAATTTTATATTTTTGCAAGTAGTTAATCAGTACTTAATCCATAACGCTTTCCACCAGACTCCCCTGGATTCGATACCCTGCTTACCCTAGCAACCTAGGTTAATTATGTTTTTGCATAACCCGTTCGACAGTCATCAGCTAGGTGTATTGTGCGAAGGGAGTGCGCGAAAATTTTGGGTGTGCGGCCTGCAATAACTCCTTATACTTCGTGCATCAGGGGTTGTACACTTGGGAGTGTGCGACCCCTGAGTGTACGGTGTGTAGGAAATGCTTGTACATCATGAAGTCTATTTGGTACGTTCTAAGTGTGCGACCAGAATCCAAATCAAACAGTTACCCTCATTTAGGTTTATCAATTCAAATGACACAATTCACTCATAATCCTTTAAATTATTCATCCTAAAACTACAAGTTCTATGATCCCGTGAACATCTTCACAGTCCTTATATCCATCCTAATTCATTATTGACATTCGCATCACATGGTCACTTACTTATAAAACAAAAATCATTCAATGAATTAATTCTAACATTTCCTATCAAGTTCATTCATGAATCATCATCAACAAGTATCAAGAGTGAGGTCATATGAATCCACCAAAATACAGCAAGAATCCTAACCTCTTAACACCATTCATAAATCAAAGAAACATCATTAAATTATTCATTCGTGAATCAGACTACCATAATCATTTAATCAAATTGTGAGCACTAATTCTGTGGGTTCTTTATATATTTGAAAATATGTAAAAACCCTATTCTATCTATCCTAGCACACATATGTCGAGTCTTATCATATTTCATATTTCATATTTCATATCTTAATAGATTTAACACAAGGAATCATACCATTTTATGAGTCATTTAAAGCAAACAAAAGCAAGCATCAAACCAAGAACTCATCTTTTTAAACATACATCATCAAGACAAACATGAACACAATTTTGTTAACAACATAACCTTCAAATAATGTGATTTCTAACCTGGAAGTGATTCGGTTGTGATAGTGTAGGAAGAATAGAAGAAGTCTTGATGAAGAGGAGGATAATCTTCAAGAAAAACGAGAGCTTTTGATGAAGATGATGCTCTTGATGGCTGCCTTGGAGAAGAAGATTGCCAAAAAGGAAATGTTTCTAAAAGAGGAAGAGAGAGATAGAGAGGTATGACGGCTAGGAGAATGTTTGTGGCAAAAGGTTCTAGGGTTTTGGGCAAGAGGGGTATTTATAACCTTCCAATAATGTCACACAAATGTGGGAAATGGGTTCCAGATGTCATTCTTTGTGAGATGCCGCACACTTCTTTCAAATTCAAGTGTGCGGTCTAGACAATTTACAGGTGTGGGGTCCATTTGAGTCTGGGCTCACCAGTCTATCAGGCCCAACTAATGGGGTGTGCAAGCAGCAAAAGAGTGTGCGACCATACTCTTTGTGCGGCTGGATTATGATAATAATAATAATAATAATAATAATAATAATAATAACAATAACATACTTCCACATATAATTCAGATATATATAAAACCCTTTTATATTAATACCATTTATCAAATAACAAGATTTCATCGTAAATAGGAACGATACAGGACGGAACGTGCAAGTTGTCACATATTGTATCTCTTTTGATACGTTTTTTAATTCCAGTGGTTTAAGAATTTTGGTGGGTGGTTTTGTAGGTGGTGTTGTGATGGTGAGACATTACCAATGCATAAAGCAACAAGATAATTTGTTATACAATAATATCTTTGAGACTTTGCCTAGTTTGGTATGTTTAGAAATGGTTGATTTTCAAATCCAATAATCGATAAAAAGAACCAATGGAATAACTATCCAAGAACTTTTATTATAACCAAGAAAATATAACTTAAAAAAGTTTATTACAATAACTCTCAAACCATAACTCGGTTTATCTCTAGTTTTAAATAATATCTAACCCTAACTTGGTGGCCAAGTCATTACCATATTAATTATAATGTAATTAGGAAACTTATCCAATGTTCTTTAAGCTCTACTTAGCCTGAACAAACTCTTGTTTCTTGTGATCATTACACGTACTTCCTTGGGTTTGAATCCATTGCTTAACATTTTCTTTGGATTCTTTAACATTTTTCTTTGGACTCTAAATTTTGGGTTTAACAATTTAACTTGGATCTTTGAGAAATTCTGACCGTACTTGGAGTTTCACCTTGCAGTTTAACTTTTTGTGGATCCCCATCTGCAAAATTCTTCATTCCAATCATGCTAACTTGTGTACCGGGACTTGTTATATTGACATTGATATACAAATGGTTATTGGTCCTTGTCAACTTATCATAAGCTTACTTGTATTATCATGAATGGTTAGCAAATCGTGTTTCATGTGAGTGTCACATCCACCTTCTGTTTCTTGACCAAAGCTTATGATATTAGTTTGCAAAATAGGTATGTAGTAAACATCGGTCAATGGATGATTTTCCCGTGTTTTCCCTTTAAGTAATACCAATCCCTTTCCTCGCATGTCAACACAAGATCTGTCTATGAATTTCACCTTTCTCGTGACACGTTCATTAAGTTCAAGGGAGTATGCTTGATTACCAGTCATGTGATTTGATGCTCCTTTGTCAAGATACCAAGTGTCTTTCTCCATTAGCTCAGTTTCGAAATGCTTAAGAATCACCCATTCTTCAATCAGAAAAACTGTTTCTTTATCACATCTCATCATAAACAATGATGAATACAAATAATCGGTTTCAGTTAAGTTAGCTTCTTCATGTTTTTTCATATGATCAGAACACCATGACACGAAGTGACCAAATTTATCACAACAGTAACACTGAACCTATGAATCTTTTCTTCCCTTTTGACGATCATTGGTTCTTCTTTGACTCATCTGCTATGACACATGATCTTGACCATCTCGGCTTTAACTTTCATCTTGGTCCTCATCATCCCGGTCTTGGTTTTGGCCTTTACCTCGGCCCACTCCTTTCCCTTTATACGAATTACGATTCCAATGATTACGTGAGGACTCGGATTTAGTAAACATCAAATTACATTGGCTATTTTCTTGAATATCCTATTCTTTTATCTGTTCTTTGTATGCTTTTAAAAAACCAACAACATCAAATGTAATCATTTAGAGATCAACTACCTGTTCAATTGAAGCCACCATATGAATGAACCTTCTTGGTAGCTCGTTCAGAAACTTCTTGGCCAATTTAGGCCCATCAATCGTAAAACTCAAAGAAACTAGCTTTGAAGCGAACCCAGATAACGTACTAGCAAACTCATCAACCGAACTCTGGTCTTTCATCTTTAGGTTCTCAAAGTTGGACATTAAAGTTTGTAACATCGCTTCTCCAACCTGATCGACCTCAAGACTCCGGGTCATTAACGCATCCTACATCTCCTTGGCCGTGGTAAGATTACTAACTTGAAAAATCTGATCTTCGGGGATAGCCTGAAACAGCAATGCTATCGCCATGTTGTTATTTCTTGGCATCCGAAACAGATCCTGGTCAATTTGCTCCCAAAATCCATACACATTAAGGATCTCCTTTATTCCCATACCCCATCTTGTGTACTCGTTTTAGTCAACATGGGACATACAAGACTAGCCGAATTGTTCCCTTTAACTGTAACATTTAGTCGATCACTATCCGCCATCTTACCTCGTCTATTATAAGTTAGCGATGTAGAACCCCCTTTTCAAATCCATTGGAAGAAACACAAACCGATTGATCCCGAACTACTTTTCAGAACCGAACAGTCTACTCTCAAATATGATCGCAAATCCCTCATCACGAACCCGTATTAAAAATAAACCTTGAATTGAACCCTCTTGCGCATCCCAAATAATAATCAACTTTTAATGGTTAAACCAAACTTATTGAACTAAAAATAATAAATAAATAAATAAACATATTGTATTTCTTCCTTTTTTTTTGAATCCCACGTCACCAACAAGATAAATCAAAACAACTTTTTTTACTATTGTTGAATTTTGAGATACCAAAAATAAAAGTCAATCAAAGATTTCCCACTGTTTCCTTTCTTTAACCTTTAAACGGAAAACAAGGTAAACAAAAAACCACAATGACCGGCGGTTACCAGGAACCCAACAATCTAACCTCATTCGTTGTTCAATCGACGAGAACGCTAGTAGTAGCGGAAACATTTGAATTTGGCTTAGTATAATCGTAAAAACACAGTGGCTTCCGTTGACGGCAATGTGTTCTCCCAGTGATGGCTGCTTCTTCTGATGGCGGCGGCTTATTCGATGAAGGTTCTTGGACTTGGCTATGATATCAATACAAATCCAAGAATCGATAACAAGAACCAATGGAAACTTTTATTATAATCAGGAAAATATAACTCAAAAATTTGATTACAATAACTCTCAAATCATAACTCGGAATGTTTAACCCTAAGTTGGTTTATATAGACTAATCCTAACTTTGTGGCCAAGACATTACCATATTAATTAGGGTTATTGGATTTTATCACCACTAACTATTAGGTCACTGCCAACACCAACTATCACTTTAATGCCCGTCACCCTCAACTTAACACTTAGTGTGTTCTGTCATCACGTTATTAACTGATCACTAACTTCTGATCCTGTTACTATACATTTAGGGTGTCCTAAGATCCCTTCCTAATGTGACAATTGTCAAATTTGCATGCATCCGTACAATTAATTAGACAATAATTAATGATTAATGACTGTGCTGATTTACAATTTATGACTTGAATTGTTTTCCGATCATACATACATGTGCATCATATATTGCAAATGACATAACATTATTGCATGCAAACTTTATTGATTGGAATGATGCACGAAACAAAGCTAGCACAGTTATCAGAGAAATCAGAAAAATGCTGACAGAACTCAGTAGATTGACAGACATTGTATTGAGACACAGAATGAGCCAGAAACCAAGTATTACACTAGTTTAGTGTGTAGGAAAGTAAGGATCACAAAACTGCCTTCCTAGTGATAGTTTAAGTGCCGGGAAGTGCCTAAAACTTACATAAACTGCAGAATTCCGCATAATTCAGCATTTAAACAACATAATATCATGCAGAAATAGGGTTAAATGGTCCTGAATACTTTCCTAAGTGTCGGGAATCAAAACTGTCACAAAAGGTTACATAAAGCACACTAAACTGTGAAGTTTAGCACCTTAACGAACCGGTAATCAACCGAACAACCGGACACTACCCGAAACACCAGATTTTTACTAGAAGCACTGTTTTAACATTACCAAGCTAGTAATGGTCCCCGAACATCATAACACACTAATAACTAAGTAACCTAACTAGACACTTGGATTTCAACCATGATCTAACCATAACATTACAACCTAGCCTAAGACCTCTCCCCCCACCTACAAATCGGCCAACAAGGGACCCACCACAGATTTTATTTGAATAACTTAACAGATCTTGTCTAAATTTTAATAAACATAAAATACACTAGATATTTGGAAGATTGGTGCATTATAAGGAACAAAGAGATCATGACCTTCATTCATTCTTCACAAACTCAACACTTGAACTTCTCCTCTCCTCTTCTTCTTACTTACGGCCCAACACCACCACCTACACATCCATCATCATCAATCATCATTCAACCATTTCACACATATACAAAGGTGTAATAAGGTGTATAAGGAAGCTTGGAACCTTCGGAAGTTCAAGGACCTCTCTCATTTACTTTTATCCACTTGTTTTCTTCTCTTGATCATCCCTAGCCTTGAGCTAGTGGTAAGAACCATGATCTTTCCATTTTACATCTATTTCAAGTGGTTAAAAGTTAATACATAATGTTGATCTTGAAGAACACTAAGAATCACAAGAAGTAAACTTGAACATAAGCATGGTTTATGAAGAAACTAAGTTGTTATTCTGTTTTTTTGCTTGTTGATTGTTATTTGTTCATGTATATGATATAGATCATCATGTGATCTTTCTAGATCATGATTGAAAACATAATCTAGCAAGATGAGAAAATCGAAAATTTGTAGGATGATAGATCATCCACATATAAAGCATGAACTTGAATAAACAAGTGGTTTTCTTGAAAAATAATGATCAAAGTAAGTTGTTAATCATATGGATCTAAAGATTTATGGAAGATTTCTAAAAAAAACCAAGCTAAAAAATATAAGTTTTACTAAATCTTGGTTCTTACATAAACAAACCTTATTTTTGGTGGTTAAACAAGTGTAGAAACACTTGTGAAACAAGAAGAATTCAAAAAGAAATATTTTTAGAAAACATGATCATAAGTTTTAAAAAACAATCTTCTTTAAAAAATGAAGTTTTTAAAGAATCAAACACACTTTAAAGCATAACAAGGCCTACTAATAACACTAGTAAGTTACTAAATTTTTTTGTGAAATTTCAAGTTCATGAAGTATTAGATTATTACTTATCTTTGGCAAAGTTGGTAAGTAAAAGTTGTTTGTTGTTGAGTGTGGATTGATTGAGTTGATTTTACAAAAGAAAATGATATGCTTGAAAGCATGGGAACCTCCATTTTTAGGGGAAACTATGGAAAATTTTTCTAAAAATCTAAACACTTAGAAAAATATTTATTAACTTACACTTACAAGTATATTCTAAACCATGGAGATTTACAAAAACTTTGCCATAAATTTTGTTACAAAAACCATAATTATTGGAGGTTGGTTTTTATAAATAAAAGTGACTAAATATGTATTTAGGAAATATATATTTAGATTACACCATGTGTGTGATTATTTGTATATTTTATGTAATAGTTATATTATTTTAGGACTTGAAATAATATAACATATCAAAATACCAAGAATTACAATCCAAAATATTACCAAAATTCCAAGGAATAAATACACAAGTTGTACAAAAAATATTGGTGAAAACCGAACTATGGAATAAGACTTCAAAAATATTCCGGAAAATTTATTCACAAGGTATATTTTGGTAGATAATATTTTGGACACCAAGGAAATGAAAATATGATTTTTACAATTACTACAAGAATAAATCATAATTTGACGAGGGAAAATATATTATTTTTGACAAGTATAAATATATATTTTTTCTTGAAACTCTTAGAATATATATTATTTTTGAAAGAAATATATATTTTCTTACACAAACACGAAATACAATATTTTTGAGGTAAAAGATATATTTTCTCGAATAAATATGAAATATATCATTTTTGGAGAAAAAATGAGTTTACATATATATTTTACAAGTTAGACATGACAATATATTATCTTTGAAACTTATGAGAAAATACAAATATTTTCGTCAAAAACAAATTATATATAATTTTTCTAAGAAATGTTTATTACAATATATATTTTGGAAATATATATTGGTGGGCTTTTATTAAAAATAATATTCCGGAGGATTAATACGAAATTAAGTATTAGAATACTTAATGAATACAATAAAAATACGTATTATCATACGTATAAATACACACTGGAATACGACCCTAATACATGGCAAAAATATACAAGTGTAAGAATACAAATATAAATACACCCATCCTTGGGAAGGATATACAAATATAAATACTTGAAAGTACCAAGTTAAAATAAATATTGTTTTAACTATTATTCCAAAAATTTAATAAATATAATTTAAGTTAAAATATTTATTATTTTAACAAATAATTATATAACTAGGAATAATGATGAAGACACTTCGAAACGTAACTCAAATGCACTAATTAATACTAAGTCAAGGCACGACCCGCTCGTCTAACATATCATAGTACGTTGTAGGTAGTCATGTACACTAGAGGAAACTTTGAGTTACAGGTGGATTTGAAGAACGCAAACCTGTGAGTTCATGTTCCCCCTTTTCTTTTAAATGTTTTCGGTTTTATAACTTCGGGGGTGAAGTACATGTTTCAACTGTTTACAAACATTTATACATGGTATGGTTAGCTAAGGAAGGGTACTGCTAGATCATGTGAGTGGTGGGTATGACGCTTAAGGCCATTAATCCTCTTTGTAGGACCGAGGGACATGAGTGATAAATCTATTTGGGTGTAGCGAGCCCCACCCATGAGTCCGTCGAGTGGACCATGTGGTGACTATGTCTTATTGACAAAGTCTGCTAGGTTTGAGTTTTCTTGCATCACATCACAAATATTAATGTATTAGCTACACCTTAATTGATATGTTCCTTGTTGCTTTCACACCGGATTTCAAGTACATACAAACATACTTACAAATGTTCCAAAGGTTTATTCACAAACACACACATGAACTCGCTCAACTTTTGTTGATGTTTTCAAACTACATGTATTTCAGGAAACTAAGTATGGATCTGGCGGGCGTTGAAGTTTCAAGTGTTGTCTCTAATAAAAGGTGTCATCCGGATTCGAAGGGTTTGGGTTATGTATTTTATGTTGGATAAGATATCTGGCGGGAAACCTAGTTTGGTTGTGTCTTTTGTGAAGTCCGGTATGGAACTTTAAGCTTTGGCTGTCAGGTGATCTAAAGTTGATGTCTTAGTTTGATGTTAAACAATGACGGTTGTATTATTTTGAAAATTATCTATGGATGAACATCTTGGTTTATCATATAGTTGTTTGTTATGGTTGAATGTAATGATATTAAGCAAGTCACACCAAATCACGCTTCCGCAAAAGTCAGGGTGTGACAGTTTGCTATCAGAGCTTCGATTATAGCGAACTAGGATTCCTTCTCGAGTCTAGACTACAATCATTAGGGCTCTCACGAAAATATTTTTACAACATGT
Organism: Helianthus tuberosus; assembly: GCA_030545235.1. NCBI lineage: Eukaryota > Viridiplantae > Streptophyta > Magnoliopsida > Asterales > Asteraceae > Helianthus > Helianthus tuberosus. Next base: position 101,909,854 of record CM060438.1, on the reverse strand, counting down.
TTTCATTGCATACACGAAACGCCCAGATCCAGGGAAACAAACAATTTTTACTAAAGAAAGACACGAAACACATTTCAAGGTTTATGTTTGTGGTTCAGTCTGAGAGACTAGGTGGTTTAGTCTAGGGGACTAGGTGGTTTAGACTGGGAGACTGGGTGGTTCAGTCTGGGAGACTAGGTGGTTTAGTGATGTGTGCAAAATGCAACATATAAATTACATCAATTGTGGCATAAAACTAACCGTTTTTTAGTACTAATGTTGGAAAAAGTGTGTTTTTGTCTTCCTTTTGTATTTTTAGGATTAAATGAGCTCAAATGAACAAAAGAAGCAAAAAGGCAGCTAAATCTAACATAAATACAAGAAAAGGAACAAAAGTGGCATGCCCGACCCCCCGACAGCATCTTCCCAAGCAAAATCAAGAGGACAAAAGGTTGAACACGCCCCGTGCTCAGTGAACACGGGGGCGTGCCCAAGTGTCAGCATAAAAGACAAAGTTGTAGAAGCTTCTATCACCCACCACGAGGGTGTGCCCAGCGGACACGGGGCCGTGGTCAACTATAAGATTCGTAGAATCTGAGGAAATCTTGATAGTACAGATACGCTTCTGCACACGGGGTCGTGCCCAACGGACACGGGGGCGTGGTCAACTAATGCAGACAAGAGCAATTAATGAAGAAAGAGAAGGAAGGTGGACACGGGGCCGTGCCCAATGGACACGAGGCCGTGCCTGAGCTTTTGTTCAGCCTATAAATAGGGGTGCTTGGCTCATTTGCAAACCATCCCTTGGCACACCACCTCTCTCACACTTCACCCACCACCCACCACCATCACAACACCATCATCCACCACCATCATCCATTGTCCATCATAGAGTGTGTGAGTCGTCTCAGGATCCAAGATTGATCGTAAGAGTTCTTGAAAATCAAAGGCCATGTTTGCCTAAGTCTCTTACATCACTTGGTGAAGACAAGTGTCTAGTGTAATACTTTTTATTTTTAAGCTTTTCGCACTTTTTACTTGGTTATGTATTAATGACTTTAATAACTAGTTTCTTATGTTGAAGGTTATTACTTGTGTGAGTCGTCTCAGGATCCAAGATTGATCGTAAGAGTTCTTGAAAATCAAAGGCCATGTTTGCCTAAGTCTCTTACATCACTTGGTGAAGACAAGTGTCTAGTGTAATACTTTTTATTTTTAAGCTTTTCTCACTTTTTACTTGGTTATGTATTAATGACTTTAATAACTAGTTTCTTATGTTGAAGGTTATTCTTCCTTATCGTTTGTTCGTGGTGTCTTGGCATTATTTTACTGTCTATATAAAATAAAAGATTTTCACCATTCATATCTCCACGGTCTATATGGGGGTATGTTAGCTACCTGGTCGGGGTTAAGGGAACAGTTTGGTAAGAGTCTTGCCTTGTTCAGTGTATAGATCCTGCAAGGACCTGGGTCAAATTTAGTAGGACCTCCTTCAATACCCACCTGTATTGGATGGCGGGGGTCCAAACTCTTTGATCCCCTCATATGTAGGCTACTATTAATACTTTAACCCGACTACTTAGGATTGTATCCCTGCTGACTCAGACTACTTAGCCGAGGGTAACGTCACCTTCAAAAGAGGGGCCTACCATAATATGCATTAATAACTTAATTAATTATCTTTCAATAATCCGACCCTTTAGGATTGTATCCTTGCTGACTCAAACTACTGGGTTGAGGGTAACGTCACCTTCAAAAGAGGGGCCTACTACAATAACTAAGATAATCTCTTAAAAAGTGCAAATGTGCGGAAATAATCAAAGGTTACACTAAACACGAGTCGGAGCCAAGTGATTCATCTTGTGTATCTGTTTTTACTTTTATTTTATTTTTCAGCATTTTAGTTAGTTGTAGGATCGATCGACTGATCCAAATGAGTCGTTTAGAGAGGTTCTTATCTATTTCAGGTGCGGAAAACAAGAAATAGACTTAGTAACAGCTTGATCTTCACTTAATTCACTGATTGTATTGATCTGACGTTGATTACATTCAAACCTCACACCGGAAGCACTTCGGCATGGAATACCAGGGACTGTTTTTTGATTTCTCTCTAAAGTGCACTATATATAGTGCTTCTGATTTCGCTCATAAGCAACACAAGACAGTAGGAGCGAAATCAGATCTTTTTGATTTCGTTCAAAACTGTTTCGGGCGAAATCAGACATATAACACCTAGGAGCGAAATCAGCATCCTAAAATACAATTCTATTTCAAATATGCATTCTATTTTGTCATCTTGTGATGTTTACATTCTCCTTCACGTGCATATGTTGTAGTTATGATGCAAGCACTATGTCACTTGGATGATGTCATCATCAAGAATGATGACATCATTCTTGTTTCGAACCGCAACGAACCCAAGACTCGATATAAGACGAAGACGACATATGTATGCACCAACAGACTCCCCCTCAGATGTTGACGAGTCTTAAGTGTCGAGTCTTTACAATCTTCAGTCTTTATCAGTCTTTGTGCTTCACTCTTTCAATCAGCATCAACAGACTCCTCACGAATAATGTGCTAACAATCCTTCAGTTCTTCAGCATCATTTGCTTCAGAATCATAGTCTGGCTTTTACAGGTTCAAGATTGTTGTCTGGTTCATGCTTTGTCTTCAGAATTCTCAAATATCGGAACCTGGCTTTTCAAACATAAGCTTCTCAGAATCGATCAACCTGGCTCACATCCAGCTTTTCCTCAAACCTGCACCATCTCTACCTCAAAGTAAATTTTACAATTTTAAACATCATGTATACATCAACTCAAATCCTCACTCAAATCAAACAAAAAAATTTATCAATGATAATCCTGATGAACCACTTGAAAAAATAGATTAAAACATATTTGATTTTCAAACACAAACTCCCCCTCACAACATGGTCATCATGTCTAGCACTTGGAATTTTGAAAATCAGCTCTTCAACATCAATTGTCGAAAATCTTTTTGACTTTTTCAAAATTTTATGCTAAAACACACTGAAAATCTTTTTGGATTTAAAAAAAATAGAAATGCAGTAAAGAAATATTTACAGACAATATTTTTGTGAGTTTGTGTAAGAGGATCATATCAGATTCTGAGACATATCAACAACACCATTAAGCTTCATTTCATTTTAAGTTCTAAACAATTCACCTAGATTGTCAGTATATTGGTCCACTTAAATTCTCACACAAAGTTCAACTGTTTCGAGATACGGATTAATGTCTTAGATACTTAAACTCAATCGCGTGTCCCACCTCAGAATATACTCCCGTATCCAGATCCCAATATTCAGTCTTACAGGTAAGTATGACATAAATGATATCTGTAGGGGAATAAATTATGAAGAATCATGAGAGCTCAGGTCAGAACTACCGTTCAGCAGAGAGATCATGACTCAACTTTTGGGTGTGTCCCCTTTAGAGGATCTTTTTTACAACAGCATTGCTAAGCAATTTTATTGTCTTATCATTTATGCTGAGGGTGATGCTATGTTTCAAGCATTGCAGAAAGTATTATTCGAGGACTAGGTCAGAACTTCCATTCAGCAGAAGTCCCGGAATAATACCCCAGATATCACTGAGTATAAAGACCTAGTATATCAGAAAAAGGAATCTTTCAAACGAGATTTCGGGGGTTACCCATATATCAGAGAGATGTTACCCACGATATAAGGAAGTTTGAATTTAGGTTTATATCTCGTCACAATCTACTAAATGTGCAAAAACCTACTGGCATATCCGCAGTGAGATTGTTTATCACAATTTAACTTTACATTTCTTTAGCATGTTGTGACAGTCCACTGATGTACTATCATTTCCTCTTCTTTGACACAAAAACTCATTTTTGATTTTATCATGTTTTTGTATTTTTCAAATTTTCAAATGTTTTTGGATTTTCTAAAATTTCTACTCCCCCTAAAATGCAAACACATTTCAGGAAATTTGAAAAAAACTGTACAAAAATCTTGACAACCGATATCGAATCACTTCAATTCACCATTCACTTGGCATAAACAATCAGAACTCCCCCTTACATAAAACTATTTTCTCATTATGATTTCAAAACACTTAAGTTTGTTTTAACCAAAATGATTTTTCCAGAAAATAAGTTTTGTTAAATTTATCACTTGTAAAGTTAGGGGTTTGGTTCATCACATTTTCCTCAATCATTTTTAGAAAATCAGATACAACTTAATGTCCCTGATTTACCACTTGGAAGTGAAAATTTCCATCAATCACTTGTAGGAATACCTCATCTACACAAAACCATTTTACCAATAAAAATGCCGATTCCTGCTTCACACCTACCAACCTGGAAGCTCCGGCAATTCACAGTTATCATGTAAAATTTAACTTATATAAGAATCAATCACATTATCAATTACTAAGAAAGATGCCGATTCCTGATCCGCGATTACAAACTTGGGATCTCCGGCATAGTCAGATGTTCAAGGGAAAAGAATTTCCACCCAAGTCTGACCAACCTTGGGTGTTTTTAGCTCTTTTAGCTCTTGTTCAGTAGGGTTAAAAGTTGCTTTCTTTGTTGCGTAAAAATCTTTAACCCCTTTTACTTTCCCATCAAGCATTTTCCCAAAAATTTTCTTAACATTCCCATTGAATGTTTTCTCGACATCAAACTCTGTTTTATCAAAATAAAATTGATCTGAGATTTCAACTTTACCAACTTTCTGTTTGACCTTCTCAAACTTCAGTGATGGAAATTCATCATCATTCACTGAAGATACAGAATTTACCTCTTTTACCTCACCTTGTGGCTCTTCTGGCTTTGTGGAACCAGATTCATCACCAATTTTTACATCACCTTTCTTAACAACCCATATTTGGTTATCCTTGGCTTTCCTTTTGTAAAAATTTTTCTTCGAACACTCACCAACTTCATAAATCGAATTTTAAAAAATTTTGAAGTTTTCAGTTGGTGGTTCAACATCGACAACCTTCTCTTTGAGTTTTTCAGAAACTCCCTGTTTTGTCTTGATATTCTTCGGACTATTCCATGCAATGTGACCAGTTTCATTGCATTTGAAACAGGTTCGAGTCTCTTTTGGATGAAACACTCTTGTTCCATTCCTTTTCTTCTCAGCAAGAAACTCCTGGTTTGATTGTCTCCAGAAAGGTTTCTTCTGTTCTTCTTCTGCACTTCCACCTGAAACAAATTCTGTTTTTGTTTTAGAATTTTCTCATTTTTATAATTTTTAAGTGGAATAAAACCTAAACCTTTCTTTTTGTAGCTACCATTATGCTTTGGTTTCTTTTGAAAACCAGAACCAGAATTGTAACTATTTTTCTTGTTTAAACGTTGTTGTACTCTTGAAGTGTATTTTTTAGGTTTTCCAGTAAGATTTAAATCTTTTATTTCAGAAATCTTAATTTCTGTCATTTTGAAAACCTGTTTGATCATTTCAAATCTAACACTTCTTATAGGAAACTCTTTGTCAGAATATAATTTGTTAGAATCATTTAAAGTGTATGCTACTTCAAATGTTTCATCATCCAAATTATATTTTGATAACAAAAACTCTTTACTGTATGCCCGTTTGACCGACGACTTTGGACTGTTGACCGACGAACTTGAACCTCCAGACCCAGACTTTAACTCAGACTCCTCATCTGTATCCAACACCTGATCGACCACCTTTTTTATTAACTCGGACTCATGATCAGTGTCAGACGATGTAAAAACCACGTCAATGTTTTCTGGTAATTCATCAGTTGTATCGGTTTTTAACTTTATATTGACTGCTTTTTCGACTTGCTCCTCATTTGGTTTTCTGGGAGAATAACCTTCCCATATTGGAGGCGGACACTTGTTATAAGTAACACTCGGTTTCTTACCAGTATCCTTCATCTTTGGCTTGTCATCTTTGAATGCTTCAAAACCTGCAGCAGTCGGATAAATTCGATCAATAAGATAATTAGAACTAGAATAACTCTGCAATAATCTTCTGATTCTCTCATTCTCAATCTTCTCCTTCTCTAACTCTTGCTTCCACTTTGCACTTTCTTCGATGTAAAAGTTAATAGCTTTCTGTTTCGTCATCAATGTTACATTCATCATCGTCAAAGCATTTTCCCTTTCAGAGTTTGTCTTTTGAAGACCAGTTACTGTTTTGTTCAAAACATCATATGATTCTTTCACGTAGTTAATATTGAACAATAATTGTTCCTTAATCTTCTCATACTCTGCCAGCTTCTCATCTCTAACTGCACATTCCTTGCAAGGTTCCAAACACTTTGTGCAAGGTTTGATAACTTTCACAATCTTTTCAACTTCAATAATTTTCTCTATTTCAACCACTTTCTCATCTTTAGTCACCTTTTCTGGTTCAGCAATCTTCTCAGCAACACTTTCAGTCTTCATTTGCTTTTCTTCTTTTGCAGCTCGTTTTTCTTTTAGCTTCTCCATGCGATCTGCAAAATAGAAATGAAAACTTTCAGGAGATAGATGAGATTTAGCAATGTTAATATGTTTTTCTTCCTCATCATCACTGCTGCTGTCATCAGTTGGTGACTGATCAAACTGTACAGATTTTTCAGAATTATTATCCGATGAACCAGAATCAGATGGTGTTTGATCAAAAACAATTTCTTTTTCTGAACTGTCATCTGAGCTTTATGAGCTTTCATCTGCACTCTGTGAGCTTTCAACTGATGCAACAGACTTTACAGTTTCACCAATAGACTTCATCCATACAGTAAACATATCAGGTTCTTTCACTATTTTTGAAATGAAAGCTTTAAAATCTCCTTTTTCGTCTACAAACATATCCCAGCTGAAGCCTTCAGGTAGCTTCTCATCATCTTGATCGACTATGCATGCTTTGCTATCAGGAGATATATAATTGTTCCAGTTAAAATCCACCACGCACGCTCTTTTTGAATCCTCGATTCTTCTACCCTGAGCCACCTGTGGTTCTTGTTGTTGACCAACTTGCTGGTAAATGGCTTTCCGGTAGTAATCGTCTTTTCCAAACGGATTCTGAGCTCCACTAGCTTCCCTATTCTTGCATTCCCGTTTGAAATGGCCTTTCTCCCTGCATCGAAAACAAGTAACTTTAGATTTATCAAAACCTAAAGTAGAAACGTGTGCATCAAGAAAGTCATTTCTCCCGGTAATCAGCTTGAACTTTTCAGCACGTCTAAGAACGCTAGCTAGACACCATTTGATGTCCATTAACTCCATTTCTTCGGCGTCTATCTGATCGTAATCCTCCTTTGTAAGCATAGGATTTCCGATCCGTCCAGCCACTAAACCCTCATAAGAAAGCAATACAGAACCAAGCAGAGCCATGTGATCTTTAGCGGTTTCCTCAGAAAAACTTTGACCTTCAGGAAGATTCAAAGCGATATTGCACTGGATCACATAACCATTTCATGTCTTTGTGCTCTGACAATGGAAACTTGATGTAGTCTCTTTCGGATTGACACTCGGAAATGAAGAAAATCCACTACTGCTTTTCGAACTTTGATCAACCTTTTCTGGTGAATCCCCAGCACTGAACGCAGTTTGAATTTTTGGGCTTCTTTCTGCTTCCTGAACACTACCTTTGTAGTACATTTTCACATCCTGTTGACCACTTGGACTGTTCATCCTTGCGATCTTCTGCTGTTCCAGATCTTGACTTTCGATTTTCTCAATAAACTGTGAAATCGTCAACCCATCATAAACACCCGTATTCTTTAGAATCATCAAGTAAGTTCCCCACTCTTTTTGCGGTAAAGCGTCAGCTAATTTGTCTACCCATTCTTCACGATCTTTGGTAATGCTCAACATCGACATTGATCGCACTAAGTGACAATAACATTCGATTAGCTTCTTTGTATCTTCACCCAGTAGACTGCTGAATAGATCAAACTCTTTCTTGAGCAATGCCTTATTGCTCTTAATCATGTTCTCACTACCCTCAAACTTGACTTTTAAAGCATCCCAGATTGACTTTGAAGTCTTGTCAAGTTGTAGCAGTACAAAAATGTCTTCTTTGATGGCTTGTTGAAGAAGACTGATCATCATTTTTCAGCTCTATACATTTCACGTTCTTTGTCGTTGAACTCTGAGATTTCTTTTTCAATTTGCATTTCGGTACGAGGTAAAACATATCTCTTCAAAATACATTCCCATGATCTTAGATGGTTAGCTTGAACCCAGTTTTTGAACCTATCTTTCCACCCGTAATACTCCTCAATGCTCATTCGCTTAGGGGGGTTTTGAGTAGTTCCCGTTTCGTTTTCTAGGTTCATATTCTGAGCAATGACAGCCGGAGTAGTCGGAGTGGCAAATGCATTGTAGAACTCCTTTTCCATTTTTATTTTCAATAACACGTATTTCAAAAACAGTTGTTTCAAGTGAAATAACCCTAAACCAATTTAAGTGGAATAGTAGACAACTCTTGTGAACTTGTAAGTATTTTGAATTAACTTTGTGAGTGGACCGCTAAATCTAATATGTTGCTTTATATCTTGGGCCGACAACTTGATTGGGCCTTTGTGATATGGTTCTGATCAAATGACTGAACACCCGAATTAATCACATGCAAGCCGATTATTTAATCAAATCTCATTGAACCTCCAATATTGAAACATTTTCCAATAACCTGAGAATGTCAGATCACATGCAACTTCTAATTTCAATCCCACTAAGCCGACACCTATTATCTAATCACACAAATTCACATGCAACCTTATAAAAAAATATCTGACAACTTCATTATAACACGAATATTCTTCTGATGTTGGAGCGAAATCACAAGTTTTGAAATCTGGAGCGCAAAACAGACTTTGAGCACTATGAGCGGAATCAAAAAAATTTCTGGGAGCGGAATCAACAAATGAACTTTGGAGCGGAATCTAAACTTTGGTAATCTGGAGCGTAATCAACAACCACTTTTGGAGTGAAATCTAACGTTTGGCAGCCAGGAGCGAAATCAGAAACATACGTTCGAGCGGAATTAGCTCGGAGTCCAATTTTGTCCATTTTTAGTGCGATCTTAGCTATGAAACTTTCTAGGGTTTGTCTAAGTCCATTATCTATAATCTGTGAAATTTTGAACTGATTTTGACCGTTAAAACTTCATGAACTGATGAAAGATGGTGTAGAAACAAGAATTTTCAATCAAATACGACTGTAAACTGAAGAACTCCTCCAACTGGCTCTGATACCAATTGTAGGATCGATCGACTGATCCAAATGAGTCATTTAAAGAGGTTCTTATCTATTTCAGGTGTAGAAAACAAGAAATAGACTTAGTAACAGCTTGATCTTCACTTAATTCACTGATTGTATTGATCTGACGTTGATTACATTCAAACCTCACACCGGCAGCACTTCGGCATGGAATACCAGGGACTGTTTTTTGATTTCGCTCTAAAGTGCACTATATATAGTGCTTCTTATTTCGCTCATAAGCAACACAAGACAGTAGGAGTGAAATCAGATCTTTGTGATTTCGTTCAAAACTGTTTCGGTCGAAATCAGACATATAACACCTAGGAGCGAAATCAGCATCCTAAAATACAATTCTATTTCAAATATGCATTCTATTTTGTCATCTTGTGATGTTTACATTCTCCTTCACATGCATATGTTGTAGTTATGATGCAAGCACTATGTCACTTAGATGATGTCATCATCAAGAATGATGACATCATTCTTGTTTCGAACCGCAACGAACCCAAGACTCGATATAAGACGAAGACGACAGATGTATGCACCGACATTAGTTTTTATTTTTCTAGTTTAAAAGCTTTTTCTAACTTTTTGATTTGATTAGACGTTGAGGATAAACCGGTACTAAAAGCTCTTGTGTCCTTGGACGACCTCGGTATCTTGCCAACACTATTCTACGCTCACAATGGGTGCACTTGCCCATATGTGTGTTTGGTGTTAGTAAAATATCGTGTTTTATAAATTTAAAACTTGGCTAACGTGTAAAAAGGGGTTAAAATATACTTAAATATATATACACACCGCACGCACATCAAGTTTTTGGCGCCGTTGTCGGAGACACAAGGATTTTAAGAAAGTTAGGAATCAACGGCCTAATCGTTTTTTCTAATTTTTCTGTTTTTTTTAGGATTTTCGTAGTTTTTCAGCTTCTGCAGAACTCAGCACGGGCCATGCCCGCTGAACACGCCCCGTGCCCAATCATTGGAACTGGCAATCCTGTTTTAAGTCAGACGGTAAGCTGAACACGGGCCCGTGTCCACTCAAAACGCCCCGTGCCCAAGATTCAGCTACTGAAAACAGAACCGTAAGTTCCCGACGGTTGGTAATTTCTAACACAAACATGAGTGATACTGATATTTTTTACTTTCGGCACTCTTATGGTACGTGGTGTCAAATATGTGGTGGTTCTCATAAAGAATTAGAATGTTATTTTCTGAATTATAAGCCCCACTATATAGACCCATTGTTTTCCTGTAGCCTTAAGAGGGGCGAAAGTAAAAATAATCCCTATCTCTCCCTCGAATGCTCTCAACCGGATCTTCTAGGAGAAATGCTTCTTGATGAACTATTTCAATTGAAAGATCTAATTCTTAATTGGTTAAAAGAACTTAGGATAGATTTCAATAATTTATCTCAAGACGATAACCAAGAAAAATTGTTGGGATCGCATTCAGATTAAAACAACTCCGTTATTCCCGATGTTACCTCTAACTCTAGCGAGGACTTGAGCGATAGTTGTCCCTGTGCCGATTGTGCCGTGAAGGACTCTCCATCGACTTCGTTCGGTGCATACATAGACCTGAGCGATTCGGCATACACCTTCTTTAACGAGAGCCCGGGAAAGGGTTGGACTTGTCCACCTACATTTAGCATAGGAATCACCCTCACCGACAACCTCTTGCGTTCTCGTCTTAATCTAGAGCAATTAAGGTATCTTAGGCACTTTGGGGTTGTTCCATCCAGTAAGGAACCGCCCGAACCGGATAAGTTCCTTAGAAATATACAAACTTCATAAACAACCTTTCGACACGGGGCCGTGCCCAGGTCAACACGCCCCCGTGTCCACCCAAAGATTCCTTTCTGACTTTTTGTCAGAATACGGACAAAATGTGTCAGGATCTTGCCTGCACACGGGGTTGTGTCTAGCTGACATGGGGCCGTGTCCAGCATGCTGTCGTTTTCTGTAAATGCAGCCAAGAATCCTGCACATTTGGGCCATCCAGGGACAGAGATTTGAAAGGATCTTCTCACCTACCATCCTAGGTAATTTCTAAAAGAAGGTTCTAACAACCATTTTGTCCTTTCCTCTTTTATCCATTGCCTTCTTCTTCATCTTTCTTGCATCAACACCTCCATTGAAGCTTGAGATCACCATGATTCCAAGCTTTATTGTGATGTTTATTAGGTTTTTGTTCAAGGAATCTTGTAAAAAATAAGTTGTACAACATTGTTTTAAGTTATTTCTGCTCAAAAATGCTTCATAAGTTGGAAAAATAATTTGAAACTCCAAGATTCCTTGTTCCAAAGATCTGCAGAAAGGTGAACATGGGGCCGTGCTCATTGAGCACGGGGCCGTGTCCGAAGTTGCTGTTTCATTAAAATAAACTATTTTTGGTTTGTTTTCGTAGAATGTCTAGTCAAAACAATAGAACCTCTTCTGTGCACTCCAGAAACAGTCGAAGGGAAAGAAGGTCATCAATTGAAGCAACTCTCGTACACTACGTAATGGCATTACGTGAAGCTCTTGACGAGATGACTTCAGTAGAGGAGGTCCTAATAGACCGTATAAATTATCTTACGGTGGGGTTGGAAAACAGTTTTCAAGAAATTAACCTCTTGCACCAGAGGTTAAACATTCTTGTGACGCCTCCCATTGAACCAATCCTCCCTCAAGAGGATTGGAACTTAGCACTTGGAGTCAACAATCCTACGGGATGGGACGACATTCCAGCGGAACCTCCTCTTGAAGATCTACAAGAAGTCCCGGTGGAGATTGCACCCCCTCAAACCGATGCCCATGAGCCCGCCTTTCTAGGGAGATAGAGGAGTGGCTCGCCGACGTATAAGGGACCCATGCCCGGAGAAAGAAGTTTTTCAAGCCACACCCAACCGAGAGAATTATCTTTTCGGAAATTTTGCTAGTAGAATAAGTATTAGGCTAGAACTTCTTGATTTAGATTTCTTGTGCTTCTTTGACCTATTTATCTAGAATTTTAACTTTTTAGGATTATTATGTAATTCTCTCTATGTTCTAATGAATGATGGTTTTAATTAATTTGGTGTTTGTATGATGGATAAAACACACTCGGGATGGTGAAGGATACTAAGGGAAACTTGAACCAGCACCCCATGCACGAAAACAGGACCACCCGACGAATTTTTCTTCATTACAGCAAGTTCAGCATGGGCCGTGTCCGCCCAACATATAAATTACATCAATTGTGGCTTAAAACTAACATTTTTTTAGTACTAATGTTGGAAAAAGTGTGTTTTTGTCTTCCTTTTGTATTTTCAGGATTAAATGAGCAAAAAAAGCAAAAAGGCAGCTAAATCTAACATAAATACAAGAAAAGGAACAAAAGTGGCATGCCCGACCCCCCGACAGCATCTTCCCAACCAAAATCAAGAAGACAGAAGGCTGAACACGCCCCGTGCTCAGTGAACACGGGGGCGTGCCCAAGTGTCAGCATAAAAGACAAAGCTGTAGAAGCTTCTATCACTCACCACGGGGGCGTGCCCAGCGGACACGGGGCCGTGGTCAACTCTAAGATTCGCAGAATCTGAGGAACTCTTGATAGTACAGATACGCTTCTGCACACGGGGTCGTGCCCAACAGACACGGGGGCGTGGTCAACTAATGCAGAAAAGAGCAATTAATGAAGAAAGAGAAGGAAGGTGGACACGGGGCCATGCCCAATTGACACGGGGTCGTGCCCGAGCCTCTGTTCAGCCTATAAATAGGGGTGCTTGGCTCATTTGCAAACCATCCCTTGGCACACCACCTCTCTCACACTTCACCCACCACCCACCACCATCACAACACCATCATCCACCACCATCATCCATTGTCCATCATAGAGTGTGTGAGTCGTCTCGGGATCCAAGATTGATCGTAAGAGTTCTTGACAATCAAAGGCCATGTTTGCCTAAGTCTCTTACATCACTTGGTGAAGACAAGTGTCTAGTGTAATACTTTTTTATTTTTAATCTTTTCGCACTTTTTACTTGGTTATGTATTAATGACTTTTATAACTAGTTTCTTATGTTGAAGGTGATTCTTCCTTATCGTTTGTCCGTGGTGTCCTGGCATTATTTTACTGTCTATATAAAATAAAAGATTTTCACCATTCATATCTCCACGGTCTATATGGAGGTATGTTGGCTACCTGGTCGGGGGTTAAGGGAACGGTTTGGTAAGAGTCTTGCCTTGTTCAGTGTATAGATCCTGCCAGGACCTGGGTCAAATTTAGTTGGGCCTCCTTCAATACCCACCGGTATTAGATGGCGGGGGTCCAAACACTTTGATCCCCTCATATGTAAGCTACTATTAATACTTTAACCCGGCTACTTAGGACTGTATCCCTGCTAACTCGGACTACTTAGCCGAGGGTAACGTCACCTTCAAAAGAGGGGCCTACCATAATATGCATTAATAACTTAATTAATTATCTTTCAATAATCCGACCCTTTAGGATTGTATCCTTGCTGACTCAAACTACTGGGTTGAGGGTAACGTCACCTTCAAAAGAGGGGCCTACTACAATAACTAAGATAATCTCTTAAAAACTGCAAAAGTGAGGAAATAATCAAAGGTTACACTAAACACGAGTCGGAGCCAAGTGATTCATCTTGTCTATCTGTTTTTACTTTTATTTTATTTTTCAGCATTTTGGTTAGTTTTTATTTTTCTAGTTTAAAACTTTTTTCTAACTTTTTGATTTGATTAGACGTTGAGGATAAACCAGTACTAAAAGCTCTTGTGTTCTTGGATGACCTCGGTATCTTGCCAACACTATACTACGCTCACGATGGGTGCACTTGCCCATATGTGTGTTTTGTGTTAGTAAAATTTCGTGTTTTATAAATTTAAAACTTGGCAAACGTGTAAAAAGGGGTTAAAATATACTTATATATATATATACACACCGTACGCACATCATTTAATCTGGGAGACTAGTTTGTTTAGTCGGGGAGAGTATGTGGTTTAGTGTGGGAGACTAGGAAGGATAGAAAGATTTCATGAGGAATAACATGGATACATGATTACATGATAAATTGCCTTTGTTTGCATATATTGGGTGTTAGTGGTTACTATACGTACATATGTTAGGATTACGACGTTGCAGGCACATGTTATCCTCAGAGAATGGGTTGTCGGATGCCTGCAACCTGAAGGCAGTCGTGTCAGACGACGAAGTCATGTCACGCCAGAGATATATACGTCAGACATTGAGAGTGATCCTGACATGTTGTGCGAGGACGAGGACGGCTTCCAACCGTTCGTGGTACCAGACTTTGGTGATGATTTACCCTTGCTGATGGCTTCCCTAACGAGGATCCTTTTGCCATCCCAGTTCCTGTCCATGACCACCTTATCATTGGTCACCCCGATGGCGAGCACATCATGGCTCCGATCCTCGATGCCGTACCTCTCGTGGTCCTTCCTCCCGAGGATCTGCCTTTCGACGATTAGTTGATGATGACGTTGATTTGTTGTTGATGGCCCCCTTGATGACGACCATGATGATGGAAGACTCCTTTGAGTCTGTGACATCTTTAGCTTAATAGACGGCCGGACTGCAGCTTTTTGCTACTAACTTAGATGATGACACTGCTATGGCTACCGCACTATCACCTGCTCGAGATCCCACACCTCCACACGGCCCAGAGCCTACTCATGAGCTAGCTCCAGTGCCTTTTGGGTCAGCCTAATGTTGCGCCAATTAATCTTGAGCTGATTCCTGATCCTGACCATGTTTCCTTTGGTTTACCAGACATTGCACCCCTTATATCTGGTCCAGTTCCTGCACCTGTTGATTCCCCTTTTGTTGAGCTATTTATTCCCCCACCTGCACTCGCTAATGTTGCTACTTTTCCCCCTATAGAGACCGATGTCCATTGCACCGACATGTCTATCGTTTTTCCTTTAGGACATACCCGCACCCCGTCCAGAGGAAGGTACTTTTGGTCGGCACCAGCGCGAGGATCCCTATGCTTCAGCAGCTTTTCCATAGATCCCTCAGGCTGCACCGTTTGCTCCTTTCATTATTTCACCACTGGACGAGCCATTCCGATGGTTCCTACCATACACTATGCTGATTTCAGACACCTACCAATCCTCACATCATGGAGGCTACACACGGGATGAGTTGCTCCTGTCACATCAGCTACAATTTGAGGTTTTGAATCGCTGAGTTTTGAAGTTTGAGCTGACACCATGTCCTCCACCTTGTCTATGCAAGTAAACTTTGATCCTCCCCATTCATCGTTGTCTCCTTTTGCACTCTCACCTGCTGCTCTTACACCTTTCCCACGTTTTGATGCTCGTTTCTTTACTATCGTGCAGCAGATTAGTTAATTATTTCGACGTGTATACAAGCTCGAGGAGGAGCTCGCACATGTTAGCGGTTTGCTTTTCTTCCCTCTTCTACCTCGGTCACCAGTATAGTTGGTTTCTGGTTTTATGCAGATTGCATTACTTTTGGGTAAAGACACTACTGATGAGTCGAGATTGTGAAGACTTTTGAAGACCACTTTTGATCACGTGATATTGATACACTGATAGACCTATTGGACAAGGGTAGGGTGACCCTGTGTCCCTTTTGATGTGAGACACTTTGTAGACAATGTGATTGTGGTCGGAAAATAATGAAAGCTCAATCGTCATATTCCCCATTAAACATGTAACAATACTTTGTGGTCAATGACTAATGAAAGCTCAGTCGCCATGCCCTCACTAAGCACATTGTTGATCTGCATGTGTGTGCTATAATTGTGATGCTACGTGCTTTCTTGTTATTTTCTCATTAAATATGTTCCCATCTACAAGTTTGTGCTATAATTGTGATGTTATATGATTGCTTTTTATAACGACTGCGTATATACATATGAAATACTCTTCCTAGGTCTTATTCGTTAAGTAGGTGCTTATGTGCCCGTATCCTTAATAAGACCTGACCTAACCGATCTTCTTCTAAGAAGATGTTGCTTCAAAGGAACACCATACCAACAACCCTCTGCCGACGACAGAGGCGGAATTACAAGAGCGCATCTCACAGGCCATCGTACAGCACGATGCCATTCACTCGAAACGCAGCGGAGGTACCTCAAGAAATAACCTACCCAACGGTAATGTTTAGTCACTTAAGACACATTACAAAACGTTTGGACATTTCCAAGAGTGCTTTGCTAATGCCTTACGTGAATGATGTTGCTTATGTCGCAGGCTGCACCTACAAGCAGTTCTTGGGCTACAAGCCCCTGGATTTCGACGGCACCGGGGGTGCCATAGCTTTTGTGTGTTGGGTTGAGAAGACGGATTATGTTTTGCGATTAAGTAAATGCGCTCCTGAACATCAGGTCGTGTACATAGCTGGACTGTTTCTAGATGGGGCTCTGTCATGGTGGAACCTTCAGGTTCAGACGTTGGGTAAGACTGTTGCGTATGCCTTGACGTGGGACGAACTGAAAGAACTGATCCGTAAGAGATATTGCTCGAGGGCAGAAGTCCAGAAGTTGGAAACTGTATTCTGGAACTTGAAAATGGAAGGTCCAAAGATAGCCGAGTATGTGCAGAGATTTCACGATTTATCGCAAGTTGCTCCACGTCTGGTGGAACCAGAATTTAAGAGGATCGAACGCTTCATCTGGGGATTGACACCTCCGATTCTAAGCATGGTTACAACATCTAAACCTCTGAAAATTACCGATGCAATAGACTTAAGTGTGGCACTCACTGAAGAAGCGGTTAGACTGGGAAAATTTTCCACCTCGGAGGAGAAAAAGGAGACACCTGTGGAGCCATCTGAAGATATCACGAAGAAATTCGCAAATTTCAAGAAGGGTAATCGGGCGAGTAAGAAGAAGAAGGCCAAAAAGGGAAAAGAGTACATGGGTATCCTACCTAAGTGTGACAATTGCCTACGTTATCATGTCGGGCGATGTAAATATGGAAAATGTGATAACTGTGGCAAGAAAGGGCATGTCAAGGAGACTAGTAGGCATGGTACTGAACATGGAAATAAAGGCCAAAATGGTAGCAAGAATCACGAAGGAAACGACGACAACAGCAACTATCAAGGCAGAAAGAGTGACAAACAAAAATGCGCTCAAGGTTGTTTTGACTGTGGAAACAAAAAGCATTCAGAAAATACTACCCTAAAAATACTCAGGCACATGGATGAAAGCTCAACACCGGAGCTAGGGAAGTATGCCAGGATCCAAACGTGGTTATCGGCACATCCCCTATTAGTCAACGTTTTGCATCTGCACCGTTATATACTAGTGCCGATTTTAGCTTCATATCTCTAGAGTTTAAGAATATACTTGGTTTAGTAGAAAGTAAGTAGATATCCCGTACTCGATAGAACTAGCTAATGGGAAGCTAGTGGGATGCCAATGAAGTAATTAGAGGTTGTGTGATAGAACTCCGAGAGCATGAGTTTTCGATAGATCTTCTTCCAGTTAAACTAGGAAGCTTCGACGTCGTAAATGGGATGGATTGGTTGCCGAGTAATCGTGCAGAGATTGTTTACCATGAGAGGATTTTTCCACAGCCCGATGGTGAATGAAGAGATGATCGTGATTCATGAGGAGAAGCAGGATACGCCTCTACAAATTATTAGTTGTTTGAAGGCACGAAAGTTTTTGCGTAAAAGGTGTATTGCCTTCTTGGCTCGTGTCGTAGACAAAGAAGTCGAAGAACCTAAGTTCGAAGATATCCCCTAAGGTAAGGGAATATCCTGAAGTCTTCCCCGAAGAATTGTCAGGATTACCTCCTCAACAACAAGTCGAATTTCGCATCGATTTGGTTCCAGGCACCGCGTCTGTTGCCAAGGCACCCTACCGACTTGCACTTCCTGAGATACAAGATTTGTCAACGCAGCTTCAGAAGTTACCAGATAAGCGATTTATAAGGCAAGATTTTTGCCCTAGGGAGTTTCAGTACTGTTCGTCAAGAAGAAGGACGGTGATTTTCAAATGAGCATCAACTACCTGGAGCCGAACAAGCTAAGCAACAAGAGTCGGTAACTCTTGCTGAGGATTAATGAATTATTTATTTAACTAACTGTGAGTATCCAACTACTATTCTAAGACCGATCATTGATGGAGTATCATTAGCTGTGAATTCATGATAAAAGCATACCAAAGTACAGTGAGTCAGCAATTTGTTTTAAACAAACACTAAAATTGTGTTTCCTACACGATGCACAAAACAGTTTTACACAGAATATGAAACTTTGAGAACCTAGAAAACATGTACTTAGGACCTTTGGGAACTTAGGTCAAAACTCGTTAAAGGTTGTCACTTAGGAACCACATCTGTTAACTCAAGCAAACCCCATTACTCTGACATATATGCTATTTCAGTTAACCAAACAGGTAAAACACTCAAATTTCTCGTATTGAAATTTCCGCTTTTACTTCTAACAAGTAGAATTTTGCATCTCTACTTCTCCAAATGATAGTTATGACATAACAACTTTCTTTGTCACACCCCCAAAATCCACATGCGGAGTATCACCGCTTGGAGGCGTGACTGACAAGGATCTTAGCCACCAATCACTTTGAACTCATGTCTATGTTTAAATAAAACTTCCATTCATTAATAAAGAGTGTTACAATGTTACAATATTTCACAGTTTACAGCGGAAGCAGATTTCGTTCATTTAAGAGTCTATAAACCACATGTAAAAGTCCTTAGTCTTGTGTTGCGTTTCCATGTAGCTTGACCCATGACCACTCCAGCTTTCCAGACAGCAAGTTCCAGTCAACATGCACCTAAAGGTCTGCAAGGCATGTAACAACGAGTCAACAACAAAGTTGAGCGAGTTCACAGTTGGGTGTTCGTTTTAAGTTGCTTACGAAAACATAGTTTGTCTTTAGTTGGCTCACTTGCCGTGGGGTCTACCCCATTGTTGAAAATATGATTAACCAGTGTACCCTGTTTCCCTTGTGAATTACCAGTTTACTCTGTTTCCCAAACCTTTTTACGATATTTAGTGTGGGCTTCCCATGTTGTATATTACTAGACTAGTTGTATCTTTAGGTGTCCTTCCCAATCCGAGGACAGTGATAAGTATGAGAATACTTAGGTTTTTGCGCAGGCGTCCTTCCCAACCCGAGGACAGTGGTACGTAGGTTTTACGTAGGTTTTAACACTGGTGTCCTTCCCAATCCGAGGACAATGGTACGTAGGTTTTACGTAGGTTTTAGCACAGGCGTCCTTCCCAATCCGAGGATGGTGGTAAGTAGTCTAGTAGTGATGAAAATACGAGCAGTCATTCAATCCCATTCCCAACCCACCGGGAATCCCATGTCTTGGAAAGAGTGTGAACTCACCTTGGTTTGCTCGGTATGGTCAATTTACTTTACCGGTTCCCAGTTGGTCAACCAAACCCTACTGTGGTTACCAAGAGTAATCAGTCTCTTTAACACTTATGCAAGTTATAACACGTATTTCGCAACTAACATACACATATCATCGTACAAGTTGTAATAGTTGTCCATGAAATCCACAATCCATAACATGCATTGTATTAGTACACGAAAGATCTCCAGCTTCATATCAGTTTATTACATGTATACATTTCACATTCATAAATCATATCAGTGTGCAATCCACACGATGTAAGGCCTAGTCTAAGTGTGAAATAGGTAGTGTGCAATATCAGTCATTCCCATCATTCGAAGCAGATGTGTGAATTATAAATCAACATACCGTCATCATGCAGGTTAGGGTTGAGCCCCATGGTAACATCACAATCACATAAACACCATAATAGTTACATAACGTCTCACATACAACAAACGTGCACAGTTACAAGGCAATAAGTCGTGCAAACAAATGACTAAACAATTAACGTGTAAATAATGAGAAGATGGAACCTTGGAAACTCGAGTTGTCACATTATCCCCAACTTGAAAGAAATTTCGTCCCGAAATTTAGCATGCGGTTACTGAGGAAGCTAGTTAAGTTGCGTGATTTACTGGTTTTTCCTGGGGTGTCACATCATCCCCCCGTTGATTTGGAATTTCGTCCCGAAATTCTGTAGTAGCTTCAGCCTCAGTAGTGGTTGCATTGTTCTCGAATAACTGGGGATGCTTGAGTTTCATTTGGTCTTCTCGTTCCCAGGTGAACTCTGGGCCACGACGGGAGTTCCAACGAACTTGAACAAGAGGTATTCTGGTGTGCTTGAGAACCTTCACATCTCGGTCTGTAATCTCTACAGGTTCTTCGACGAATCGCAACTGATCATCGATAGTGAGCTCCTTCAAAGGAACTATGAGGGTCTCATCTGACAGACACTTCTTCAGATTTGACACGTGGGATACGTTGTGAACTCCACTGTGTTCTGCGGGTAGGTTTAGCTTGTAGGCCACCTTGCCTATTTTATCTATGATTTCGAACGATCCGACGTATCGCGGGTTAAGTTTGCCTCGTTTGTCAAAACGGACTACACCTTTCCAAGGTGAGAGTTTAGGTAGCACTCGATCCCCAACCTGGAACTCGAGTGGTTTCCTGCGCTAATCAGCGTAGCTTTTCTGACGGTCACTAACTGTCGTCATTCGTTTTCGTATCTGAGCAATCTCCTCTACTGTGTGTATGACGAGTTTTGGGCCGGTCATTTGGCTGTTTCTGACTTCTGCCCAACAAAGAGATGATTGGCACCTTTGTCTGTACAATGCCTCGAACGGAGCAGCCTGAATGCTGGTGTGGTAACTGTTGTTATTCGAAAGCTCCACCAAAGGGAGGTGTCTTCTCCGACCGTTGCCAGGGTCGATTTCACATGCTCGAAGCATGTCTTCAAGAGTTTGGATGGTGCGTTCAGTCTGTCCATGTGTCCGTGGATGATATCCTATGCTCATGTCTAAACGTATGCCAAAGGATTTGTGCACCGCTTGCCACAAATCAGATGTAAATCGTGGGTTACGATTAGAGGTAATGAAGGTTGGCACCCCGTGCCTAGCAACCGCTTCCTTTAGACAGATGACTGCAAGTATGGAAACTTATCTGTTTCTTTGATGGCTAGATAGTATTCTGGTTGCGCAAGACAATCAATGAGTATCCAGGTGATGTCGTTTCTGTTTCGAGTTGTAAGTAGACTATAGACCAAATCCATGGCATTCTGTTTTTATTTCCATGTGAGTGTTGCTGGTTGCTGATGCTACACCTTGACTTTCCACAAGTCAATCCATCATTCTCATACTTAACTAGATGAGACTTCATGTCCGATTACCAGTACAAGGTTGATAAATCCTAATGCCTTCCATCAAAAACCCAGTTAAACAGAGGTTGCTACTCCATGCCCCGCATAGGTTCAACTTGAAAATTCCTCTTCCTTTAGTTCTCCAGTTTGAACAGAGCGAGTCCGAATTCGGTAACTTAGAGTCGATAGCGATCTGCAGGGCTCGTGTACGTTCAGGTTTCGCAGTCGTATTCATCTAGAAGTTCCACCCAGCGGCGACGTTGGATGCTTTAGCTTTTTCGAACGTCGGTACTTGGGAGGCCCTTGTGATCGGTCTAAATAACGCCTCTGGTACCGTCCAAGTAATGCCTCCATCTAAAATCCCAAGGCCACGATTTTCACCGCCAGTTGTGTGTCGTGCAGTTCCTCTTTGTAGCTCCATCACGTAAATCATCACTCTTTCGCGTTGCGTCGATGTGCAGCTGGGACGCTGATTCGGACCATAAGAATATACCACTGAATCACCCGTATCCTCGGGTAAAACGATGCTCAGAGCATTGCAGTGTCGGGATTCGAAAGCTGAAATGACGTCCTCCTGTACTGTCTTTCACGCACACAGGACCCTGCTATGCTAGAGAGATTTAAGTTGTGCGACCTTCGCAAATCCTGTGATGTACCTGTGATAGCATCAAGTAAGACTAAGAAGTTGTTGTATCCACGAGGGACTTTTTTATGTCGATCAGTTCCAACCAAGATGGATCTCAGCGAGATCTACGTGCATTTTCACTTCGCTGATTATATATCCGAAAGGTACCTCCTTAACCCAGAGATTACATTTGACAAGACCTTGAGCAGAGTGGCTCCTCCCTAAGAAGCCCTAATGTAAGACACAAATGCCACCCATGGCATTCCATTCCCCTGGTCAGGATTCAGAATGTTGTCAACAATGCAGTCGATTCATGTGATTCCCTGAAGCTGCTGGTGTGTTGGTCAACTCAATGGTCATGGTGTATAACGTTGGAATGGCTGCATTACGTTCGACATGCTGTTCTAAGGGCATTCTCCCCTTAGATTTCCATCTGACAATAGCTCGTTCACCATCGAATCTTCGAATGGAAACTTGTTCCTCGCAGCTGGTCGGCAGGTTGTCAATACGTGGTCGAGGCAAACTGTTCTTGACTGTCACCTTGATGAGTTCTCGATGATCAGTACACATACGAAAAGGCTTCTCTTCGTGGGTATAGCGAGGGCTCCTTAAAGCAAAAACTAGATCCGATGAAGCTCAAGTCCAATAACTCCTGAAGTTGATTAGGCAGTTCCTGCGACCTTCCTGGTGTAAGATAGTAAGATATACTAGTGACAAGGGCTACTTCTGGCATGATACAGATCTGATATTCCACTTGACGATTTGAAGGTAAACCTGACAGTTCTTCTGGTAACACTTAGGGAGAAATCACGAATAATTGGTGGATCCTCGATCCTCCTTTCCTTAGCCTTGACATCAGTATCGAGTGTTAACATTACGGGGTAATCCTTCCGTAGACACTCCTGGCTTTTCTTGCTGAAACGACGCTAACCGTTGTGCCACTCTGGCGCGTTAGACAGATAACAATCCTCCACGAAGGAGAGGATTACGTGGAATTGTCTCCTCACAGGGTACACCTATCAAGAATAACAGAAGAAGGTCATTGTCGGACACTTGTCCCACAAGGTCATGTCTGCATCCCAACGACCATATGAGGTTTCCGTTATCTTGCCATCAGCCGACTACACAACAGGTTCAAACTCCTAGGAGCATCCAGGTCAAACGGAACAGAGACGAAGCGGATTGCTACTCATACTAGCTACCATGCCGTGAAAGTCCTGACGTCACCCACGCCAATTCTAAATGTCCTTCCCAGAGTATCATTTCTGGTGTTGCTGTTTTCATTACTAGGATTTCAAATACTGTCATTGTTCCTTTGATCGTTGTCCTCTTATCTTAACCACGGCCAATCCGTGTTGTGGGCACCTTTATTTCCTTACTGTAGGTTAAGGTTACGAATACCTTATTGTCGCTGTGACTGTTGCTCCCAATGTCGTTGCTCGAAACGAAGCCCTACGATTCTCCACCATCATTGTCCATCTTTTTACTTTCTGAGCTACGTCCTAAAGAGCTACTCATGGTGCTAGCAATTACGCATACCCCACTAAAATCAATTATCATCACTTATGGCTCGATTGATTCGTAAGAGTTGACTCCCATGGGTCGCTGACAAGGGTTAAGGATTCAATTGAAGCCAATTCGCTGTTGCTCATTGCCGGTAATCAGGGCCGCCAAAGTACTGGGGTCGGTAAAGTGCTACGCTCATCCTCTTGTCCATCGATGTTGCAAGTGGTTCGAGTAATACACAGTATGTTGCGGGAGTGTTGCAGAAGTAATCGCACTCCAGAATCTGAGGCATCAATACGTTAAGTTCCAGCAGGTGAAGAAAGGTGGGAAAGATATCGGTCGATCATTCGATGTTGTGACATCCATCACATGGATGCTCGTATAAGCACCTAGATTCGTTGAGTTCAGACGGGTGCTCAGGTAACACTCGATAGCATCGAGTTTCTAAAGGGTCCAGAGATAAATGAATCGTTCACATTTGAGTTTGAGTAGGGGACAATTACTGCTATGACCCCTATAGGTTTGTTATGTTTCATATTGATCAAATAACGGGACGGAACCCATTTTCCACTTGTGAAGCCTCACTGGGGCTCACATGCACCCCACATTATTATTATGTGTGCACCCACAATAATATTGTGATTTGCATGTTCATCTGAGTTCCTCTTAACTCATGTCAAATGGTTCTCCAAACTCGAGTAGCAATCAAAGGGTATCACGAAGCGTAGGTCATGAAGGTCTAGGGAAATACCACCCTATCAGCCACATAACACATGCAAGTATACATGAATTCATATTGTTGTGCCAAACGTGCAATCACATGCAATATCATATGTAGGTGTTCGCTAGTTATGCGGTAAAATGAATATACGAGAGACGAACCTTGCAATCTGGAGCTGAGTGTCATGGTCGTATTCGCGTTTACAGAACTGTCCGGTTATAGTCTGGTTTTACGAAAACATTTTCCCTGTTTTAAAACCAAGTTCACTATAACCAATGGCTCTGACACGAATCTGTCACACCCCCAAAATCCACATCCGGAGTATTACCGCTTGGAGGCGTGACTGACCAGGATCTTAGCCACCAATCACCTTGAACTCATGTATATGTTTAAATAAAACATCCATTCATTAATAAAGAGTGTTACAACGTTACAATATTTCACAGTTTACAGCGGAAGCAGATTTCGTTCATTTAAGAGTCTATAAACCACATGTAAAAGTCCTTAGTCTTGTGTTGCGTTTCCATGTAGCTTGAACCATGACCACTCCAGCTTTCCAGACAGCAAGTTCCAGTCAACATGCACCTAAAGGCCTGCAAGGCATGTAACAACGAGTCAACAACAAAGTTGAGTGAGTTCACAGTTGGGTGTTCGTTTTAAGTTGCTTACGAAAACATAGTTTGTCTTTAGTTGGCTCACTTGCCATGGGGTCTACCCCATTGTTGAAAATATGATTAACCAGTTTACCCTGTTTCCCAAACATATCCATAGTTAGTGGGGGCTTCCCTTGTGAATTACCAGTTTACGCTGTTTCCCAAACCTTTTTACGATATTTAGTGGAGGCTTCCAATGTTGTATATTACTAGACTAGTTGCATCTATAGGTGTCCTTCCCAATCCGAGGACAGTGATAAGTATGAGAATACGTAGGTTTTTACGCAGGCGTCCTTCCCAATCCGAGGACAGTGGTACGTAGGTTTTACGTAGGTTTTAACACTGGTGTCCTTCCCAATCCGAGGACAATGGTACGTAGGTTTTACGTAGGTTTTAGCACAGGCGTCCTTCCCAATCCGAGGACGGTGGTAAGTAGTCTAGTAGTGATGAAAATACGAGTAGTAATTCAATCCCATTCCCAACCCACCGGGAATCCCATGCCTTGGAAAGAGTGTGAACTCACCTTGGTTTGCTCGGTATGGTCAATTTACTTTACCGGTTCCCAGTTGGTCAACCAAACCCTACTGTGGTTACCAAGAGTAATCGGTCTCTTTAACACTTATGCAAGTTATAACACGTATTTCGCAACTAACATACACATATCATCGTACAAGTTGTAATAGTTGTCCATGAAATCCATAATCCATACCATGCATTGTATTAGTACACGAAAGATGTCCAGCTTCATATCAGTTTATTACATGTATACATTTAACATTCATAAATCATATCAGTGTGCAATCCACACGATGTAAGGCCTAGTCTAAGTGTGAAATAGGTAGTCTGCAATATCAATCATTCCCATCATTCAAAGCAGATTTGTGAATTATAAATCAACATACAGTCATCATGCAGGTTAGGGTTGAGCCCCATGGTAACATCACAATCATTACTCCAATTAAGTCTAGTATCGCAATCATGTCACACAATCCAAAGCCATACAACCAGCATTCACATTACAAAAGCAAACATTCTGTCTGTCGACAACAGGCTAAGACGAAAAGGCTTAGTTTCGTCGAGGGGAGTGGTGACGAAACACTTCATGTTTCGTCGTCCACACTCATGGCGAAGCAGCCATTTCGTTTCGTCGACCTCCGCCCTGTGATGGATCAGTTTCACGCATCAAACCATAATTATTAGATCATCATCATCATCAATTACGCAACATCGGAACCCTAATTATCTCTAACAGTTACTTAGTCAATCAGCATTAACATACATAACAAGCAATACATGGTTTGTAACATCAACAGACACGAACGGTGGCCATTATTATAATCCTATCAAACATCACTAATCCCATAAAAATCCATCAACACAGAAGTTATCAAATCAATGAGTCGGTTAATCATCATATAACTGTTAATACGCATACATATCTAATCACACCATCAAGTAATCATTAAGTCAATCAATTATATCCGTAAACTAACCGGAAGTATCGAGATGAAATAAAAGGACTTCGAGGAGGTTTGATAACTGCCGTTGAGTGCAGAAGAGAGAAAGGAGATCTAGGGTTTCACAATAGCACGTTACGTAACCCACCTCCTTTTCTACAAAAGATATAAAGTGTTGGGCCCTTAATGGGCTTCGGCGTAGACATGGGCCGACAAAACTCCTGTTTCATCATGATAAAGATGGCGAAACACTCCTCTGTTTCGTCGAAGTGGGTTATGGCGAAACCCTTGAGTTTCGTCCGGTGGAGGTGTGGTGAAGCTCTAGTGTTTCGTCGAGTTGGTTTGAGGTGCAACAGTTTAAGGTTTTTAATAGATACAAGTTTATATCACTACACACATAAACACCATAATAGTTACATAGCGTCTCACATACAACAAACGTGCACAGTTACAAGGCAATAAGTCGTGCAAACAAATGACTGAACAATTAACGTGTAAATAATGCGAAGATGGAACCTTGGAAACTCGAGTCATCACATTCTTCTTTAACTCGAACACTTCATTGTCTCGATGCTTGATCATTTCTTCATTTTAGCAAATACTCATTGTTTCATTTCTTGGAAAGTCATATATTACGCATGCACCATTTGTTATGCATATGGTTTCGTTTCAAATAAGCGCTTCATCAAAGTTCAAATATTATTTTGCTAAATCTAATTATTGATTCGTAATTCGAATAACCCATGTTATTGTAAATGTTTGCCCCTCTGCTATTAAGTCAACACACTTTCTTGAAACTTCTTTTCTTTCAAGTTACATACATGGTTTATCTTTGTAACCATGCCGAATTTCCTTTGTCGATACATACGTTTATTGTCAGATCACGCTGAGACCAAATTCAATTGCTTGAACTTGTCCATTCCGCATCTTCAATTAAAGACACCGTATGATGTATTGAGAGCATCATACTCAAAATTCATTTTTGAAAATGTTTCTTTTGTTTCGAGTCGTAGTAGAGTTGTTTGGTCTACGGCTCCATTAAATCGTTTAGTGGTTTCGACAACTTGTGGTGATATTTTCACAAAATTGAAGCTTGCGCTAATCTCGGTTACGCATCTCATACACGGATTTAATTGTTTACTTATTGACTTGCTGTAAATCCGTTTTGTTTACCATGAAAAAAGCAGTCTTAACACAGTTGTGTGTCAAGACAATGGTATATAAGTTCATTTTATATCATCCTGTTGGTGCATATGTCTATTGACTTCGTCTTGTATCGAGTCTTGTAATAGAATTGATAGATCAAGTCACGTAGTACGAGATAATTGAGAAAAAGGTCAAAACAAGCCAGTTCGCATGAACTGGAATGTCCAGTTCGTGTGAAGTGCCATTTCGTGTGAAGTGCCATTTCGTGCGAATTGGGAATGTCCATTCCATGCGAAATGGACATGGCAGTTTCATGGGGAATGGATCTAGTATAAATAGGTGACTTGAGATTTCATTTGTAACTTCTCTATTTCCAGCAGCGAAGCTCTGCCGAGGTGTCAAACGGTCTGTAAACTTGTCAAATCAATACAGAAGACATTTAAACTACTTCTACTTGCAAATCTAGTTGATTCAACATCAAAACATCTGATTCCGCCTCTCGTTTTGATCTAGAACTCTTCTGATCGACTCGTTTTGGTTGTTTCTCGATCTACAAGTGGTATCAGAGCTCAGGAGGAATATTTCTTACTGATTCAGCTTGATTTCGTCATAAAACATCTAATTTCTACTCTTTTCTTTCATTCTTCTACACGTTTTCTTCAAATTAACGAGTTTTCGCGGTCAAAATGTCTTGATTTTCACATATTACATGCGAAACAGTGTTCTAATCAATCGTTGAACATATTAGACTCTAATTCGATCTAAAACTTGATCAATTTGACAAAAATCACATCAGATCGTTCGAGAAATCTTCAGTTCGTGTGAAATAATCACCAGTTCGCACAAGATGATCTTCCATGTCGTTTGAAAGTGTAGTCAATTCGCACGTAGTGGTCAATTCGTTTGAGATTGTGTCAGGACGTGTGAAATTATTCAAATCGTGTGAAACAGTTGTTTCAGTTCGCTTGAAGAATTAACCAAGTTGTTTGAAATCACAACAATCATCACGTGAACAATAATTCAGACGGTCCAATGAGAATTAAGATGTCTTAAATTTGTCGGCCATTGAAATTGTTGCATGTGATCTTCATTACGGGTGTCAGCATCATTAATATCATACAACAGTCCACGTGAATTCATATTAGAGTATCGGCCCAATAGGATTTAATTGAGATTTAATATTGTCGGCCATAAACTCAAAGAATTGCATGTGATCAAGTCTTATAGTGCGGCCCAATCAGAAATTGATGAATATTGATTTTGTCGGCACAAGAATTAATAGATAAATCGACTTGTCAGATTGTGCATGTGATCTGATTCAATCTACTCGGCTCATTAAAGTGTGCATGTGAACATGTGTTGTTGAAGCCCAATATATTTCAACGGTCCAATTATTTGTCGAAAGTCCATCGATATCAGTTTGCTTGTGAAACATATCACCGGCCCATTTAATTGTGATCATCATTAAACTACAGTTCAAGGTCCAATCAGATTCAAGTTCACTAACATTTGTTTTACATAAAATTGGATCCAGTTCACACGGTTTGACAACGAACCATGTCGCACAAGCTGTACATCCAGTTCTTTTGAGATCTGAACTAGATCGTTTAAAAGATCTCAGTTCGCACGAAAAGCTGTCTAAGTCACACAAGGGGATCAATTCACTTGAAATTTAAGTTCAGGACATTTGGAAATCGAATTAAGTCACACGCCCCGGGTACTCCAGTTACCGTTGCTCAGAGCTTGAACATGGAAAATGAAACGGGAACGTTACAGAAACCTCCAAGATGGGCATTGAAGAATATTATTGTTGGAAAGACCGGTTCGAAAATTGGGTTCAAGCAAATCATTTAAGGTCTTGGGAATGTATTGAAAAGAAGTATGTTCAACCTCGTAATAATATGGGAGTTGTAAAGAATATTTGTGAATTGTCGGATAAAGAGAGAGATATGTACAAGGCAGAAAAAATGATGATCAGCCTACTTCAACAAGCTGTAAAAGATGACATCTTCATACTACTTCAACATGATGGTACTTCACGTTCGATTTGGGAAGCACTTCGCATAAAGTTTGAAGGAAGTACAGAGATGATCAAGAATAAAAGGTCACTTTTAAAGAAAGAATTTGATTTGTTCTCAAGTCTGCCGGGTGAATCTACAAAGACTCTCATTGAGAGATATTGTCATCTAGTGCGTTCAATGTCACGGTTGGATATCAAAAAGGATCGTGAGGAATGGGTTGAAAAATTAGCCGATGCTTTACCTCAAAATGAATGGGGTACATATCTTATGATGTAAAAGTATTCTGGAGAGTATTATAGATTGACGATTGCTCAATTCATTGAAAAACTTGAAGAACAAATTGATAACAGTGATGATAATGAGAAAAGTCAAGATGGAGAGTCTGTTACTACAGAAGATAGTTCAGAAAAACACCAGTTGTTGACCAATCATCAATTGATAGCAGTGATGATGAAGAAGAAATTAATCAAATAAACATTGGAAAAACTCAATTATCAACTAAAAGTTTAAATTTTATTTTGCAGATAGATTGGAGAAACTAAAGGAGAAGCGAGCAGCAAAAGAACAGAAAAAAGGTAAAATGTGAGAATGTGGTTCAGGTTGAAGAAAAGAATAAACAGAATGAAGAGGTCAAAGTTGTTGAAAAGATTGTAGAGGTCATAAAACCTTGTCTAAAATGTTTGGAACCATGCAAACATTGTGAAGAGAAAGACAAGAAGTTTAGTGAGCTTGATGAGATGAAAGAAAAATTATTGTTCGATGTTAAGTATATGAAAGAATCGTATGATGTGTTGAACAGAATGGTGAATAGTTTAGAAAAGACAAACTCAGAAAGAGAAGATGCTTTAACAATGATGAATGCAGTGATGATGTCTAAGCAGAAGGCTATCAATCACTATATTGAAGAGTGTGCAAAGTTGAAGCAGGAATTGGAGACTGAAAAGATTGAGAATGAAAGAATCAGACGATTGCTGCAGAGTTACTCAAGTTCTGATTACTTGATTGATAGAATCTATCCGACCGTTTCAGGTTTTGAAGCTTTTCAAGATAAGAAGTCGGAAGATACGGATACTGGTAAGAAACAAAGTGCAAATTATAACAAGTGTCCGCCTCTGATCTGGGAAGGTTATTCTTCCAGAAAACCGAATGAGGAACAACTCAAAAAGGCAGTCAATATAAAGTTAAAGTCTGAAACAACTGATGAGTTACCAGAAAACATTGACGTCACATTCACATCGTCTGACACTGATCATGAGTCTGAGTTAATAAAGAAAGTGGTCGATCAGGTGTTGGATAAGGATGAGGAGTCAGAGTCAAAGTCCGAATCTGAGAGTTCGAGTTCATCAGTCAGCAGTTCAAAACCATCGGTCAAAAGGGTTTACAATAAAGAATTTATGTTATCAAAAAATAATTTGAATGACGAACCAATCAAAGTGGCATATACTTTAAATGATTCAGACAAATTATATTCTGATGAGAAATTTCCAATAAGAAGTGTTCAAATTGAAAAATTAAAAAGGTTTTCAAATTAACAGAAATTAATATTTCTGAAATAAAATATGTAAATCTTACCGAAAAACCTAAGAAGTACACTTCAAGAGTTCAACAAAGATTGAACAAGAAAAAAGGTTACAGTTCTGGTTCTGGTTTTCAAAAGAAACCAAACCATAACAGTAATTTTAAAAAGAAAGGTTTAGGTTTTATTGCACCCGAAAATCATAAAAATGAGAAAATTTCTAAAACAAAAACAATATTTGTTTCAGGGTCAAGTTCTGAAAAAGAAGAAAAGAGCTCATTCTAGAAACAATCGGACAAAGAATTCTTTGCAGAAAAACAAAAGTTTGAGAAGACTGTGTTTGGAACCAAAAAGGAGACAAGAACCTGTTGCAGATGTCAAGAAGTTGGTCACATCGCCTGGAACTGTCCAATGGCAACCAACACAAAACAGGGAGTCTCTGAAAAACTCAAAGAAAAAGTTGTTGATAAAACTGAACCACCAATTGAAAAATTAAAAGTGTTTAAAAATTCTACATTTGAAGTTGGTAAGAGTTCAAAAAGATTTTACAAAAGAAGGGTGAATCTTAACAACCAAACATGGGTTGTTAAGAAATCAGATGTGAAATCTGGCGATGAATCTGATTCGTCAAAGTCAGAGGAGCCACAAGTTGAGCTAAAAATAGAAACGTCAGTACCGCCAATGGATGATGTCAACTTTCCACCATTGCGGGTTGCAAATTTAAAACAAAAAGTTGGAAAAGTGGAAATTTCAAATCAATTTTATTCTGAAAGAAAGAATTTGATGTCGAAAAGGCTTTTAATGACAAAGTGAAAAATATTTTTGGAAGAATGGTCGATGGAAAGAAAAAGGGGTAAAAGAATTTTATGAAGAAAAAAGGAATGTTCAAACCCCGAGTGAAATTGAAAAGGTCACACCCAAAGCTAGTCAGGCTTGGGTGTCAGTATTCCATATGTAAAAATCCTGACTTGCCGGAGCTCCCAAGTTGGTAATCGTGGAGCATGAATCGGCATCTTTCTTATGTGACATTAAAACTGTCATATTCTGAATCTACAAGTGGTATGGTTGATAAGAACTTACAAGTGGTTAATCAAGGTCATTAAGTTGAACTTGAGTTAACTTTCATACAACTGGATGAAGAAAAAGAAAAGTGTTCTTACATGTGGTTGGAAGAACAATGTGATGAATCCCAGATCTTACAAGTGGTAAAATCAACAAAACTAATTTTCCGGAAAAATCATTTGATTAAAACAAACTTAAGTGTTTTTGAAATCATAATGGGAAAATAGTTTGTTGTCAGGGGGAGTTCTGATTGTTTAAGGCAAGTGGATGGCGATTTGAAGCAATTCACATCGGGTTGTCAAATTTTCTTTAAATGGTTTTGAATTTTAGGGGGAGTAAGAAATTTCAGAAAATCCAAAAACATTAGAAAATTTGAAAAAGACAAAAACATGATAAAAATCAAAAATGAGTTTTGATGTGAAAAAGAGGAAATGATAGTACATCAGTAGACTATCACAGCACACTAAAGAATTGCAAAGTTATAATGTGATAAACGGTCTCACTGATGATATGCCAGTAGGTTTTTACACGCTTAGTAGATTGTTTTCGAGATATAAACTTAAATATCATACGCTTACTTATCTCGTGGGGAACATATCTCGGATATATGGGTAACCCCCGAAATCTTGTTTGAAGGGCTTTCTATTTCTGACATACTAGGTCTTTGTGCGTGGTGATATCTGGGGTATTATACTAGGACTTCTGATTTTGCGGGAGCAATAGCCTAGTCCTCGTATAATACTTTGCATTGCTTTAATCATAAAGCCCACCCTCAGCATAAAAAATGATGAAACATTGAAAAATGCTAATCATGTGCTGTTGAAAAGAAGATCCCCAAGGGGGACACACCTAAAGATGAGCCATCATCTCTCTGATTTTGCGGAAGCAACAGCCTGAGCTCTCATGGTCTCGCATTACCCATTTACAGATATCATTAGTGTACATTCACCTGTAAGACTGAATATAGGAGTCTGGATACGGGAGTATATTCTGAGGTGGGACACGCGAATAAGTCAAGTCCATTAAAACACTAATCTCGTATCTCGAAACAGTTAAACATTGTGTGAAAATTTAAGTGGATCAGTATACTGACAATCTAAGTGAATCGTTTAGAACTTATAGTGTTTAAAGCTCAACAGTGCTAGTGATTTGTCATAAACTGATATGATCCTCTTACACAAACTCACAAAAATATTGTCAGTAAATATTTCTTTACTATTTTTCATTAAAAACAAAATCCAAAAAGAATATGTTTTAGCATAAAATTTTGAAAAATCAAAAAGATTTTATTTCATATTATTTTCGATAACTGATGTTGGAAAGCTGATTTTCAAAATTCCAAGTGCTGAACATGATGAACATCAGGGTTGGAAGAGTTTGTTTGTAATGATTTTGAAAAAATGAAATGTTTTTGAAATTAATGATTAAATGATCAAATTTGAATGTTTCGAATTCAAGTGGTTAAGCAGGGATAATTTGAGAAATGTCATATGATTTCTACAAGTGGTTTCTAAAATTGTTAAATCATAACGATTGTAAAATTTACTTTTGGGAAGAGATTTATGCAGGTCCCCGTGTCTAAACCAGAGCAGAGTTTGAACCAGGTTTCATTTCTAGAACGAGAGCTATGTCAGACTGCGATCCCGGAACAACTTAAAGGTGAGTCTGCTAGCAAATGGGATTCTGAAGACAGTAGAACCAGTTTCTGATCCTAGAACTGTGATCAAGACAGAAGCTGCTGATGCTGAAAAGATAGAAGAGAAGATAGAGTTTGAAGGATGCTTACATTGTTAGATACTTTGAAAAGAGCGAGAAGACTGATCAAGATTGAAGATTCGTCATGTTGAAGACTTGTACAGAAGACTCGCCAACATCCAAGGGGGAGTCTGTTGGTGCATATGTCTGTTGAATTCGTCTTGTATCGAGTCTTGTAATAGAATTGATAGATCAAGTCACGTAGTACGAGATAATTGAGAAAAAGGTCAAAACAAGCCAGTTCGCACGAACTGGAATGTCCAGTTCGTGTGAAGTGCCATTTCGTGCGAATTGGGAATGTCCATTCCATGCGAAATGGACATGGCAGTTTCATGGGGAATGGATCTAGTATAAATAGGTGACTTGAGATTTCATTTGTAACTTCTCTATTTCCAGCAGCGAAGCTCTGCCGAGGTGTCAAACGGTTTGTAAACTTGTCAAATAAATACAGAATACATTTAAACTGCTTCTACTTGCAAATCTAGCTGATTCAACATCGAAACGTCTGATTCCGCCTCTCGTTTTGATCTAGAACTCTTCTGATCGACTCGTTTTGGTCGTTTCTCGATCCTACACATCCAGTGTACCTCCTAACAGTTCTTTCATTATCAATCGAATGCCTTGCAGTATTGATCGTTTTTTCATCTTCGATCGGAAACAGTAGTTCTTGATGTTCCATATTCGATTGAAAACCCTATGACGTTGTTTAAATCAAATTTTCAGATTTATTTCAGTACATTTTAATTGATTTCAAACACGGTGAACTTGTTCGGTCACCGCCATCATTGGATTATGTCATTACGACACCTTTTGGTGTCGTTACAAACTTGTAGCTTGTGCTAATCATGGTCAACCGTTTCACACGAAACTACACATACTTTTGTTTGACTTGCCATTCAAACATTCTTGATGCAACTACGTATTGAATACACCATTTACGATTGTATTTCTTTTCGGTATATTCTCGCGATTCAGTAATTGCAACACACAAATTTTATTCGCTCATTTGTTCGAAAGTTGACAAATCATTTTCATGCTATTATCATATTCGAATTATTGAATCTAAATTCATCCAGCGGATGCTTTTGTTTCTGAAAACTCGTTTGCATGTAAACGATCGTTTTGGAATTCTATCGGTCAAAACTCCTCTTTTTGTTGAACCTCTGTTAACTGAGTTACACTAAATTATACATCTGTACATCTCGTGTCCTTTGAAATCAATTCTGGAACACATACCTTTTTACCAATGGGTTCTTGTTGTGGTAATATGTCCCTGAATTCACCTGATTCGAATAAGTTTTGATTCGGTTTTGTGGTTATCTACCTCGGTATTATTCATATCCATGCATGTATAACGTAACCCTAAGAAGTTAATGTAGTTTAAATTTCGAGGACGAAATTTTCTTAACAGGGGGAGAATGTGACAACTGTCAAATTTGCATGCATTTGTACAATTAATTAAACAATAATTAAAGATTAATGACTGTGCTGATTTACAAATTATGACTTGAATTGTTTTCTGATCATATATACATGTGCATCATATATTGCAAATGATATAACATTATTGCATGCAAACTTTATTGATTGGAATGATGCACGAAACAAAGCAAGCACAGTTATCAGACAAATCAGAAAAATACTGACAGAACTCAGTAGATAGACAGACATTGTATTGAGAAACAGAATGAGCCAGAAACCAAGTATTACACTAGTATAGTGTGTTGGAAAGTAAGGATCACAAAACTGCCTTCCTAGTGATAGTTTAATTACCGAAAAGTGCCTAAAACTTACATAAACTGCAGAATTCCGCAGAATTCAGCAAAATTCAGCATTTAAACAACATAATATCATGCAGAAATAAGCTTAAATGGTCCTGAATACTTTCCTACGTGTCGGGAATCAAAACTGTCACAAAAGGTTACATAAAGCACACTAAACTGCGAAGTTGAGCACCTTAACGAACCCATAATCAACCGAACAACCGGACACTACCCAAAACACCAAATTTTTACTAGAAACACTGTTTTAACATTACCAAGCTAGTTATGGTCCCCGAACATCATAACACACTATACAACATACTAATAACTAAGTAACCTAACTAGACACTTGGATTTCAACGATGATCTAACCATAACATTACAACCTAGCCTAAGACCCCCCCCCCCCACCTACAAATTGACCAACAAGGGACCCACCATAGATTTTATTTGAATAACTTAATAGATATTGTCTAAACTTTACTAAACATAAAATACACTAGATATTTGGAAGATTGGTGCATTATAAGGAACGAAGAGATCATGACCTTCATTCATTCGTCACAAACTCAACACTTGAACTTCTCCTCTCCTATTCTTCTTACTTACGGCCCAACACCACCACCTACACATCCATCATCATCAATCATCATTCAACCATTTCACACATATACAAAGGTGTAATAAGGTGTATAAGGAAGCTTGGAACCTTTGGAAGTTCAAGGACCTCTCTCATTTGCTTTTATCCACTTTTTTTCTCCTCTTGATCATCCCTAGCCTTGAGCTAGTGGTAAGAACCATGATCTTTCCATTTTACATCTATTTCAAGTGGTTAAAAGATAATGCATAATGTTGATCTTGAAGAACACTAAGAATCACAAGAAGTAAACTTGAACATAAGCATGGTTTATGAAGAAACTAAGTTGTTATTGTGTTGTTTTGCTTGTTGATTGTAATTTGTTCATGTATATGATATAGATCATCATGTGATCTTGCTAGATCATGATTAAAAACATAATCTAGCAAGATGAGAAAATAGAAATGCTGTAGGATGATAGATCATCCACACATGAAGCATGAACTTGAATAAACAAGTGGTTTTGTTGAAAAATAATGATCAGAGTAAGTTGTTAATCATGTGGATCTAAAGATTTATGGAAGATTTCTAAAGAAACCAAGTTAAAAATATAAGTTTTACTAAATCTTGGTTCTTACATAAACAAACCTTATTTTTGGTGGTTAAACAAGTGTAGAAACACTTATGAAACAAGAAGAATTCATAAAGAAATATTTTTAGAAAACATGATCATAAGTTGTAAAGATCAATCTTCTTTAAAAATTAAGTTTCTAAAGAATCAAACACACTTTAAAGGATAACAAGGCCTACAAATAATACTTTTGTGAAATTTCAAGTTCATGAAGTATTAGATTATTACTTGTCTTCGGCAAAGTTGGTAAGTAAAAGTTATTTGTTGTTGAGTGTGGATTGATTATGTTGATTTTACAAAAGAAAATGATATGCTTGAAAGCATGGGAACCTCCATTTTTAGGGGAAACTATGGTAAAATTTTTAAAAAATCTAAACACTTAGAAAAATATTTATTAACGTACACTTACAAGTATATTCTAAACCATGGAGATTTACAAAAACTTTGCCATAAATTTTGTTACAAAAATCATAATTATTGGAGGTTGGTTTTTATAAATAAAAGTGACTAAATATGTATTTAGGAAATATATATTTAGATGACACCATGTGTGTGAGTATTTGTATATTTTGTGTAATAGTTATATTATTTTAGGACTTGAAATAATATAACACATCAAAATACCAAGAATTACATTCCAAAATATTACCAAAATTCCAAGGAATAAATACACAAGTTGTACACAAAATATTTGTGAAAACCGAACTATGTAATAAGACTTCCAAAATATTCTGGAAAATTTATTCAGAAAGTATATTTTGGTAGATAATATTTTGGACACCAAGGAAACGAAAATATAATTTTTACAATTACTAAAAGAATAAATCATATTTTGACGAGGGAAAAATATATTATTTTTGACAAGTATAAATATATATTTTTCTTGAAACTCTTAGAAGATATATTATTTTTGAAAGAAGTATATATTTTCTTACACAAACACGAAATACAATATTTTTGAGGTAAAAGATATATTTTCTCGAATAAATATGAAATATATAATTTTTGAAGAAAAATGAGTTTATATATATATTTTACAAGTTAGACATGACAATATATTATCTTTGAAACTTATGAGAAAATACAAATATTTTCGCCTAAAGAAAAATTATAAATAATTTTTCTAAGAAATGTTTATTACAATATATATTTTGGAAATATATATTGGTGGACTTTTATTAAAAATAATATCCCGGAGAATTAATACGAAATTAAGTATAAGAATACTTAATGAATACAATAAAAATACGTATTCTCATACGTATAAATACACACCGGAATACGACCCTAATACATGGCAAAAATATACAAGT
The DNA here is from genome assembly GCA_030545235.1 of Helianthus tuberosus. Classification (NCBI taxonomy): domain Eukaryota; kingdom Viridiplantae; phylum Streptophyta; class Magnoliopsida; order Asterales; family Asteraceae; genus Helianthus; species Helianthus tuberosus. The sequence goes on along the minus strand of CM060438.1, from coordinate 101,871,698 downwards.
GTAAGAATACAAATACAAATATACCCATCCTTGGGAGGGATATACAAGTATAAATACTTGAAAAGTACCAAGTTAAAATATATATTGTTTTAACTATTATTCCAAAAATTTAATAAATATAACTTAAGTTAAAATATTTATTATTTTAACAAATAATTATATAACTTGGAATAATGATAAAGACACTTGGAAACGTAACTCAAAGGCACTAATTAATACTAAGTCAAGGCACGACCTGCTCGTCTAATAGACAATAGTACGTTGTAGGTAGTCGTGTACACCAGAGGAAACTTTGAGTTACAGGCGGATTCGAAGAACGCAAACCTGTGAGTTCATGTTCCCCCTTTTTTAACTGTTTTCGGTTTTATAACTTCGGGGGTGAAGTACATGTTTCAACTGTTTACAAACATTTATACATGGTATGGTTAACTAAGGAAGGCTACTGCTAGATCATGTGAGTGGGTATGACGCTTAAGGCCATTAATCCTCTTTGTAGGACCGAGAGACATGAGTGATAGATCTATTTGGGTGTAGCGAGCCCCACCCATGAGTCCGTCGAGTGGACCATGTGGTGATTATGTCATATTGACAAAGTCTGCTAGGTTTGAGTTTTCCTGCATCACGTCACAAATATTAATGTATTAGCTACACGTTAATTGATTTGTTTCCTTATTGCTTGCATACCGGATTTCAAGTACATACAAACATACTTACAAATATTCCAAAGGTTTATTCACAAACACACACATGAACTCGCTCAACTTTTGTTGATGTTTTCAAACTACATGTATTCAGGAAACTAAGTATGGATCTGGCGGGCGTTGAAGTTTCAAGTGTTGTCTCTAATAAAAGGTGTCATCCGGAGTCGAAGGGTTTGGGTTATGTATTTTATCATGGATAAGATACATGGCTCGAAACCTAGTTTGGTTGTGTCTTTTGTGAAGTGCAGTATGGAACTTTATGCTTTGGTTGTCATGTGATCTAAACTTGAAGTCTTAGTTTGATGTTAAACAATGACGGTTGTATTATTTTGAAAATTATCTATGGATGAACATCTTGGTTTATCATATAGTTGTTTGTTATGGTTGAATGCAATGATATTAAGCAAGTCACACCAAATCACGCTTCCGCAAAAGTCAGGGTGTGACACCTAAGATCCCTATGACACCCCCTAAAGTATATTAACGGGATCTAAAGTTAGTGATCAGTTAACAATGTGGTGACAGAACACACTAAGTGTTAAGTTGGGGGTGACGGACGTCAAAGTGATAGTAGGGGGAGGCAGCGGCCAGTAGCCAATAGTTTTGGGTAATAAAATCCAATAACCCTATTAATTATAATGTAGTTAGGAAACTTAACCAATTTAACATACTTGTTAAATTTTGTTCTCGAAGTTCACCACCTTGTGACTTTTTGCTTAAACCCATTTAATTACCAGGTTGGACCCCTTGCTTGGGCCAAACAACAATTGAGCCAACAAATTTACCATGTCTATTTTAGTTACTTTTTTTATCAACTTGTGTATTTTGGGGATTTACCCTTAATTAGTCTTCCAGCATGTTTGAAATACTCTCAAATCTAATGTTATGGAAACCATGATCAAGGCAATATGTCATAGATATATTATTTGAATGAACCTCATTTTGTCTGTTTGTACTTATGTTTTGGGAATTACAACTCTAATCAACTTCACATGTCATACATATCCCCTCATATGTAACAAGATTAAATAAAACATAAACTGCAACCGTCTAATTCAAGATCACCCTTTTCTTGTAATCCACTTATGTCCTCTGGTTCTTGGAAGCAAAACGAAGAACAATGTAAAACAAGATCCTATATAGGACCGCCCATCCCAACATTATGTAAATCTTTATCCATTTCGGATTCTTTTCATGATAAATGCTCAGCGACTTTAGAATGTCAACTCCTGTCACGTTTGTCCCTATAAGAGTCTGACCGAAAACTTCATCATCCCTTTGGTACTCGTTTATCAGCAGCCCCTCATACGGGTATGTCATCGTCGAAACCTTATTCATCCAACTCCAGTAAGGCGGAATATCATGGCTATTCAAGAAATACCCACAAAACAAGAAAAACAAAGCTGTAAACGCGATAACAGCCGCATACCCAAGAATGTAATTAGGGACAACCGAGCTAACAAACACGACGAATGAGTTTGTGGTGAGGAGTGACACATAGAGCATGATCAAGAAATAAACAAAAGGGCCTTCTAGCTTTAATGCAAACCAAGTGATACCAGCATACACTGCAGCCTGAAGTAATAAAAATGGTAGATAAGTTATCAACCCTGCAATGGTGTATGAAGAGGCGCGATACGCGTTATGCGAAGTCTCTCGAACGAAGATAAACCGCTCTTGGATGAATGCGGGGACAGCGTCATTTGATGAGAAGAAAAACAGGCAGACTGTAAAGATGAAGTAGCTGAGGCGGTCAGTTATTCCTTGCATTGTGGCTTTAGGTTTCAAGAACAAAGTGGCCATCATAAACCCCATGATGGTCAGCACCATGAGCCGTGAAAGAAATAGTTCAGGGGTTCTTCTGATGTTTATAAAGTTTCTACGCATCAGAACCAATGTTTCTGCAAAGAATGAGTTTGCAAATTTGGGACCGAGATGGTTATATTTTGCAGTGTTTGGTGCATTGTTTGGGGTGAGATAGTCGTCTTCGTTGACCGTGTAGTCACTACTGTGTGGAGTTGGGGTTCCTATTATAATATCACTCGAGTTGGTGTAGTAGGGAGATGCACTGTATCAAAAGACAAAGTCAAGGGCCAGAAGTTCAGAAATTTAGATATTAACTTTTGGGCAAATTGAATAAGTAGACTGCCATATGTTCATACAAGATTCAATCATTAATGTTTAAAAAGTTTAAGGAATTTTTTATAAAGTAAAAACAAAACTAATAATTTAAGGAAATTTTACAATTAATATTTGACCAATAAAATTAATAAAATAGCCTAGGATACCATGATGTGTGTTCAAAATTCTGTCTTACGCAACATCCAATGTAACGGGAGGGCCAACCTTGCGTTAAATAATAAAAAAAATATATTTTTTTTACAATCAAGAGAGGGCCAATCTTGTGCAAACGTACTAAATTATGGTAAATTATACTTTTCGTCCTTTCTATTTTTATACTATTGCAATAAGTGACTTTTAACTTAAATAATTACAGTTATTGTCCATTTTTGTTATAACCATTAAATTCTAGATCTTTTGACATTAACCTACTTAATTTTTTTAGTAGTCATATCATATAAGCGTAGTTTAGTCCTTTTATCAATTTAATTAAAAATAATTTAATAAAAAACAATAACCTACCCTTATAAAACAATAAATATATGAAAGTGTTATAACAAACGTGCTTTTTACGAAATCTTACTTTCATTAATTCCGTATTTTTGACATATGATTCGAAAAAAAATATCTAAGGAATAAAACACCACTACAGAATAAATATAGTGTTTTATCGTTTATTAAGCTTATTTAATGCCTGTATTAAATTTGTGAAAGTTAGGTAGACTTTCATAAGTTTAAACTTACTAACACATCAACAATACAGTTTAGTGGTTTACCTCGAAGGATTTTGCATTCTCTGATCATTGCGTTTACGTGTAGGAGTGAACTTAAGGGAGTCAATCAGTACACTTTGGCTCCATGACCTACCACTATTATTCCAAGGGCTTCTCACACTATGATCAAAATCCTTTTCTTGTTCGGACCGCCCAACGGTTTCGAGGTGAAGTCTCTTCCCTGAAGCCCCTTGATCATGGCTTGGTTTACCGCGGCGCGGTGGTGGCGTCGGAGAAGGATGGATGGTCGAAAACGACATTTCACTTTCTGAAAGTGGAGGGGGCTTCATACCCGTAAGAACAAATTCAGCCATTGCATTGACTCCGTATTCGGATTGATCATATTGTTGTATCACATCAATTAAAAACTCAATAGGGTTTTCGCCTTTAGGAAGTTTTCGGCCCATGCGGCCTAGATGGAGCCCCACGTCTTTCGGGGATCCTTGGTACATGAGTTGTCCGCGAGCCAATATAATGAGGTGGTCAAGGAGAACCAAGATTCGGTGCGAAGGCTGATGGATCGTTAGAACGACGGTGCTTCCGGTTCGGGCAATGTCGTGAACTTTCTCAATCACGCTCTGAGCACTGGTTGAGTCCAAACCTGAAGTAGGTTCGTCTAGAAAAAGCAAAGATGGTCCGTGGATGATGTCTACACCAATCGATACCCTACGACGCTCACCCCCTGATACCCCTCGAGTCCCTTCGTCCCCGATGTATGTGTTCCTTGCTGTCTACACATAAACAATTCAGCGGATAAGTGTTGTATTACACCGCCATGTTAAGCTTTATGGGGCCCAAAGCGTATAACAAAATTTGTGCTCTTTTTGCTTGATAAAACTGCTTTTGATCCTATTATTTACTTATCATCTATGTGATTTACGCATAATTATAAACCATAAAAGGCACCGCTAATAATCCCAAAGCCTAAATTACCTACATATATATTATATTTATCTAGAATCACTCCCCCTTTAGCCACCCTAATGGAATATAGTGCTAAAGTCAGCATATATATGAATGAATATATGTTTAGATTTGATAAAAGTCATTAATCGTTGGTGATCCATTCAATTCAAGCTTTGATTCTTTAGTTTTTTGGTATTTAGTGTTAAAATAATTTAATTCTGCTATTCACTTTCAACAAGTTCCAACTAGCCAAAAAAAAAACCGATTTTGTAAATAATTGTTAGAGATTATATATGAATATATATGTTCAGATTCTTACCGATAAGCCTAGTTGCTCGATTAAAGTTTCTACACGCTGCCTCTTTTCAGCCCGTGGGATCGATCCTAACCGAAAATCTGCTGCAAACAATAAAGTTTCATAAACTGTTAGCATCGGGAAGAGCCGATCATCCTGCATAATGTAAGCAGAAGTTCTCTTGATCAAGCTCGGGCTCATCTCGGCCCCATCTAAGGACATCTTGCCCTTAAGGCTTCCACTAGCAATCCGCCCCGCTAATCCATCCAAAAGAGTAGACTTGCCAGCACCACTAGGACCCATAACCGCGGTGATGCACCCTTTCGGTGCATAACCAGTGATCTTATTCAACAAATCAGCTTCTTGCTTCACCCATTTTCCATCATCATTCTTCTTCTTCTTCATGACTGTATACGTTAGATTCGTGAACTCTAACCCGCCTGTAAAATTCATCGGTTTCACCATATCAATCACTGTATCAGGGCGGCTGCCCCTATAATTATGACTCATTTTGAGAACTTTGGTTTCTAACTTGACTCTAATTGTTCAAGATTTTGATATAAATGCTTTTTAAATGTTGATAGTTTCATGAAGAGGGATTAAAAAACTTTTTTTTTTCCAGTTAGATATGTGCATAGAATAATTAGGAGGTAATTCCAAAGCTTCATTGTTGTAAAGATGAAAACGATTTTCTTGTTTCCTTCATCGTCTCTTTTTGTTACTTTCTTGCAAAACTACCTTCACTACACTACTTGGGATGTTTTAAATGATGCGCAACTTTGATAAGTTCGCTACATATGTTAGAAAGAATATTTCAGACAGCACTATTTTAACCGATTATTCGTGAAAATACAAATGAAAGGAAGCAAGAATTTTAACTTCAGATGTAGCTGTCAGCAAGCAGTTTATTTTCTATGGATGTTTATGATTTTGTAGTAAAACATTTGGATGTTGCAAAATGGAAGATATCAATAAGATGGTCATGATGTACATGTCTTTTCTCAATTGATGCTGCCTCCTAACTTGTTCTGTAACCAGTTTTCGGCTCCGTTTACATAATTATTCCCTGTCATTCTTATGTGAAGGGGTATGGTCCCAAAAAAGCCGCGCAAACCTCCGTCAAGGTTGCGCGCGGAACCATACTCCTTATTCAACAAACTTCCTACCACGAGCCTTGCGCGAGTTACATCATTTTCTATTTTACGCCGCTCAAGACCTAGACGACAAGAAGCTCCGATAGCAGCACTTAGCATACTGAAGGAACACTCAGTCACCCAAACCGTTGGTTACGTGCCCAGCAAGAATCGCACAGGGAAGTAGCGCAAGGCTGCTCCAAATAGTACACAAGGTACAAGTGGCAGAAGAAAATAGCCAATCAGCGTCCTTCTGGCTCTGCTCAATCGTGCTACACGATCATCTGACATACAGGAGACAAAAAGTACTTAAGGACGCCTACATGGCACCAATCATAGGGCAGAGACAACTGCCCCACGATCTCCACTTACCTGCTGATGGCAGAAGGGCGGCCAGGCCGACAACAGTGACACGTGGCTCCAATCACATTGCGCCAGCTCCAGAAAGCTCCCAGAAGCCACTAACGGTCGACACCAGTGAGACAAGGAGCATATCCTCCATATTGTCGCCTTCCGGCCCAAGGCCCATCAGCCCACATCCTCTTACACCTCTCCGGCTATAAATAGAGACCTCACTTCACAGGTTAAACATTACATTCCCTCTACTCTCACTCTCAATACTTAATTATCTCCCCAAAGCAGTCGCTTATTCTCACGCCGGAGCCCGGTTAAGAGGGAAACCCCCACATTCCCCTCTTAACGAGTAACGGTGTTCTGTTTTGCAAATAATCCAGTCATTAAGGAGTTCAGGAAACCACAGAAGATTAACCATTACGGTAGAAACATAAACCAAACTGATTAGTCCCGTAATTAGTTCCGTGTTTCTTCATTGGCGCCCACCGGTTTTTCTACAAACCACTTTCATCTTCTTCTTTCCTGAGTTTTTCGTGTTTTTTCCTTCCTTCGATCATGGCTGGTCAAGGAATCATTCCCGAGTTTGTTGGTTTCGGTGAAAACCCTAATGCAGCGTTGGGGGAGGGTAATCCAAATGCCCAACCTCAACACATCGAAGAAATTGGTGAAGTAGAAGTAACCACTACGGGGGGACCGCGCGGGAGCATCACCCGCATCACTCAAGCGGTAACCCCAGGAAACAATGGCGCTGGACCTTCAAACCCAGCTCCACCTTAGAACATCTCGGCGCTACTAGGGCTACCAAAGGGCGAAACCCCAGCCTCATGGTACGCCAAGCAACTTGCCACCATTATCGAGGCATATCAATCCTTGAGCGCGCAACAGGCAGTCTTAACGGCAGAACCGTCCTTGGTTACACCAAATGGCCCCAGTCACGGGCCGCGCCAGAGGCCACCACCGCAAAATATCCAAGGAAGAGCTAACAGACTTCCCCCTACCCGAAGACTAAGCGTGCAGGACACGCGAGATACACGGAGAGAAACAGAAAGCTACTATGACGATCCGTCAAACGTCCAAAGAGGCCAAGTTCATAGCCGGCTCACGCCGCGCAACATGAACAATGAATGGGAAGATACTGACCCAAATGATCCAACTTGGGAGAACGATGAAGAATCTTCGGTCTTCAATCGTTTACAAAGAAATCACGAATACTACAAACCAAGGCAGCACGTGGGGTACACCGAAGAGGCAGAGCAAGACTTCCGCCTCGCCTATCGACCAGCTGAAGCTGTAGAGCATTCCAAGTTCATTCCAAAAATCGCTATTGCGCCACTCAAGAGAGAAAAGTTACCTCCGACGGTCGGAAAGTTTAACGGATTGACTGATCCCGATGATCACGTCAGAGTTTTCACAAGCGTGGGCTGCATGGGAGGATGGAATATGCCCATGTGGTGCCATCTGTTTATCCAAACACTTACGGGGGCTGCTCGCGCCTGGTTCGACAGCCTTCCTCCGGGAAAGATAAAATCATGGGTGGATTTCAGGACTCAGTTTTTGAGTCACTTCAGTCAACAAAGACGATACCAGCGCGACACAGCCGAGGTTGAAGACATCTGGCGCAGAGATAACGAGGGTTTGGAAGATTTTACCACTCGCTTTAACAAAGAGTGTTTGGAAATCGGTGGCGTAAGCGAACAACTCATGCGCCGCCATTTCAAGAAAGCCATCCGCTGTGATAGCCTAATTAGAACCATCACTGGGAAAGATGGAATGCCCAAGGAATGGGATAAGCTCATGGAAGCCGCGAAGATAGTCGCGCAAACGGAAGAGTCACTCACCAGAAACAACAGTTATCGTTCTGAAGATCGATTTTCTAAAGGGGGTCACTCGCGCAACGACAACAGACGAAACAAAGGCAAAAACCCTGGGTGGAAGGCCAATCACTCCAGCGGTTATAGTGAACGACCTCGTTATGAAGAACGGTCCCGCTACAAAGAAGACGCGTGAGATACTATTGACCGCATCGGCCATCGAAAGGCAGTCAGAGATGATAATCGAGAAAGGCATTGGACTCCGCTCATAAAAACACCAAAAGAGGTGCTAATAACAGAGAACCATGATTTTAAGGCTCCAAGGCCTATGGCGAACAAAAAGGGGCAGGACCCCAACCTGTATTGTGATTTCCACAAGGATACAGGCCACTTAACAGATGATTGTTACAGCTTACGTCAAGAGATCGAGAGAGCGCTGAAGAGTGGAAAGCTGAGCCACTTGGTGAAAAACGTGCGCAAAGAAACTCGACAGCTCCATCGCCACGATGAGGGAAATCACAAGAAAGTCCGAAGCTTAGAGACCGACATGGTCAACGGACCAAGGTATAGCGCGAGAGAAAAAGGCAAGAGACCTTATGAGCCTTCATGGCAAGAACAGCAGGTCATTTTCCCGGTGGTGCGCGGGGGTCCTCGAGCCACACGACCCATCGTCATCACCGGTATCATCGGCCATTATGAAACTGAATACGTCTTCATTGACCCGGGGAGTACAACAGACATCATCTATGAGCAGTGCTTTAACCAGTTCGACGATGAAGACAAAGCGAGACTTGAACCAGTTGATTATCCACTGTCTGGATTCTGCAATGAAATGGTATTCCCGCTAGGCCAGATCAGCTTCCCCGTCACACTCTCTGACGGGAAGCATTCAAGAACAACGAACGTTAACTTCATGGTGATGCCTGTTAAGTCAAGACACGATGTGCTGATCGGGAGAGAGACGCAAGGTGAGCTGAACATGATAACTTCCACCCCCCACTCAGCGATTGGTTTCCCAACCAAGACGGGGGTGGCAATCGTTTATACAAAGAAAGAAGTGATGTCAACAGAAGAGATGCGCCCAACAAAAGCGGCGAAGGTTTCAACAACCGAGCCCGAAAAATGGGTTTTGAATCGCAAGTACCCGGAGCAAACGCTGACGATAGGCCACGCAATCTCACCAAACATCAGAACTCGTCTCAAGCAGCTCCTGTTCAAGAACATGGACATCTTCGCCTGGACCCCGGCTGACATGACCGGAGTCCCGCGCGACATTACCGAGCACTGTTTAAACACCTACCCCTCTGTTGAACCGAAAGCCCAAAGAAGGCGCAGCTTAGGGGCAGACAAAACGAAAGCAATGAATGAGCAAGTATGCGAGTTACTTAAAGCCGGCATCCTGCGAGAAGTACGTTATCAAAGTTGGGTTGCGAACCCCGTGATGGTAGAAAAGTCTAGTGGAGGATGGCGAATGTGTGTTGACTATACCGATCTTAACAAGGCATGCCCTAAAGATTGCTACTCTTTGCCTGAGATCGACTCTCTCGCGCCATACAGATGGAAATGCTTCTTGGATTGCTACAAGGGATACCATCAAGTTCAAATGAAGCTCGAAGATGAAGATAAGACAACTTTTCGTACTGATCTCGGGATTTTTTGCTATACAAAGATGCCATTCGGCCTCAAAAATGCTGGCGCCACATACTAGCGCTTGATGGATAAGACCTTCGCGGGAGACATCGGAAAGCATATTGAAGTTTACATCGATGATCTAGTGGTCAAAAGTCCCGAAGACGACCAAATGTTGAAGGACATCCTTTCAATTCTTTGCGCAGCGTAAATATGAAGTTGAATCCAGCCAAGTGTTCTTTTGGCATGGAAGAAGGGAAGTTTTTAGGCTTCATAGTCACAAACGGCGGCTTTAAAGTGAATCCGGAAAAAGTCCAGGCAATAGAGCGAATGCGATCGCCGCGAACAATCAAAGAGATACAACGGTTGGCCGGCCGCCTGGCCGCGCTTAACCGCTTTCTATCAAATCACGCCGCGAAGTCGTACCCTTTTATCAGCAATCTGCGCAACTGTGTGAAGAAACAAGACTTCAGATGGACCCCCGAAGCAGAGAAAGCTTTTCAGCAAATGAAAGAGTGTTTGATTGAGCCCCCTACCCTGACTGCACCGTTTGAAAAAGAGCCACTCATACTGTACTTATCTTCTTTGGATAAGGCAGTAGGGTCGGTATTACTGGTGGAGAGAAATGGAGTCCAAACACCAATTTATTACGTCAGCAGGGTACTCACTAACCCGGAAACGAGATATTCCACGATGGAAAAATTGGTGCTTGCGCTGCTACACGCCTCCCGAAGGCTGCGCAGATATTTTACAGGGTATGTGATCACCGTACTTACAAATTTCCACATCGGCACGATATTGCAAAAACCAGAAACATCCGGGCGGTTAGCAAAATGGGCCATCGAGCTGGGGGCCACAACATTTTGTACAGGCCGCGCCCAGCCATCAAGGGCCAAGTCCTAGCTGACTTCATTACAGAAGTCCCAATTGATAAAATCAAAGATTGTGAGTTGGTGGAGACTCCCAAAAAAGACACGAAAAATGAGACTTGGATGCTTTATACTGATGGGGCCTCAAATGAGGATGGCGCGGGAGCTGGATTGCGCCTAGTGAGCCCTGAAAAACATGAATTCACTTACGCCATCAAGTTGGATTTTAAAAACACCAACAACAAGGAGGAATACGAGGCATTTCTGGCAGGCTTGCGCCTCGCCATCAAAATGGGAGCTAAGAATTTACAAGCACACGTTGATTCACTCTTGATAGCCAGCCAAATCAACGGTATATACGATGCAAGGGGCGAAGTTATGGCCCTATATTTGGATCAGGCGAAAGAGTTGCTCCAAAAATTCAAGTCCTACAAGGTGGTACACATCAACCGCTCTGAGAACAAACCAGCAGACGCTTTAAGCAAACTGGCTTCAACCTCCTTCCAACATCTCGCAAAAGATGTAAGGATTGAAGTACTCAAGAATCCATCAGTTCTGCTACGGCAAGTCAACGTGATCGAGATAGGGCAGCCATCCTGGATGACCCCTATAATTCAGTATTTGCAAGAAGGAGTACTCCCTGAGAGCAAGGCAGAGGCAAGGAAGATTCAGAACAAGGCCCTGCATTACGAAATCAATGGTGGTATCTTGTACCGCAAGTCCTTCTTGGGGCCATTACTGCGCTGCGTGGACCACCAAGATGCAAATTACTTGATCAGGGAGATCCACGAAGGGATCTGCGGCATCCATGCAGGACCACGCATGGTCGTCGCGAAGATTATGAACGCCGGATATTATTGGCCAGGGATGCACGTCGACGCCCTGAAGGAGTTGCGCAAATGCGACTCCTGTCGACGACATTCTCCAAAAACCTTGCGCCCAAAAAACGATCTTATTCCCGTATCCACTGCGTGGCCCTTTCAGCAGTGGGGAATTGATATGGTGGGACCTTTCCCAGAGGCCCCTGGCGCCGTCAAGTTTATAATAGTGGCCGTCGATTACTTCACGAAATGGGTGGAGGCCAAAGCCCTCGCTTCAACTACAGCCATGATGGTGCGCAAGTTCATTTGGGAACACATCATCTGCAGATTTGGCCTACCACTCAAGATCGTAACTGACAACGGCACCAACTTTGCGTCTGAAGATCTTCAAAATTGGATGAAGGAAATGAAAATCGAGCATACCTTCTCCTCCGTTGCGCACCCCCAGGGCAACGGTCAAGTGGAAAGCGTTAACAAAAGTATTGTTGAGGGGATAAAAGCCTGACTGGGCACAAAGAGACGAGGCTGGGTGGATGAGCTCCCGAGCATCCTGTGGGCCCATCGAACCATGCCGAAGACAAGCACCGGCGAGACTCCTTTCAGCCTAGTATACGGCTCGGAGGCAGTTATCCCGGCAGAAGTGGGTCTCCCCTCACCGCGCTTGACAGCAGTCAACGCAATCGACAACGAGGCAGAGCATCGTCTTGACTTGGATTTGCTAGAAGAAAGGCGCGAAATCGCGCGGATTAGAAAAGCCAGGTACAAAACACAACTGGAAAGGTACTACAATATGAGAGTCCGCATCTGTACCTTCACTCCAGGAGAATACGTCTTCCGAGACAACGAAGCGTCAAATGCTGAACGCCCAGGAAAACTAGCACCCAAATGGGAAGGCCCATACTTGGTTCACGAAGTGCTAGGAAAAGGGGCTTACAAGTTGCGCACCCTGGATGGTCACATCATCCCACGAACGTGGAATGCGCCACAACTGCGCAAATGCTATATGTAATTAGTCTCGGCCCTGCGCCATTACCCACTGAGGTTGGCCTTGCGTTTTTTACTTTCCTATGTCGGCTACACGCCCTTTACGTTAAAGCAATGTATATTGGCCTAAGCGCCTGTTTCCAAGTGAATGAAAGCATACGACATGTTTTCTATTACTTCTTTCGTTACAAATGGATGTTAAACTTCTGATTAGCACGAAAACACTCCAGTAACTTACGAGCTCTCGAGTTACGCCTCCAAGGTCCTCCGCGAACATAGCGCGAGACCGGGCAATTACACTCACACGAGAAACACTTACATTTATTCGAGCTAATTTAACCAAAGTTTTTAACAACAGTGCAATAATTGTAACGGGAAAGAACAAATAGCATTCGTTCAGTCTAAAACAAGCGCGACCGCGCAAGAGCTTACATTCAAAACAAACAAACAAAAAATTACAAGGCACAAAGCCTGTCGACAGCCTATTCAAATTCATCATTCCCACTACCATCGTGCTGATAGCCTTCATCACCATCATCACCACCAGGCTTACCGTCATCACCACCGTTTCCACCGTCATCACCAGCTGGCTCATCTCCATCTGATAGTTCAACAGTTATCGGTGGGTCGAGAATGGCCTTGAGGCGCTGACACCAGTCATCATGCTCTAGAGCCTTCGCGACTAAGTCCATCACAGGCAGTGATAAGAGATCATAAGCATTTTCAGCACGTGTCAACTCGGCACTAGCCTGGTCAGTCACCGAGCAATGACTAACGTCAAACTCCTGTCCAAATACCTCTTCAACGTGTTACGCACATTCTAGATACCCTCCTCGATGACCAACTGCGCGCGCGACATCTGTCAAAGCAGCAACAGCGCGATCTAGTTCTCCAGCGTTAAGGACAGAGTTGGCAACCTATAACGAAAACTGCGTATTAAAAACAACTCCTAACAAATAAAACTTCCAAAGGAAAAAAGAATAGCATACCAGCACTACTCCGCGGCCGCGCATCCACTCAGCCTCAGAGACAAGAGTATCAACAATGCCCTGAGCCTCAGAATAGTTAGTCTGCGCTACATTAAGGGCTGCGGTACTAACATCACGCGCTTCTTCAGCAGTCGCGGCCTTAACTTTCTCCGCCTCAAGGTCGATTTCCAAGGACTCGCACTTATCAAGCTGCTCATTCAGGCGACGTTTCAGTTCAGCGATCTCGACATCCTTGGCCTTAAGATCCTTGTCTCTGCTCGACAGTTGCAACTTCACATCAGCCAACTCAACCTAAAAAGCGACAAAGGACTTAGGCTATTTTGCAAACAAAGCACAGAAGGAAAGGGTATAAGTTTTACAAACCTCAATCTGCTCCTTAGCAGCCTGTGCAGCTTGCGCATCCTCGACCTTCGCGGTCAACTCAACCACCTTGGCTTCAAGGTCGACAATCTTGTTACGAGCCGCAAACGCGCGCTCATTGTCTTTCTCACATATGCGCTTGAACTCGGCTTTCTCCTTAGCCAGCAGCTGTTCAGCAGCTTGAAGTTTGTTTTTCGGGCCCTCGCGCCCCCATTCCTCCGCTTTCTTGTCAGCCTCAAACTTTGCCTTCTCTTCATCAAAGGTGGCTTTCGACTTCTCGAACTCGCTAACACGCTTCAACATTCGCTCGCGGTAGCTCTCCCAATCCGACCGCTCCCTAACCATTGTCCGCCACTCACGAACTATTTGATGGTTTGCAGCGCGAGTGTTGGCCTCCCCGATCACATAAGTGCGATATAGCCCTTCATGAGTCTTCGCCCTCTGCCGGATAACCTCACCAGGAGTAAAGGAATTTAAGAACCAATCGCGGCAAGGTCCGAACTCTTGAAAGGTGTCCCTTTGCTTCAAACCCCAGGGAGCCTGGTGGGGGGCATTACCACGTTCCTCTTCAGTGTAACTTTTATAGTAAATGTCACCAAGGGTATCCTTCGCCCCGATAGCTTGTGGGTTATAACCCCCAGCGCCACCAGAGCTCGCGCCACTAGAAACATACGGGCCCGATCCCCTGGTAGAAGTTACCTTGGAGCGATGGGGGACCTCAGTATGCGTGGGGCGGGTAGGTTTCTCAACCTCAGGCTCCTTTCTCCTCTCTTGATGGGGCTTCTTAGGCCCCGTGGTGCTCACAAACTCCGGACCCTGCGCTTTCTCTTGAGTAGCGATAGCAGCGGCACTGGTATATCTCAAGGCATCATCAATAGGCTTTTCAACAGCCTTTTTCCTCTCCTTCTCCTTCTCTATATCAGAGGCTTTCTTCCTCTTCGCCTCCTCAGCCTTTCTATCTTCCTCAGCTTTCCTCTTCTTCTCTTCCTCCGCTTTCTTCCTTTGGTCCTCATCAACCTTCTTCCTACGCTCCTCATCAACATTTCTCTTCTCTTCGGCAGCCTTTGCCTTATCCCGCTCAGCAAGATGTTTATCCTTGGCAGACTCAGCCCCAGCAGTCTTGGAAGATTTAATAGTAATCTTTGGCCTCTTTGGCTCTGGCTCGGTAAACGTAACACCCTTCTCAGGGGTCTTCTTCTTGGTCTCTGCAGAAACCAAGTGATTAAGAAGAAAGTAACAAAAGGAAGAGAAATTAAGAACTTACCAGGAGAGAATCTGTAAAGAGAGCGCAAATTGCTCGTTTTCCCGATCAAGGGAATCGCACCAGCTATCGACGCAGCAGCCACACCAGTTGTGGTCTCGCTTCTAGTCCTTTTCCTGCTGATCAACTTCTCAGCAGCCGCCTCTTCTTCTTTTTCCTCTTCCTCCTGCGCAACCGAAGAGGGAGTAGCGCCAGCATCCGGGTTGCGAGAACCCACGCTACCTTCACTTCTTGAGCCACCTGCTCCAGGTTTCTTCTCGCCTACGCGCGACAATCCTTCAAGTGAGTCACTAATTATCACATAATCTTTCAAGTCACTCTGACGAAGCCGAAGAGTACCTTTATCAACAGCACCAGCAGCTGCGCGGCTACTCCCGCCTTTCTTGCTTATCACCTCAGGCTCAAGGTTGACCACCTTCTTCTTCCTGGAGGGTTTCTTTTTCTTCTCTTCGGGGTCGATACCCAGGTTGCGCAACACACCTGCAAAGACGTTAGACCACGAACTTAGCTCCCCGTTCGAAGACCCTACAGACTTCTCACTGGAAAGATAGACAACCTCTTTCCCAGCAGAGGTCACAGAGCGCAAAGGACGAGGTTTAGGTATGTGCGCACCTTCGGTTGCAGTAGGCGGCGAGGCGAACGCATCAGCAACCGGGTACATGAAATTACCCCTAATCTGCTCGTACCAATACTCCTCTCCAGCCTGGAGTGAGCGCACACTCATAGAACCACCAAAGGTGGAAAATGCAGCTTGATACAGTTGGGCCTCTACACAACAAATTACGTAAATAAACAAAAGTTACGAAATAAGAAACCAAAAAGGCTAAGTAAATTACTAACCTCTATCGTTGAACATCAGAACCGGAACGTCCTTGCTATCAGCCGGCCATTGGTCACTCATGCGCGCCGCCACCAAGACATTTTCTCCAAACACTCGGTTTGGAGTAGAGGTAAGCTTCTTGTACCAAGCGTCATTCTTGGGGATCGCCAAATCCACCTTCAAAATTGGTTCGGACCACGCGCGGAAAGTCATGGCGATCGGTATCATCTCCTCACGAATATAAAAGAACTTCGGTTTCCACTCATGAAAACTCTTGGGGGGGTTCAGAAGTATCTTTTTTGCAGCACCCCGACTGGCGAATGAATAGAAGCCCATGTTTTTTATTAGCTGATAAAATACCCTAAACTTCTCAACCGTCGGCTCAATACCATGAGACCAACACAAGAACTCAAAGTGACGAACCCGGACCATCCCGGGAAGGCTCATCTGCGATATATGAAACCCATAAAACAGCAGAATATGGGCCATAAAATTCGTCGCCGGCAGCCGGAAATTACCTTGATGAAAGAAATCTTCGAACAACGTGATGTACCCCGGTGGTGCATCAGCGGCCGTCTGGTTTTGACCGGGGTACTTAGCGTCCCATTCTGGTGGAAACCGGAAACTCCTCGTGATCTGCTCAAAAAGACCCGGATCCCACCGGAGAACGGGAACAGGGCCTTCCTCCCCGGGAATATCCTCTTGATGTTCTTCAGCCATAGTAAATAAAGATTCAAGTTTTCTTGAAGAACTTGAAGATACGAAGAAAGATCTTGAAGATCCGCTACAAAGCTTGAAGATTTGAAGAGATAAAGGATACGAATAGAGAGAAAGATAGCAATAGTAGAAGAGAAAAGTGATGACCTCCCACATCTCTTCAGATATATATACCCATCGCATTTAATGCGATGGGTAAACGTGCCGAGATCGCCGCGCACGTGACCAATCAGAAGATGACACGTAAGGCGGGAATCCCGGAACGATGGTTATCACGCGCGCGTGGAACTTACTCTCCTGACGGAATGACCAACCGTCAGAGACAACTTGATGACAGCCGTGTAATAGGTCAACTCAAACGTCACCATCAATGACGTTTCTCACCAACTTGTCAGAGTTCAAATTTCGAAGGTTTTCCCGCCATAAATTACAACAGGCTTCATGCAAAAGATACTAAGGCCGCGCAGTATTAGCAATGCCTTAATAACCCTGCGCGCCTACACAGAAAGGCAATAACCCACCTGGAACCAAGCCTGGTAGTCGCGCCGTTGTAACCAATAAAAGTTTACACACGCCATGTCTACCATAATCAAGGAAGCATTTTCTTCAACTTTATTTTTTCTAAGTCCAGAGCTCCAACCACTTGCCTCGCGCATGGTGCAGCACTGGACTGGGGGGACTTGAAGGGGTATGGTCCCAAAAAAGCCGCGCAAACCTCCGTCAAGGTTGCGCGCGGAACCATACTCCTTATTCAACAAACTTCCTACCACGAGCCTTGCGCGAGTTACATCATTTTCTATTTTACGCCGCGCAAGACCTAGACGACAAGAAGCTCCGATAGCAGCACTTAGCATACTGAAGGAGCACTCAGTCACCCAAACCCCGCGCGGGTTGGTTACGTGCCCAGCAAGAATCGCACAGGGAAGTAGCGCAAGGCTGCTCCAGATAGTACACAAGGTACAAGTGGCAGAAGAAAAGAGCCAATCAGCGTCCTTCTGGCTCTGCTCAATCGTGCTCCACGATCATCTGACATGCAGGAGACAAAAAGTACTTAAGGACGCCTACATGGCACCAATCATAGGGCAGAGACAACTGCCCCACGATCTCCACTTACCTACTGATGGCAGAAGGGCGGCCAGGCCGACAACAGTGACACGTGGCTCCAATCACATTGCGCCAGCTCCAGAAAGCTCCCAGAAGCCACTAACGGTCGACACCAGTGAGACAAGGAGCATATCCTCCATGTTGTCGCATTCCGGCCCAAGGCCCATCAGCCCACATCCTCTTACACCTCTCCGGCTATAAATAGAGACCTCACTTCACAGGTTAAACATTTCACTCCCTCTACTCTCACTCTAAATACTTAATTATCTCCCCAAAGCAGTCGCTTATTCTCACGCCGGAGCCCGGTTAAGAGGGAAACCCCCACATTCCCCTCTTAACGAGTAACGGTGTTCTGTTTTGCAGATAATCCAGTCATTAAGGAGTTCAGGAAACCACAGAAGATTAACCATTATGGTAGAAACATAAACCAAACTGATTAGTCCCGTAATTAGTTCCGTGTTTCTTCATTATGTAATTTTCTTTAAATTACCGTTATATAATATCTGATTCACCTATATTATATTAATATAAATTAGAAGTTATGGTCTTTAGATGGTATGTCAATGGATGTAAGAGAGATTGAGAAAACTGAGTTTCTTTCACAACATGAATTGTGAGTTGTGATCGTGATATGGAGTCGATCTAAGAATTCAAACAATCGTGTTTTGAGCAACTGGATTGAAGCCAATAGGCTATAGAAGAACTCCAACTTAAAACAAGCATTAACTTTGATCCGTTGGATTTATGGGCATGTAAGTAACAATGAGAGCGAAATATCGATTAGGACATAGCCTGAAATCGTAACCAAATTCCCTATATCACAAAACTTTGTAATCAATTCTGATTGATTAGAAGTACAGATTATGTAACCTTTGCCGTTTAAAAAAAAAAACTTGAACCTTGGATTCATTAATTCACGTGCTTATTTTGGCCATTTAGTTTTAACTCTTAAGTTATCAAATTTTATTTCCCAATATCAGTGGAGCCGCACTCTTAAAAGTCCAATATTTTATACTAAAAAATGTTTACGAAATTTTCGGTAAAATTAACAGTCTGAGCGAAAGTTTAATAAGCAAAAATGAGTTTAGAATAATGGTTAAACCACCATGTCTTATTTCCACAAAACTAAGAACTAGAAAAATGTTTATCCAAGATAACCCTTGAACGTGGCTTGGGTAATCAGAATTCCAATGTTGACTCTATCTCCTTCGTCAACAGTCACCATCTCAATCCATCACCGGCCACTCAAATGCTTCTCTAAATGTTGTCATAAAAGGTATGAAAAATATTAGGTTATTGTTTTTAATTGATAACTATTAGAAATCCAGATGTGATAATACTTAGAAGAGCCTTGTAGTTATAATTACTATGTTAAATGACAAGATTAATGAATAAAGTACATTTGAGAGAAATCTTTTCCATATCATTCTTGAACAATCTCTTTACTATACAGTATAAGATCACAAAGTGTTCAGTGATCATGATAAGTTACTACTGTAGGGTTTGTGAAAATCTAAATCAAATTAGAGTGTAAATGTGTAATATGATTTACTACTAAGGGAAATATGTAAAACATTACCATTGCCAAATGTGACTATTTTTTCCCAAGTATGGGGTGGAACAGCCTAGATGATCCGGTGATGGTATCATGTGTGCAGGCCCAGATTCAACATACCAATCGAGGAATGATGGAGGCTCAAGTGTAGATGATCTGTCCATGACATTTCTGGAGGCTCATGATCGAGCTTTCAAAGTTGATTTACGAAAATGAGCATAGCTTTGGCTATGGATCTCCGTTTTAGGCGTTCGATCAGTCAAATCGAAGCTTGAAACAAGGAGCACGTCGTGGCAAGGACCCGGAAGGGCCTTGGCCAAGTTTCGCCCCAAAAAACGCATTCTAGTGGGAGTTATGGACACTTTTATGTTTTTTTCGGTGTTTTATGCATTTTGTTTTTAGGCTTGTGTTTGGCCCATAGCCTTTTGTGGCCCATTTCGAATTTATGTCTTTATTTGTATCTTTTTGATGTAATTTTAATGGTCAGAAATCAATTTTTAGATTAATCACTTTTCACTTCAAATTCTCTGCCTTTGGGTTTAATTTTGAGGGTTTCGGAAATATCATCACGAGTATTCGTAAAATCAACGTGATTTGTTCTTCATTATAGTGTCACTCGCTACATCAATATTCATCTAAGTTTCTATGGATCCCCAATAGAAATAGTTCTAAACAATCATAATTTGTAAGACCATGTGTAGTGGTAACAACTTATAATGCCCCCACCATGGGGCATTATCCGACACGTGTCATCCCAGTCAGCATGGGGCATTATAGCAAAAAGTGGTGTAGTGGGGCATTATTCCAATAACGTCCATATTACTTTTAATGAAAAAAAAATGATAAAGCCTTTGAGAATGCCATTGGCCACCATTTGTAAAGTCAGACATGTGGGTAAAAGTTGTCAAAAGGTGTCAGACATCCTCCACTCGCATTGGCCACCATTTGATCACTTGAGCGTTTTAAATATAACGCTAGCATGCAAATTTTCCAAAAAAAACGCCCTATAACGCCGGGCGTAGTGGGAGGGGGGGGGCGTTCTCGGGCGTTTTTTTTGAATTTTTTTTAAAAAAAACGCCCCACTACGGGTGGTCTAATGCCATACTAGGTCCCTTCTTTTACTCATATTCATTTCTTATTCAACAATCTGACATATTATAGCACCCACAAAATCAACAAAAGCAAGAACCCACAAAATGTTTTCATTAACATATTTATGTATGCCAACTACCATACTCCTGACTTCTGTTTAGTTATTAGATGCCCATACTGGTCTCCTACTGTTATACCACCATCAACTACCCTTACTGATCAACTATCCTAACCCCTAAAACTGATTTCAATCCTTTACATATGCCCTACAAACTGCAAAAGATTTACTCCTACTTCAACCTCAATCAAAACACCAAAAGCCCATACTTTGTATTGTTTCCAAGATTCTTTAAAACCTCATGGAACCACCCCTTATGGTGTTGAGTTGAACTCCTCATTATAGCTTGTCCCTGATCCAGAATCTGCACAAAAACGGCACCATTAGACCATGTGTAGTGGTAGTGGGTTATAATGCCCCCACCATGGGGCATTATCCGACACGTGGCGTCCCAATCAGCATGGGGCATTATAGCATAAAGTGGTGTAGTGGGGATAATGCCCAAATAATGCCCCATAATGCCCAAGTCAAACCAAGTCAAACCTCCAACAAGTGCAAAATGGCGTTTTAATTATAATGCCCAAGCAATTTTTTCCCCCCATAATGCCCCATAATGCCCTATGTAATGGAAGAGTGGGCGTTTTTTTTTTTATAATGCCCCCATAATGCCCCACTACACATGGTCTTACAAATCTTGCATATATCGGCACCCCCCACCAACCAGAAGTGGTACAGGTCGTATAGTAATGCAGCCCAGTGCCACTTTTTTCACACACCTA
Organism: Helianthus tuberosus; assembly: GCA_030545235.1. Taxonomy (NCBI): domain Eukaryota; kingdom Viridiplantae; phylum Streptophyta; class Magnoliopsida; order Asterales; family Asteraceae; genus Helianthus; species Helianthus tuberosus. The sequence goes on along the minus strand of CM060438.1, from coordinate 101,850,566 downwards.
TACCAGCCCATGTTAGTTTTTTCACCAGATAGACTGATATGACAGCGATATGACTAATACGGCCCATATCACTTTTTTATCACCCACCAATATGATTTGTATGTAAAACCATATGGCCCGTATCACTTATTATGTCCGATCCATACATCTAGTATTGGTTGTGGGGTGGGGTACCTAAGGACCCACATAAGCTGTTCAAACAACATTTGAGTAAATGATTTGATTGTTAGGGGCTGTTTGGCTAAGCTTATTGTTTTCACTTATTTACTTATTTGCTTATTTGAAAAGCAAATAAGTCATAATGGAATGACTTATTTACTTATTCCTCTCACATAATAAGCTAACCCAAACACATTTTAACTTTTCAAAAAGCAAATAAGTAAATAAGTCAAAAAAATAAGCTTAGCCAAACAGCCCCTTAGTACCGCTTGATGAGGAATCACTGTTAGAGCTTGAGTCACTACTACCACTACCATTTACACCATCCTTCTCTGTCTCAACTGATGGGAAATTTGTTAACTGCATTTCCTCTCCAATATCCACATATTCTTCTCCAGCATCCCTTTCCCTAAACTGTTCTTCCACCTAAACATCCAATTCATTCAACAATCATCAGCAGTCAATATCAATCAACAAATGCAGAGTACTAACTACAAAACACTTACATTGTCAGTCTGTACAGAAGAAACCATGTTAGAAGTCACTGCAGCCTCCTTTCTGACCGCGCTACTGATGAAACTGTGCAGCTTCCACATCGTCTCGTTATCAAGAACCGCAAGATCAAGCTCAATTTCAACCCCTTCTCATTCCAAACCCGCCCCTTCTTTACAATAGCCACTATCTGATTCATCCCATGAGGCCCTAATTGTAGATTCCATAAATATTTCGCCAGCTCTGATTTCTCCTCTGCTGTCATCTCCCGCTTATTCGCAGTCCTGATCATCGGTTTCCCCAATTCAGCATCCAAATTCTTACTAACCACTGGTGTTTCCACTACAACAGGTACATTACGCGTCTTCGTTTGATTCCCAACGAGCTTCGGATACGTCAAACCAAACATATCCTCAAACAACAACAAAAGCCGCTCCGCCATTACAAAAACATCCGAACCCTTCCCATTATACAGCATAGCATTCTCAAATGTCAATCTAACATCCAACGCAAATGCAAGTGGCGAAGCGTACTCATTCCTACCGAGTTTCGACTTAATCGTCCCAAGAACCATCGGTTTACTAATCACAGTATGATAATCATACAACTTCATCGCAACCGCATCAACCGGCCTATTAAACACCCAACCATTCTTGTGCTTCATCAATTTCCCTAACATTTGACTACATTCTCTCATCATAACCTTCCTCTTCTGCGCATTCGAAACACGGCCACACGGCTTTTTCGCATCTCTCACCGGCTGTAACAACGGCTTCGTATGCTTCTGGCCGGTGTAAAAAGCTACCATAATTTCTAACGAAGCAGTTTGCACCTGTAATTCTAGTGCATTATGATTCGTTTTACGTATCGGAGTCGAACAAACGAACTGCCGGAGGATCCGGACCCGTTCTAGATCCAAAATTAACCGTTTTTTCAATCCTTTAAGCTCTGTTTTAGTGTACGAAATGATTCGGAATGTAATGTACCTGTAACCGGAAGATTCTGGCTGGTGAATTGTTCGAATAACGTTTCTGCAGGTGTTTCTGGTGATGAAATTGGTGGAATTAGGATTAGGATTAGGGTTTCGGTTTGGATTTTTCTATAATCTCATAAAATTAGGAGTACTATGATCAAATTTAGTGATGAAATCACTCGATCGTGCGTCATTTATGCTCGGTAAGACCACAGATGCCATAGAAACAACAATGGCGAAACAAATCGGAAGGAAAAAAAAGATAATCGGAACAGAATGCTGTATTTAGGTTTCCGGCGACTAATCGCCCACGAAACAATGTCTCCGGTGAGCCATTTGAACGGAGGGATAGTCGCCGGAAAAAGGTTCGCCGGAGTATGGTACCGGAGACGGAGAATGTGGGGTGAGGGTTTTAGAATAAAAGGAGTGAGATACAGATGTCGCCATCGTGTTGAATTTATAGGGCAGGGGATCTACCCGGTATTATGTTTGCGCACGTTGTGAGCCGTGGATTTTGGTTTTGATGGATGGATGTGTGGTTTGGAAATTGCCAGCAAATGAGATGGAGGGTTTTGTAGTTTTGTTCTAGAGTTTACTATTGGAATGGAAGTAAAGTAAAAGAAACAAAAAGAAAGTAAAAAAAAATTATGTTCCTGAATTTCATTTGAGAAAGGAATAGAAAAGAAAATAAAACATGTCGTGTTCCCGAGTTTCATTTAAGAAAGGAAATGAAAGGAAAACAGCTAGGCTAAATTTTTAGTTTTTTTATCCATCCGATTTGGAAGGAAATAGGGGGAAAGACATTTTTTTTCCTTTCCCGTCCTTTCCTTTCTCACTTTTACTTTCTTTTCTTTTCCCAATTAAGTTAACTCGGGACCAGAACAAGGGCTATATTAGGTGGTTAATTTTCTTACGTGAATTGCACACGAGGGGTAATTTTAGTAAAATTACCTTGTTGTCCCTTGCAAACCCAAAAACCCTCAAGAGAGTGTCTTGGTAACCATGGAATGATGATGAAAATGAAGATGGGGATGCGTAATTTGTGGAAGTCGTGATTTTAATCAAAGATGGTGAAAACAAATAGATTTTTTTACAAAGTAAATTCTAATAAAGAGGTTGAAAGAACTCGCAATATCGGCACCCGTACCGCCAATAGCCTCTCCACTCGTTAATCTCGACTTAAATACTAGTTTTGACATAAAATTCAAAACACATCTCAATACCTCAGGTTCTAGAATACTATTAACCTAAATGAAAGAATGCACCATAACCCATACAAAATCAAGGCATAGGTGTGATTCCTTCATTTTTTTTTCCTCATTTGTTCATCTATATGTGTGCCCTGCACCCTAATCAAGGAATCGAGGAATTGATATCAACAACTGGTGGCTTTAATCGTGTATTCATCCTTTCTCCATCCGATCGAAGAACAAGAAAATCGAAAAACTAAGCATATGTGTATTCGTGTAAAAACAAAACTTGAAGAGCAAAATGTGAAAGGAATAACAAATTTGATTAAAGCTTTGAAGAATCGGTGAAAAGTATGTGTTGGTTGTTAGAAGAAGATGGAAATCTAATTAGGCATGAGGGATGAGTGATTGTATCAAATCCAACCTTTCTTTAAACTTGATTATTGATGAGGATACGTCCTTGGTCGGACCGAATGCCCGATGAACACATGGTCGGACCGTAAGCTCAAGGGGTTGGTCGTACCTAGTAGCCTAGACGGAACGATCAGTCATTCGGGTCCTTCCTAACTAACCTGGGGCCCACAGCTTTAACTACCTGATAGCGACTAGTCCGACCCTAACTAACTCGCCACGTTAGCATATCCATAAGGTATAAATACCCCGCCATAACCTCCATCCAGGGGTAATCGATACTTTCTCTCTCTAAACTCTCCTCTCTCTCTCCCTGACTTACTCCTCCTCACAAATACTTATCCTCACGCCCGAGCTTGGTCACAGAGATGCCCCCCTCCCTGTGACGAGGCTAACGGTGTGCTTTCTTTCTTGTGATCTTGCAGGTTTTGTCAAGGTCATCTGAAGCTCTACACTTACCAGCTCGGACTAACTGGTTTTTGAGTCTTCAGTGGCGCCATCCTCTCGAATTCACACAATCCACTTCGTCGATTCTTTTCATTCGAAATTATGGAATCCACAACAGCTGTCTCCACAAGTACTTTCCCGTCTTATAACGATATTTGGGAATGAAGAGTTGCACCTGTAACAATTGTCTCCACAACAGTTGCCACCTCGGCGGTTTCATTAGGATCGGCAACAATACCTCCACCTGCAAATTCTGTAATCGCGAGCTCTGTCACCATGGTCTCGGTTACTACTCTAGTCTCCACGCCGCTGCCTAATTTCGACAACGCTTTCCTTTTAAGGAACGCTGATTTATTACGACAGCTCCAGCAGCAGCAACAGCGGGAGGAAATGTTACAGAGTATCCGCATGAAATTATTCAGCAGTACTTATCCAGGGGCTAATCCCATCTCCGCTGGAACTTTTGCCTCTGGATCTATGGTAAGTCCTATAATCTCCACCCCCATAACATGTGTTTCACAAGTTTCCACCCTTACGAACCCCCCAATAAATAACGGTCTTTACGACCTGTTTCGCCAGGGATCTATGGGTCTAAACCCTCAGGATCAGGAGTTAATCATGCCATATCATCCTACGTCCATAACTTCTCAGTCAAAGTTCACGTTAAGGATCGCTAATGCACCTCTCCCGGTAAAACTGAAGATGCCACCAACGTTAAAATTTTACGATGGTACGTCCGACCCGGACGATCATATGTTCTCTTTTGCCGGAGTAGCCAAGGTCGAACAATGGCCCATGCCAGCGTGGTGTCACATGTTCGCTCAGACTCTCACCGGGTCAGCACGGGTATGTTCCGATGGGTTACCGGAAGGATCGATCGATCATTTTGAGGATTTCCGGCGTATTTTTTTTTGCAAAATTTCTGTCAGCAGCGACGCTACAAGAAGACATTACTGAAGTTCATCACATAAAATGCCGCGACGGAGAAACCGTAGAAGATTTCATTGACCGTTTTAACCGAGAGAGCATGCAGATAAGTGGAGCAGTTGATCAACTCCGTGTTTCCGGGTTCTATCACGGAGTTCGAAACAATCAGCTCGTAGAGAAAGTCCACGAAGATCTCCCAAAAACTATGGAGGTACTTATGGAACGAGCCCGAGCCTTTGTTCGGGGAAAAGCGCCTACGGACAACCGAATGAAACAGCAGCAAAGAACACAAAGGCTCGAACCGCATCATGGAGACGGAACGCGTCACCACCAAAGGATAGAAATAGCAATTGGAATCGAAGTCATTAACTAAGTCCTCGAGCGAGATCCTTAGTACGGAAACCTCCCGGTTTCCTACACCTTCGAAGCAGCGGCCTACATCAGACAAACATTCTAAAAAGTATTGTGAATATCACCGAGACAAGGGACATACGACCGATGACTGTTGGGCACTAAAGCAGGAAATTGAGAAAGCCATAATATCCGGAAAACTCTCCCACCTCGTGAAAGAAGTAAAGGACGGCAAAAATTCGACAACCGTAGCCGACAATCCGAACACCGAGGCTGGAATTAATATGATTCGGTCTACCGAATCAAGGGGGTAAAGCGATCGAACCAGCACATGGCAGCTTAGATGCACCAACCCACATACTTCCCTCTGATCGACCCAGAAATGCTCGGGACGGACCGATCACAATATCGCTCGTGATCGCGGGACACCTGGTCCGGTGAATATACGTAGATGGAGGAAGCTCATTCGAGATATTGTATTTACAGTGCTTTCAGCAGCTAGCCCCCCAGACAAAGAAAAGGTTAATTGAAGTATCTACTCCGTTGATAAGTTTTTTGGGAAGTGGTTCGTCCAATAGGACAAATTACCCTCCCGACCACATTCAAATATAATGATCGAAACAGGACCGTTCAATTAACCTTTTTAGTCGTTGGAACTCATTTATCGCACAACGTAATACTCGGACGCCCTGGGTTAAGAGCTCTTGGAGTGATTAGTTCCACAATACACGGGGCCATAAAATTCCCCACCGAGGCAGGGGTCGCCACTATCGTCTCCGAGTCGAATTCGTTCGTCGCGGAATTAAGGCACGCAGCAGAAACGAGTTCCAAAAAATCTGAAGTACCCACGGAACTCCGGGCGATTAATCCGGAGTTCCCAGAACAGCAGGTGGCAATCAGAGCTCAACTCCCAAAACGAACCAAGAAGCTCCTATGGGAATTGTTGAGCAACTCGATCGACGTTTTCGCCTGGAAGCGTTCCGATATGTACAGAGTTCCCAGATCCATGGCACAACACCGTCTGAACGTAAAAGAGTCAATCAGGCCAATAGCACAAAGAAAGAGGCATATGGCACCAGATCGATCCAAGGAAATTGCTAAAGACGTAAAGAGCCTCCTAGATGCTGGGATTATCCGAGAGGTCCGGTATCAAACTTGGGTGTCAAACCCAGTTATGGTACGAAAGAAAGACAACTCCTGGAGAATGTGTTTTGATTTCAGGCTGAAATGCTTTTTAGACGCTTATAAAGGGTACCATCAGATACAACTGGCAGTCGAGGACTAAGATAAGACAGCCTTTGTCACCAATGAGGGAATTTACTGTTTTACAAAGATGCCCTTCGGTCTGAAAACGTCGGCGCCACGTACCAACGACTGATGAACAAAGCTCTCAAAGACCAAATCGAACGAAATTTGGAGGTGTACGTTGATGATATCGTGATCAAAAGTCACGACGAAGAGGCTATGTTAAAAGATATACTTGAAATATTCACCAGGCTTCGAAGCATCAATATGAAATTGAACCCTAAAAAGTGTACGTTCGGGGTAGAGGAAGGGAAGTTTTTAGGCGTCATGGTCGGATCGCGAGGCCTACGAGCTAAACCCGACAAAATAGATGTCGTCCTTACCATGAAGCCTCCAACCTCGGTTAAAGAGATTCAATCCTTAAATGGACGATTGGCCGCTCTCCACCGTTTCTTGTCAAAAGCAGCAGACAGATCACTCTCGTTTATGGACATATTAAGAAAAAGTTTCAGATCGGAATTCACTTGGACCAACGAAGCCGCACGTGCTTTCGAAGAACTCAAAGTTTACTTGGGCACACTACCAACTCTCACCGTACCGGAAGAGGACGAGGTTCTAACAGTATACTTGGCCGCATCATGCGGCGCCATCAGTGCAGTTCTAGTCACCCATCGAACCGGAGCTCAGATCCCCAATTATTATGTAAGTCGAACGCTGAAGGACTACGAAACAAGGTATCCAAACTTGGAAAAACTAGCCCTGGCGTTGGTCCATGCATCAAGAAGGCTTCGCCGATATTTTCAAGCTCACCCAATTAAGGTCCGAACAGATCAAAGAATCCAGCACGTTCTCCGGCGAACCGAAGTGTCTGGCCAAATGGCAAAGTGGGCAATAGAGCTAGGCGCTTTCAATATTACTTTCAGAACCAAAGCCCCACTAAAAGGACAGGTGATAGCCGATTTCCTGGTTGAAATGCCAGAGGACAAGGACGTGAAAGGAACGGAGCAAGCCCCAAACAAACCTTGGTCTTTGTATACGGATGGAGCTTCGAGTGCTGAGGGTGCGGGAGCCGGGTTAATACTCACCGACCCTGACGGCACGGATATGACATATGCACTCCGCCTAGAATTCAAGAGCTCCAATAACGAAGCTGAATATGAGGCATTATTGACTGGCTTGCGTTTAGCAGCCAAAGTCGGAGCGAAAAACGTCGTCGCCCATGTTGACTCGCTACTCGTAGCAAACCAAGTAAACGGAGCATACAAAGCAAGGGAAACCAACATGATCGAGTATTTAGAGCAAGTGAAGCAAGCAATGGCATTTTTCGACTTGTGCAAGGTCGAACATATCCCCCGCAGCAAAAACAAAAAGGCCGATGCTTTAAGCAAGCTAGCATCTGTGTCATTCAGCCATCTCGCTAAGGAGGTGCGGGTGGAAGTGTTGACCGCACATTCGATCACCACCCCGTAAGTTATGCAAGTAGAAGCTCCATCACAAACCTGGATGACTCCGATCATCAACTACTTGGTACACGATGTTTTGCCAGTTGATAAGGCGGAAGCCCAAAAAATTCAGATCAATTCACTTCAATACCAGATGCAAGGGTGGGTTTATACCGAAAGACTTTTCTCGGCCCTCTATTAAAATGTCTCAATCCGGAGCAAGCTAGCTATATCATCAAAGAGATACATTATGGCATTTGTGGTATCCATGTCGGACCAAAAATGATCGTAACTAAAGTAAAGAACACAGGGTATTATTGGCCCGGGATGCACGAAAGTGCGGTAAAAGAGCTCTAAAAATGTGACGAATGCAAGAAGCACGCGCCGATAAGCCTCCGAGCGAAGAACAAGATGATCCCAGTAACTGCCGCATGGCCCTTTCAAAAGTGGGGCGTAGATATAGTTAGGCCCTTCCCACGATCAAGCGGAAGTGCTCAGTATTTACTGGTGGCGGTAGATTATTTCACCAAGTGGGTGGAAGCAAGGCCATTCACGGTTATTTCCGGCTATAATGTGACGAGATTTTTGTGGGAACAGATCGTGTGTCATTTCGGTCTTCCACTATATATAGTAAGCGATAATGCAAAACAGTTTGCGGAAAACCCATTCAAGAGGTGGTGTGAAAGTTTGAAAATTAACCAAGTCTTCTCTTCGGTTGCTCACCCATAGGGGAACGGGCAAGTCGAACAGATAAATCGCCAAATCGTCGATGGGATAAAAAGAAGGCTTGGTTACGAGGGCAAAGGATGGGCAGATGAGTTACTGAACGTACTATGGGCTCACCGAACCCTACACAAGACAAGTAACGGAGAAACACTGTTTAGCCTTACGTACGGTACCGAGGCAGTGATCCCCGCAGAGATCGGGCTCACGAACCAAAGGTGCAAAAATTGGGAAGAAAATGAGCAGGAGCTCCGATCCAATCTCGACATGCTAGAAGAGCGCCGGAACATAGCTGCGATCAAAGAGGCCCGATACAAAAAGAAAATCGAAAATTACTATAACGCTCGTACCAAGCTCTATAAATTAAAAATTGGAGACTATGTGCTCCGGAGCAACGACGCGAGTCGAGTTGAGGCTCCCGGGAAGCTGACCCCCAAGTGGGAAGGACCGTATCGCATAAAAGAAGCTAGCGATAAAGGGTCCTACGTGCTCGAGAAGATTGATGGAACCTCCGTCCCAAGAACGTGGAATGGGATTCATCTGAAGAAGTGCTTCATGTGGACGCTTGCCCGCCACGGGCCAGAAAAGATCGCTATTTTATTTCTGTATTTCCTTTTTCATGTAAGTATCGGGAGGGTAATGCCCCGAGTATATTTCCATTTCCTTGTAAAATCCAGCAGGGTCTACCCCGGAAGACATAATTATCTATTGAATAAGGCGATCTATATTTCGATAAAATAAACAATAGCATATATATGCAAAAAGTTCGAACAATACAAAATGTGCACAAACGGGCCTCGACCCATGCCTCGCGCAGATCGAGAAGGCTTAAATAGTTCTAAAATAAAAATCTATTAAGCAAAGTGGTTCAAACTCGACCCACTAACAACGCACACAAGATTTAAAATAAGCAGAAACTTATAAAATCTATGGTACCGCTCGAGCATTCAGTTCGCTCAAAATGTTTGACAAAATAGTAAAAGTATGGACGCAGGCTAAAGCTAAAGATCAAACATAAATGACATTAACCATAATATCCCGATGAGCATATGTGAAAATAACGACGATGTATTGTATGATTTACATGCCAAAAAGTAAAAAGTAAAAATAAAAGAGAGATCACGTCTATCAATCTTCCTTAATGATAGGAAGTTTGCTCTTTTCTTTGATAACAGACAAAGATTCGTTCACAAGCCCCGTAACCTTGTCTAAAACTGAAATGTGAAAATTGTCAAATGCCTGGATTGCAGCGTCAAGTGTTGCCTGAGCACCTTCATCGTACCCAACAACTTCATTGAAGGTCCTAGTTGAAGATTTGGAAGCTTGAAATCCCTGCTTGATCCCATCGTTCACACCCACGAGATTGACGCTGTTAACTAAATCAGCTACCACTCTCTCCAATTCGGGGCTCTGATGGACCAGCTTCACGACCCAAGCCACCCCTTCTGTCAAAAGCCACTATTTTGTAAGCAAAAGTTCTGATGTAAGGCCGTACAACTCAACCATCTCACCATCATACCGAGACAACATGTCCTTCATCTCCGAAACAGCATTCAAGTGCGACTCCACAGCTCTATCACGAGCCCTTTCGAGCTCAACTTTATCTAATAAGGATACAAAAGACTTAAAGAGAAGCCAAGAAAAACAAAAAAATAAAGGGCGTTTTACGAACATACCATTAATCAAGCGATGATGGTCAGCTAAAAGTTGATCATAAGAGGACTGCATCTCCTTTAGCTCCGATTTACCTCTTTCTTCAACTTCAGACAACCTCTTCTCTAAACCTCCAAATTTCAACTTAAAATCCTCCAAGTCCTGAAGAGCTTTGTCCCGAGCCTCGTAGGCCGCCGCAGCTGAAGCTTGTGAAGCTTTATTAACTTCCCTTGCCTCCGAGACCTGCTCCTTCTACCGGTCCACTTGGGTACGAAGTGATGAGACTTCCTGTTTAGTTTTTGACCGGATACTATCTTCACTCTTTAAAGAGGCAACTTCACGTTTAAATCTATGACAGTCCGACTCTGCCTCAACCCACCGCTTATAAGTTTCGACCACCAGAGAATTAGATTAGGCCTGGTTCAGCATTAGAGCATTTCCGAGTTCCGGACCACTCATCTTCCTATGATATGCGTGTTCAGCAGGAGTACCAAGGTGAAACAGCGCCATTTTCGCAGAGAGTGCATCCACGATCTTGTCCTTATTAGCCAATGACCAATCGAGGACATATTTCTCCAAAGCATGAGCAGAATCCGCATCCACAGCCTCGCCCGAACCTAGCTCCCGACATATAAAAACTGCTTTTGTTTCATACCACAAGGGGGAGGAAGAGGCACTATCCTCACCATCAATCTGCTGAGGACTCGACCTTGAAATATTAGAAGCAACCCCGTTCGTAAGCTTACCCGAAGGAGAAGGATCGACTTTCTTAAAAGCTTGAGGATCGGGCATATTAACGTCATCAATCACCCTGGTAGCAGGCCCCCCAAAGGATAAAGGACTTGGGGGAAGAGTAACCGGACGATCCCTGGGGGTCTTGCCACCATGCAGGTGAGCATCCAGGTTCTCAAGTAAACCACCAGCGACAGAAAACCCGGTGACTTGATCGACTTCATCCTCTTCCAACATAATTGTTTTAAAATCTAACTTCTTCTTCTTCAGTGTCTTCGGGTTCGGATCAGGTTTTGAAGAGGTGCTTCGTCCCCTTTTAAAACTAACTTTAGGACGAGTCTCAGCATCCGCATCATCATCATCTTCAGCATTCACTCCTACGTCTTCCACAAAAAGATGCTCCGAACCATACAGAATAACTTTCGAACCGGATCCTTTCGCCTCGCTCGAACCCGTTTTCTTCCCTTTATCACCACCAACCACTGTTGTCGCTTGAACCGAAGCCACATTCACCGTTCATACTGAGGGAGCCGAGCCCGAACCTCCCTGACCAGCTGAACCCCCTTGATCAGCCGGGATAGTCGGCTCTCTGATTGGATAAACTGGTGCTCCCCATGGGGATGAACTAGGTTGTATGAAACCTTTAGGCTCTCTGATCGGATAAAGGTTTTTCTTCACAACGTTAAGATACAGTGGATCGCCTTTCGGTGTTCTTGTAGCCCAAACATCGAGCTTGGTGGAATCAAAAGATTTCAATCTCAAGGCTTCTTTCAAACCCATAACTGCACAAAGCAAGCAAATAATAATATTCATAGTCTCGCATAAACAAGGTATACAGTATATATGTAAAAAACAATAGCATAAGTATAGTACGAGAAGCATTATCTCTAGTTAAAATCGTAGCTAACCCTCTCCGTTCCACTTAAGGGTAGGATAAAATGCCGGTTCGGACCAGATCCTTCTTATCCGTCCCATGACAAGAATGTGTTCCGGATATTTCTGAACACGCCCGGCTTCCTTGATCAAACCTGCATATAAATTTCTATCAAATTCAAAGTCTTCAGGAAGAGGATCAGGAAGACGGGACTTTTTTGGCCTCCAAGTCATCTCGGGCGTAACGCGCCGATCGTCTACCAAGAAGAAACGGTCCTTCCAATCCTTTAAACTGGAGGTGATCCATGTGTAACTGCAAGCATTTTTCTTCCTAACTTCGAAGGTATACCAGTTACCTGACCGATTCTGCTTATAAAGGGCCCGGAACACATTCAAATCCGGGTCGGACTCCAAGCCACGACAGGCAAGCTCGAAATGGCATACCTTGGCAAGGCCAAAAGGGTTCATCTGAGAAAGATGAACCCCGTGAAACAGAAGAACCTCGACCAAGAACTTCGTCAAAGGGAGACGATAGTTGCAGTAGTCGAACATTCGGGTGTAAACACCTATCTTCCCCGGGACAAAAGGGTAAATGGCCATATTGTTTTTGGGAAGAATGGGGTTTAAAGGAGCGGGAATCGCGTATTGTTCCACATACCATCTTAGGCCGTTTTGGTTTAAAATATTAAAACAGCCGGACAAATTACTCTTATTAGCCATGACTAAAAGGAGACACTAACCTTCTCGATAATAGTGTTTTACCTCAGAGAAAAAGAAGAGGAAGTAGATGAAGTAAAAAGGTGGAAATGAAAAGTTATTTTTTCCTTTTTATAGAGGCATTCATCGCCTCAAGACAGCTAATCGAGTGGCGACACGTCATAATGGATGACGCATGTCAAAAATCACACCGGTCAAAGAAAAGATAAAATAACCGACGGTCACCAAACGAAAATCACCGCCAGAATTCAAAATTCAAAAATTAACGAAAACTGCGGCAGATAAAGCACCGAATCACAAAAACTTCGCCATTTAGTTCGAAGCTTTTGCTAAACAAACGCTACGAACTAGGGGGACTTAATGAGGATACGTCTTTGGTCGGACCGAATGCCCGATGAACACAAGGTCGGACCGTAAGCTCAAGGGGTTGGTCGCACCTAGTAGCCCAGACGGAACGATTAGTCACTCGGGTCCTTCCTAACAAACCTGGGGCCCACAGCTTTAACTACCTGATAGCGACTGGTCCGACCCTAACTAACTCGCCACATCAGCATATCCATTAGGTATAAATACCCCGCCATAACATCCATCCAGGGGTAATCGATACCTTCTCTCTCTAAACTCTCCTCTCTCTCTCTCTCCCTGACTTACTCCTCCTCACAAATACTTATTCTCACGCCCGAACTTGGTCACAGAGAGGACACCCTCCCTATGACGAGGCTAACGGTGTGCTTTCTTTCTTGTGATCTTGCAGGTTTTGTCAAGGTCATCTGAACCTCTACTCTTACCAGCTCGGACTAACTGGTTTTTGAGTCTTCAATTATCTTATTATATATTTAGGGCATCGATGATGCACAAGAAAAATAAGAGAGTGGATAACTAGTTTTACTAAACTAACCCTCACGTACAACTCAGTAACTCACGTGAGATACTTAGACTAAGCGGTATGGGGGACCGGCTTAGGCCCGGCGAGGCGCGGCGCCGGTCACCCACACCGCCCCCCTCTTCCCGTCCCGGCGAATCCGGCTCCCCACAGACGAAGTTGACGGGCCTCTCTCCTCTCTCCTTCTCTCACAATAACCTATACATACATACATATATATACATAAAGGGGCTCATCCCCCATCCCCTAGATCCATCCCCTTGAAGCCTTTCCTACGTGACGGTGATGTGGCGGCCCATCCTCTTGAGGATGGGGCTCTCCATTCTTAATGGCCAAAGTTAACCCTCACTAAACAAATGGGGCCAAAAATGTAATTTACTCATTTTTCCATTAAATTATAGTTTATACATGGTTTCTTACCTACCACGGATCTCTTACTTGATGTTCTTTGGATTTTCAACAATTGTAGAACTAAAATTAACTTTGAAATTTGGATACCACCATGACTATTAGTTTATAATCCTCTTCTCATATATACTATCGGTGGTAAAGTATGCAAGTTGGGTGAGTTTGGGTAATGGGTCAAAATAAGTTTAGGTTAGCATGGGTTTGAGTCAGGATGAGTATATTAAAAAAATGTCAGGATAAGTTTGAGTCAGGATGGGTTCGTGTTAGAGAGGAATGAAAAAAAATAATAAATTAATAATAAAAAAATATACTATAAATATGAAAAAATATAAAAACATTTAAAAATATAAATGATAAAAAATAAAATACGAAAAATAAAAAAAAAATATACAAAATATTAAAAAATAAAAATTATTAAAAATGATAGAAAAATAAAAGGAAATAAAAATAAAAAATTAAATGAATGTTTGGTTTAAGCATAACACATGTGGATCTATTTTGTCAGCGCCAAAATAGGTCAAGTTTAGACAAGTTATTTGGTGTTTTGAATTTAAGTCGATCATCCATTTGCAATCATGTATACAAGTTCAGACAAGTTATTTGGCGTTTTAGCCATTCAATTTGGAAAGTTAGATTGTAGCAAGTTGTTAACACATGACCTTCCATAGACATTCCCACAAGAAGACAACAGCAGAATGATCAACATACAAAAACACATAGTTAAAAGTATAAAATAGTCCAACACCTTTTGGCTTTTGCTCAATGTAGGTCACATATATGACCAAGATGCTATTATACTTGGAAATAATTAATGAAGATAAACTGATCATATGATCATTCATATCTTAGATATTATTTTATCATCTAATAATCAATACGTTTGTGCCTAGCTACAAACATTGTACGACCAATGTTGACATTATTAACTGAGGGGTAGCTAAACCTACCTCGAATTACCGTATACTTTGTTTGTTCTTTTAAAAGCCTATACATCTCGTATAAGATGTAACATACTACCCTTTTATGTACAACGTATCTATACATCTTGTATAAGATGTAACATACTACCCTTTTATGTACAACGTATAAGAAAAGTTTAATACAATCACATAAATCATATAAAGTTTAATAAAATATCATTTAAATATACAATTTTTATATAATTAAGTTTACTCTTCACAACTATTAACACCTTCTAAAGATTGAAAAGTTAGGCAATTTTACAAAAAAAAAAAAAAAAAAATACAAATGTCTAAAGAACCTTTATATAATCTAATGTTAAAAATATGCTCACATAATCGATAGTTACTAAAAATTAACTAAAAAAGTAACTGAGTTGACATTCGGAGATCAAATGTGAGTCTTTTTCTTTCTGTTTTTACAAAACTTAAACTTTCTCTAAGTCCATTTATCAACAAAAAATGGACAGCCAGATTGTGAATCTTGTCGTTTGAAACTGAGGGCAAATAAGCACATAATTGAACAACACTAACAGACAATTGAAATTGGATCATTCCAATAACTCGAAAATACTAACTTACGAATTGAAATCAAGTCATATTGAATATCAACTCAAGTTTGAGTCTAGAAGCCGAAGAACATAGAGCCTTTATTGATTGAATATGGTGAGATTGGCGACGTAAGGAGAACTGGAGTCGTCTTCATTCTTGAACGTTTTGAAGGGGATTGAAACCCTAGGTAGAAAGACAGACGGATTGAATATGAACTCATCGAGTCGCCAATGGATAAGTTTTGAAAACCAATCCTGACCCATTCTCTTTTTTGTTGTTTTTGAAAATTACCCATCTTGACCTCCTAATATTATTAATTTAGCCCAAATCAACGCATTATTTTATATTCAAAGCCCAAATTAACCCAAACTTACACATATGGGTTGGGATTGCCGGGTCTGATATAGATACCATATGAGAAGAAAATTACAACATTATAAGAGATCACACATCCCTTAGAATGATTCATGTGGGATACGGATAAAATCATTTATATTGGAAATCATCTAGACAACATATTTTAGTCATCATTACTTGCAAACACCGAACTAGCCTTCCAAAAATGTGTACCCATTTCCATCAATTAGACATGTCTCTAGTAACTTTTACGAATGGTAGTCTTGTACAATCCTTACATATGAAGAAGAAGCTTAATATTGCATCCTTTGGTTAGAAATAATGTATAGGATGTTAATGTCGACCCAAACACTACTTTTTGTACAAAAATCAAATAAAATCTACCACAACTTTTTTTTTTATGCTAGAACTATATGCAATTCTACTTTGTTATGTGTCTAGTAGACATGAGGATCTGAATTAGGTGTAAGTGAGTCAAAAATAGTGATTTACACCCGTGAGTATGTGCTGTATGAAAGTTAGTGGATATAACTTTAAGAAGTTGACCAAAAACTAAATATTGATATAAACGTTTTATAAACCCTTGTAATTGGTCAAAATGATTTTATAATCACTATTTGAAAGGTTTTAAATTGGTATCAACAACTAAGTTATGTTAAGCGTTGCACATGTTCGGAAATGATAAAATATGTGTGGAAACGTTATAATTTACATCCATCGAAAACCACAAAATCAAATACTAACACCGGTTCTGATAATATTAATACGGGTAATGACATTGGTCAATCGGTATCGGTTCAATTCAATTCATTGCGTTACCAGTAACTACAAGCAATTGGTACATGAACATAACTCATTGCGTTAAGATACCGAGTATGACGAAAAAAAAGTTTATTTACAATAGTTTCATTACACAAAAGTTGTCTGAAGTGACCCAAATAACAAAGTTGTGTTTTGCATTGAGCAAAAACCTTAAAAATGAATATAGGTATTCGCTCCGATGCATTGATCAAAAACCTTAAAAATGAATATAGGTATTCGCTCCGATAATATCAATAATGATACCCATGTATAAATTAACAATGGTATGTAATGGTTAGATTCCAAATAAGACTTGATTGTATAAATTTTGGCAGCACTTCATGATCACTTGCTCTTCTTTTACAAAACCAAAATTATGAGCTTATGCGCAGGGATGGACATATATAGACCCTGGTCCTCCGTGCGCAAGACTCCTGTGTTTCTAGGTACTCACACGTGTGTAGGACTCCTGCGCACGTATGAGTCCTTTACATTTCATTCAAACTCAAATCTAACTTACACGATAGTGCTACCTATACATAACGACATATACGCAGGCATTAGACATTAAGTGTACTAACACTATTCTTCCTTGAATACTTATCATGTTGATCAAATTTATACCAGAGTGACAAGAAAAAAAAAAAAACTAAACACAATCGCGCATTATATTTTTATTTAAAAAAAATAACAAATGAAAGTCAGTCGATATAGCTTACAATGACGAAAAAAAAAAAAAACTCTACTTTCCATACAACTTCATTTTAATCAAAATTTATGCCAAAGTGTCGATGTAAAAAACCTACACACAGCCACGTATTAAATTTTGAAAAAATAACTAAAGAGACTTTTCAAAGAAAAATCAAATTAGTAATATATTAAACGAATTAAAGAAGTATATTATATATAGTTGAGTGGGGTTCGGCTACAAAGTCTATTTTTCCTACAAAGTGTACAAAGTCATAAAACACCACAATTTCAGTCATAAAACACAATTAAAACCACAAATATCAGAGTGAAGATCACTAAAACACAATATCCAAACCCTAACGGTCAATAAAAACTTCAAACACACCATCATAGAACTATGAATATAAAACACAACATGATAATCAACATAAAACACACTAATGTTAGTCATTCGATAATCAAAGCCTTATTAGCCAAAATGCAACACAAAACCCACAAATATAGCGTTTTAGTAATTTTCACTTTGTTATTTGTGGGTTTTGAGTGTGTTTTATGGTTAACATTACGGTGTTTTATGACTTTTTACACTTTGTAGGAAAAATAGACTTTGTAGCCAACTCTCACCCATATACATGGTGAAATGGAAACAAAACAAAATATACAATTGTAGATACAAAAAGAAAATGGAGTTAATTGCCCGGATAGTCCCTGTGGTTTACCCTTTTTTCACCTTTAGTCCCCACCTTTTCAAAATAGCATGTGTAGTCCCTGTGGTTTAACAAACTGTTACTCGAATAGTCCCTGTAATGGATGGGCGTTAAATAATTCAGTTAAGTGGGTGTAAGATTACAAAAATACCCTTATAATTACAAAATACTAGAAAAACAAATAATTTATTTAATAAAAATAAAAACTTTAACCTCTTCTCCCTCATCATCAAAGATCTGTGTCTCTCTCAACTCATAAACCCTCCCCCCGCCTAGATTCCCGAAACATCATCTCCTACCACCTTCACATCTCAAAGTTCACCACCACCGGTAAACACCATCTTCTACCACCTTCACACATCATGTCACCGTGAACCACCGCTGCAACGACCATTATCCATCATCACCACTCAAACCACCACACCCAACACCACAACTCTAGTATTTCCGGCGAAATGGTCATCGATTTGCAGATGTTCACTAATCGAAACGAAAGTTTCCTAAACTCATCGCCTCACTGATGTGATTATCGAGTTTCGCGGTGACGGAATCGACGTCGTTTTGCATTTTTAACTTTCCGGCGGGGAGATTAGCGGTCTGGCAGGTGACGGAGAATGATAAAGTTGTCGGAGAGTGTTTGTGAGAGCGAGCGATTGATACACCAGACAGAAGTTTCATGGGATGCCACTTCAAACGCCACATCGTCTTTCAAAATTGGGCAGGTAAACCAAAAACTTCCCAAAAAATAGAATGGTAATTTATCATTTGAACGTATATACTTATCTTTGAAAGAAATAACGGTAATTTATCTTCAAGTTTCTTCAATAATTTCAAGTTTTATGCAGCCAGTTCTTATTATTGGTGATTATAGATAGTGTAATGGTTATCTTGTCGCAGCCAGATCTGTTGACTGTGTCTTTCGAAGCTGTTATTGGTCATAATGTTGTCTTGGATGGTACATTAGACGCAGATCAACCTGAAAATGGGTAAGTTCGTTGCAGGTTTGCCAGAACTCGACAGCCGGCGAGTGGGGGTGGTCATCGGTGAGTGGGTTGTGTTGTGGGTGGAGGGTGAATGAGGTTGAAGATGATGGTGGTAGTGGGTGGGTCCCACATAGATGGTGGGAAGGGGCTGATTGGGTTGGGGTGGAGTGGGGACCACAAACATAATTATTTTATATATCTTTGAATATTTTAATTATTGTTTATTAATTGTAAGGGTAATTTAGTAATTTCATACCAACTTAACTGAGCAAACTAACAGAAATCCACTGTGGGGACTATCCGAGTAACAACCGAGCAAACCACAGGGACTATACATGCTATTTTGAAAAGGTGAGGACTAAAGGTGAAAAAATGGCAAACCATAGGGACCATCCGGCCAATTAACTCAAGAAAATGTGAGATGTATTTGAAACAACTAGCCTATTAACATTATAGAGATAAAAAAAAGATTGGATGAATGGATATTTTATTGATGTATAGAATGGATCACATATGCCTCTATTTATACGCTTAAAAGAAAGGAGTTAAGTACATGTAAAGTCATAATATAATGATGAATCCTAATAGATAGTCACACCATAAATGGATAATAATTCATAACTCTCCCCCTTGACTACCCACGTGATAAAATAATATATTGTTCATATAATACGCTTGGTGATGCTGCCTCGTTAAAAACCTTGCCAGGAAAACCCAATGGGAAAAAACCATAGCTAAGGGAAAAAGAGTGCAACGTGTATTATTCTCCTCCTGATGATTTAAGCTCCTTGAGTCGACGCATCTCGATCCCATGAACCAGTTTCTTGAATGTAGAGGTCGGAAGTGATTTAGTAAAAAAGTCTGCCAAATTGTCGCTAGAACGAACTCGTTGGACAGTAATATCTCCATTCTTTTGCAAATCATGTGTGAAAAAGAACTTTGGTAAAATGTGCTACGTTCTATCACCTTTGATGTATCCTTCCTTAAGTTGTGCAATGCATGCTGCGCTGTCTTCATGTAAAATTGTCAGTCCCTCATCTATCGTAGAAATACCACAAGACCCACGAATGTGTTGTATTACACTTCTTAACCAAACACATTCTCGACTAGCTTCATGAATCGCCAATATTTCTGCATGGTTAGATGATGTGGCTGTGATGGTCTGCTTTACAGAATGCCATGAAATAGCAGTGCCTCCACTTGTGAATAAATATCCAGTTTGAGATCGTCCAGTGTGAGGATCAGACAAATACCCTGCATCTGCAAAACCAATCAAACTTGTTGTCGATTGGTTAGTAAAATACAACCCCATATCTTTTGTACCTTGAAGGTATCGAAATATTTGTTTTACCCCATTCCAATGCCTCTTCGTAGGGCATGAACTATATCTTGCCAATAAATTTACAGAAAATGATATATCTGGTCGTGTATGACTAGCAAGAAAGATTAGTGCACCAATTGCACTTAAATATGGTACTTCTGGACCCAGGATTTCCTTTCCATCGTTCGGAGGTCAGAATGGGTCTTTCTCGACATCAAGAGATCTTACAACCATTGGGGTACTCAATGGATGTGATTTTTTCATATAAAACCTTCTAAGTAACTTTTCTATGTAGTTTTGTTGATTTACAAGGATTCCACACTTGAGGTGTTCGATTTGTAACCCGACACAAAATTTTGTCTTTCCAAGGTCTATCATTTCAAATTCTCTTTTCAAGCATTCAACCGCCTTTTGGAGCTCCCTTGGAGTTCAAATTATATTCAAGTCATCAACGTATACAGAAATTATAACATATTCAGATTCTGACCTTTTTATGAAGATACACGGGCATATTGAATTATTTTTGTAACCTTCTTTCAACAAATACTCACTAAGGCGATTATACCACATACGCCCAGATTGTTTTAGCCCATATAATGATTTGTTTAATTTAATTGAAAGATGTTCTCGAGAACTAGATGTATATGAGTTTGGTAATTTGAATCCTTCAGGGAGTTTCATGTAAATATCAGTATCAAGTGAGCCATAGAGGTAGGCTATCACAACATCCATTAGACGCAGATCAATCCCTTCTTGTATTACCAGGCTAACAAGATAAAGAAATGTTGTCGCATCCATCACCGGAGAATATGTCTCCTCAAAATCAATCCCAGGTCTTTGCGAAAATCCTTGTGCTACTAATCTTGCCTTGTATCGTTCGATGTCATTTTTCTCATTGCGTTTTCACACAAAGACCCACTTATATCCGACAGGCTTTACACCTTCAGGTATAGGGACTACTTGTCCAAAAACTTCTCGTTTATTGGGGGAATCTAATTCTGCCTTAATTGCGTCTTTCCAATTTGGCCAATCATTTCTTGGTTTACATTCCTCAATAGATTTTAGTTCTTGATCCTCATTATTTTCCATTACTTCTAGCGCTATTTATATGAAAAACTGTCATCGACGTCGATTTCATTTCGGTTCAATACCTTTCAAGACATGATATAATTTATTGAGATCTCTTCGTTTTCAGGTACCTGAGGTTCTTCTGAAACCATCATGTCTAGTGTCTTTTCAGGAGACTCTTTTCTTGGCATTATCATTATTTCGACTGGACCATCTCCATTATTTGCTCCTTTTTCCTTTCGAGGATTTTTATCTTTAGAACCGATTGGTCTACCACGTTTGAGACGTGCATTAGACTCATTTCCAACATGTGGTTGTCCTTCTGGGACACTTATTTTTACTGGAGCATTAGCAGCCGGTATGTTTGACTTAGTCACTCTCTTTAGGTCCGTGAATGCGTCTGGTACTTGATTTGCTAATGTTTGTAAATGAATTATTCTTTGAACTTCTTATTCACACTCTTTAGTTTGAGGGTCAAGATGAGATAGTGATAATTCATTCCAAATTATATTATTATTTTTCAGCTGCTTTTCATCTCCCCCTAATGTTAGGAATGTTGTTTCAACAAAATGATAATCACCAAATCGATCTGTAAATAAATCACCTGTTGATGGCTCTAAATACTTAATGATCGATGGTGATTCATACCTAACATATATTCCTAACCTCCTTTGAGGTCCCATCTTTGTTCGTTGTGGTGAAGTGATAGAACATATACGGCACAACCAAAAATCCTTAGATGGGAAATATCTGGTTCCTGACCAAAAACCAACTTTAATGGGGAGGAAGTGTGATAACTCGTTGGCCTGATGCGAATTAGTTTTGTTGCATGTAAAATTGCATGCCCCTAAGCAGATGCTGGTAGTTTTGATTTCATAATCATTGGTCTTGCAACCATTTGAAGTCGCTTGATAAGCGATTCAGCAAGTCCATTTTGCGTATGTACATGAGGTACTGGATGCTCTACACTTATGCCAATAGATATGCAGTAATCATTGAAGGTTTGGGATGCAAATTCCCCAGCATTGTCCAACCGAATTTTCTGTATGGACTAATCAGGAAAATGTGCTCTTAACTTTATTAATTGAGCAAGTAGTCATGCAAATGCCATATTACGACTTGATAGTAAACTCACATGCGACCATCTAGTTGATGCATTAGTTAAGACCATAAAGTATCTAAATGGTCCACTGGAAGGTTGTATAGGTCCACATATATCCCCATGTATTCTTTCTAAAAAACTCAAGGATTCTGTCCCTACCTTAACTGGTGATGGGCGAGTGATTAACTTCCCTTGTGAGCATGCAACACATGTAATAACCTTAGATTGAAGAATCTTCTGGTTCTTCAAGGAATGACCACATGAATTTTCTATAATTTTTCGCATCATTATTGATCCGGGATGGCCTAACCGGTCATGCCAAATGATAAAATTTTCTCGGTCCATAAACTTTTGGTTTATGATTGCATTTGATTCAACTGCACCAATTTTAGTACAATACAAACAAGAGGCAAATGCGAGTAACCTCTCTAATTTGTGTTTTTTCCCCGAAATAATATTTGTGATTTGAAGGTACTCATCATGTCCTTCACATGTAGTCTCAAGATGATATCCGTTTAGACGAATATCTTTAAAGCTTATCAGATTTCTTTGAGATAGTGGGGAAAATAAGGCATTGTTAATTTTGAGCAAAGTTTCACTTTGTAGAACTTCATATGCTTCTCCAAAGCCTTCAATTAATTTTGTTTTACCAGATATAGTACCAACGCTTGCCTCTTTCATTGTTAAACTAGAGAAATAATCCATTTTCTTTAGGATTGTATGTGTAGTAGCACTGTCTATTAGACATACATCTTCACCATTAATATGAAGTTTAGTTGAATACTCCATATGCTTCAAAACAAAACAAACCTTCATAAATAAAAGTATAATATGGTTCAAGCATAACAATTCCATAAAGTGCCCCAAAATACTTCAAAACAAAACATAACGAAATCCCAAACAAAATGTCTTAATAAAACATCAAGGAAATAGCATAATTTTAAATATAATCATTCACGCATAGGGAAAATTGCAAGCATCCAACTGGTTTGTATCAGCCATGATATCACCAGAATCCAAATTAGCTTGCTTGATAAGGAAATCATCATAATCCAGATTAGTTGCATTAGTATGGTCATTTTCACCACTTGGGACATCAACATTTCCATCTTCATATGTGAAATTTGTCGCTATTCCTTTTTGTTTGTCTTTTATAGATTGTTGGTAAAGTTCTACCAAGTGTCTGGATGTACGACATGTACCAGCCCAGTGGTTGTTACCACCACATCGATAGCATGCATTCGATGAGGTTCCACTTTTCTTTTTACCTCTTTTATCATTGGATTTCTTTTCATTATCATGCAACTTCTGGTGGGTTCTTCTATCTTTGAATTGAACACCATGATAATTCCCCCGACCATATGCACGTCCACGACAACGTCCATGACCACGACCACGACTATGACCATGACCACGCCCACGTTGATAGCCACGACCACGTCCGTGACTTCCACTTTGGTCATTATATGTTGCCATATTCACTTCTGGGAAAGGGGTTGTACCAACTGGATGAGTTTCATGGTTTTTCATTAGTAGCTCATTATTTTGCTCAGCCACAAGCAAACATGATATTAAGTCACTGTATTTGGTGAAGCCCCTTTCACGTTATTGTTGTTGCAAGACAATGTTTGAGGCTTGAAAGGTGGAGAATGTTTTTCCAACATATCCTTATCATTAATATTTTCACCACATAGAATCAATTATGACGTGATTCTAAACATTGCTGAGTTATACTCACTTATAGACTTAAAGTCTTGCAACCTTAAATTAATCCATTCATAACGAGCTCTTGGTAATATTATTGTTTTCGGATGGTCATACCTTTCTTTTAAATTGGTCCATAGGACGAGTGGATCTTTGATAGTGAGATATTCATTTTTCAATGACTCATGAATATGGTGGCGTAAGAAAATCATTGTTTTTGCTTTATCTTGGGTACTCGTTTTATTTCCTTCTTTAATTGTTTCCCTAAGGTTATTTAGATGGATTTCAGCATCCAAAGCCCATGACAAATAATTTTTTTTCCAGTTATGTCTAAAGCCATAAACTCAAGCTTTCCAAGATTCGACATGATTATCTATATTAAAGAAATATGCACAGATTAATATATGTTATTCAAAATTATAATCCAATTAAATAATATTTGGGATAACAATTATTGACTACAAAGAAAAACAAGGTTAACAAAATAGTTATGTGTTAAGGCGTTTAGAGATTACACATTAAATTCTAAATTTTGTTTACAAAGATTAATACACAGTATATCCAATCATATATCAAGGGTAGTTAATAATGTGTTAGTTAATCATGTACACATCCGAAATGTATATACACGAAATAAACATAAATTAAATATGATTGTATTTAACATTATATTATAATGTGTAATATTGTTAACAAATACTTAAAACATATGAAGGAATATAAATGTTATAGAATATGGGTAGTAAATCGATTTAAACCAATTAAATATTTTAAATGAATCAAAGCTACAATAATAATTTAATAAGAGTACTAATGTGCATAATGATTTTTTTTACTAATGATTACTAGATGAAAGGTCTTTCGTTAGATTATAAAAAAACGTGTCTGATGGATTATCCTAACTTGCTTAACAATATGAGGCGCCAAGGTAATTGTTATAGTTATTTTGCCAATCATCTTCATAAAAGTGATGTACCATTTCATACAAGTTTGTTCTCTCATATTAGATTGCTATTTATATAAATTGTAACTACTCTTTCGAACTTGTGTCTCCCAATAATAACTAATGCAAAAGATAACTTTTAAAACTTAATTAAACCTTAAGAAGAAAAAGAAGAGATACCATTTGATTAATTTTTATTTTGCGAGCAGAATGTTATAAGGAGTAGTAGGAACTAAATTACTATGTAAAGTTTAATAAATTTATTATATAGATTTTGCTATGATTTTATCCCTACTAAACTTTTGAGAGCATTTTATGATTCTAGAAATAAAAAATAAAAAAATAAAACAATTTTTTTTGTAGACCTTACGAGGGATAGTATGAACAAGTCTCTAACACAACCTAAAATAGTATGAATTACAATATGGATTATGTATGAGAAAATAATGAATAATGATAAAATGGTTAGAAAATATATTATACCTTACGATGGTTTGATCCAAAGCAATAGCGCTTGTGATAATACGATCCAACTCTAAAAACAAGTCGTGCTGATAACGTGTTTGAAACAACTAGCCTATTAACATTATTGAGATAAGAAAGAGAGATTGGGGAAATGGATATTTTATTGATGTATAGAATGGATCAGATATGCCTCTATTTATAGGCTTAATAGAAAAGAGTTAAGTACATGTAAAGTCATAATATAATAATGAATCCTAATGGATAGTCACACCATAAATGGATAATAATTCATAACAATATGTAACTATCTATCGGTTAATTAATAAGAGTACTTCTCAAGTCTAACTAAATATTACCCTTTAGGGGCGTTCATAATTCGATTCGAATTTGATTATCAAGGTTCGAATTCGTGTTTATTCATATTCGATTTCGGTAATCCAATACGAATTTATGGTTTTTAATTCGATTTGATTCGAAATTCGAATTCAATTTATATATAAAAAATAATATATATAAACACACACACACACACAAACACACATATATATATATATAAATACACACACATTTAACTTCTAAACTTGGCCAAAATATGAATTACATCCATAAGTAATAAGTTTATTATTTATAATATTACCAAACATAATGACAAAC